>VZRX01021776.1:0-21704 GCA_013398075.1 Notiomystis cincta
TATTTTTATTTATATTTAAAGCTGTAACATGTTTTAAAACAATGCTAAACCCTTGGGAGCTTAAAGGATCACTTGATCTAATTCTTTTTCCCCTCCTGTAAAATGTAATCATGACACAGTATTGCAATGTAACAGCTGTGTTGATGATACAAGGAGATGAAATCCTCAAGACTGCACAAAACCTATGTATTTTTCCTTAATAGCCTCCCACCTCACACTACAATTTAGACAAAAAAGGGAGAGAGCAAATTGTTTTCTCAAGTCTTAAATCTTGAGATTTACCTGCTATTCTCCTTTTCTTCTTTTCTCTTCCATGAGAAAGAATAGATCTGTTTAAATCCAAGACAGTCACCACTTAGATGTACTTAACTACATTTATCTAGATATTCAACAATCCAGCACTTCATGTTTTGCAACAGCTTGTCAGCTTTATAACATAAGAGTATGATTTTTATCTATTTTTATCTATTTTTTAACGTATTAAAGACTTAAATTATGCTACTTTTAAGCTGATAAAGAACTTCCAGAAGAGTCTTACAACAAACCAAAATAAAAAGCCACCACCCCGGTAAAGAATATCCTGAGTATGACATAAATATAAAATATGTGCATAATTCTAATGAATATATCAAATGCAGCTTTTCCTTAAGTACTAGGTAACCTGTTTCAAATTAAAGGTTCCTCATAGTCATTCAGCTGGGAAGACACTGCCATCTGAAAAGGATGTACATACAGCTTGTTACCACTCTGTGAAACCTGCAATAAGTCCTACTCTAAAAGATCCAATTATTAGAGGTTCATACACGAAGCAAGTGCCACTGTGCTTCCAGAAGACACACTAATCACTGCCTAGAGTGCAAAAGCATTTCCCTTGGAGCTAATCAAGGTAAAACCTGATTGCTCTTCTCCACCTACATGATTATTTCATGACTCCACAGTAATACTTGGATATTCGTACAGTCCAAAGGGCTTTGCTTTTAACAGACAGGTTCAATTTACAGATCCCAGCCTCACATGGTTAGAAGTTCAGCAATCTGGCATTCTGCAAGCCCTTTCTATTCCTCTATTCTCTAGAAAAACTAAAGCCTTAAAAATGGGATTAAGGAGATGATGAGCATTTTGTTTCTTGATATTTAGGTAGTTATGTACGTTAAAGAAAGAATAAAACACATGGAGAGCTATACAATGAGAACCACATGTTATTACAGAAAATGTTTTCAGTTAGGAAAAAAAAGAAACAAAATTCATTCTGTACTTGAACTCCACATGCAAAGTTTTAGTTCAAGGCAGAAGTCTTTTAGTAGAAGAAATTTACTTCCATCTCTCTCCCTCCATCAACATTGTTTGCATAACCAGATGTTCTTATACACTGCAGTTCAGAGCTGCCCCATATGGAACTGCAACAGTAAATATGCATAACTATGGAAACCAAAGCAAAGGTCAGAAAAAAAGTCAGCATTTTAGTAACCTGATACCACAATTTTAAGTTACTCAAGATGCATCTTTCCCAAATGAACCTGATTATAAAATAATGTCAAATGCCTTTTGCATTCAAATGCCTCTCTCTCACTATTCCTAAAACCTAAAGAATACCTGCATTTTGCTTGGAAAAATATAATTTGGTTGAAGACTGAGCTTCTTCCTAAAAGTTTCCAAGTGCTTTCTGCAAGAAAAAAAGTACATTAAGTACTTACTGAACACAATAGGTTATAAGTGGTACACCTCAAACCCAGGATCTCCAAGACTATCCTCAGATCTTACTAAGCTACATCTTCCTTTGAATAATCCTTTGATGCATATGTTGTCCACACAGCAAAGACTTTGGTGAATAAGTATCACTTGTTTTCTTCATTTCAAATCATCTCCCTCTTTTGGTACATAAGAAGTGGACACTAGTACTATCAGTTCAGTAACAACACAAACAGAAGCTCTCTTACCTTTAAAGTTACAAGAAATGTTAAACCAGAATATTTGCACATGTCACTACATAACCTTTTAGTAAGGAACAAAAGTAAAACACTACTGCAAAAGCATGTTCAGCTAGTTGGTTTATTTCCTAAATGCATCAAACCTGTCATTTATCCTAAGCTACCAAAAGATCTAGTCTGTGCCTCAAGAAATCCGTACAAATTCCCTTTCTTGCTGTTGGCAGGGGATAACATGAGGAGAAACAGTTTACTACAAAAATACTTTGCTCTTAGCATGGCTCATGATTTCAAAAGTAGGACTGCCAGATACTGTCCAGCTGAAATTGTGGAGGAGTATTTACTTTTAGCAAAACTGTAGTTATCTCAGCCCTGGTGCACATTACAGAATTAGCAAATAGCTAATTGAGTAAGGCTTTTAATTCTGAAACCTATAAGGCAATTAAACCACTTTACATAAAAACTGAATATTTTCTAAGAGGTCCTGCCCAATATGAATGACAAACTTTGAATGCTGGAGTTCTTCTTGTAACAATAAAGTTGGGGCACAATGGAGAAGTTTAAATATTTAATTTAGACTGAGCTGCAAGTCATTAATTTTTTATTTATGCAAATCTGCAATTCATCTAGAGCTAGACAGTTGCAACCCATTCTGGCTGAAAGCAGGGTGAATTTTTCCAACACAGAATAGGATATAACTCCCCTCTTTCCAACATTATCTGCTTTTCCATGGAGATCTCAGGCCATGTCAGAGTCAGAACAGCATCTGGGCCTGGATAAAGGTGCATCTGCTGCTCATCATTTTGCTCACTATTCAAAAAATGTGTCTTGATCGTGCATCTGGAATAAGCAATTACAGCATTAATTTACACAGCACTCCTAAGAACACTGTCAATGCCATAGATAGTCAGAAGACAGGTTGCATTTGGTCCTTGTCAATGGGGGCAGGACATTATTCATCCAAGTCAAACACTGAGGAAGTAGTGATATTAATACTGAAAAATGAAATATACCTGCATTTCTTTATGCACAGCAAGAGAGAGGCTTTAGCTGCTAGCACAGCTACAACGAGATGCAGTCTACTGAAAGCAGTTAAGGTTCACTAATTCACCAATGTGCCAAAAATGGGAAAATTCTAACCTCTTCCAAGTCCAGCCGGTATTAAAAGCAAATTAATCTTTTATTTTCCTTTTCAGAGGTTTTTACATATTCTGATGAAAGTATATATTTAAAATTTAAGTCAAGTGTGCTGCAAAGTACTACCGAGTCTTGACATTACATATACTTCATAAAATTTCCTTCTTTTCTGGGAAGCAAGAGGAGACTTGATATCTGGTCATATTTTTTCAAAGTAAGCCATATTCCAAGCTCAAAAGCTCAGTACTTTGTCAGGATCAAGATTTTCATGATTAATTTAGACTGGTCAGCCAGCCAGTAGTGAAAAACCTGAACTGATAATTTTTTTATTCATCTCAAGTCTTCCTACAGAGAAAACTACTATGAGATTGCAATGGTCTATGTAAGAGTGTATCAAAGGTGGAGAAGAAACAGCAAAAGCAGCTCTGGTAAGGGAATTCCAACTAAACAGAAAAGAAGTAGTGAAAACAAGATGCCTGTGATAACTTCTAGAAGCTAATCTTTTAAATATTTAAGGTTACTTACTTACAAAAATCTTAGAAACATTTTCCAGTCACGTTCTCAAGTGGATAATAAATGTTTAAATGCATGAAAATTTGCTGCACGTACACATTAAATATATACTTATGCATCTATATAGGGACAGAAATATCTGGACAAATAAAAACTGAGCCATCAGTATAAGTAAAACAAATTGAATTTTCTGAGTAACTTTTTTAGTCAGAATGACCTTTATACTTTGGGGATTCCATCTTACAAATGTCTTGATTAGGGGCAAGTCATTAGATACTTGCTAGTAGCATTTCAGATTTATTGCTGAACTAGAAGCTACAACAGGACATGTGAAGCACACTGCTGAGATCGAGGTGACCTGATTTATTTTCTAATGTATATGGGCCTACCACCCACTGGAAACAGAAAAAATAGGACAGCTTTTTAAAGTTCAGCTGGACAAGACTGGACTTTCTGCCTTGAAATCAGAACTCTGAAAGCTAAAATTATTTTTTTCATAAAAGTTTAGGGTTTTTAAACTCTTTATATCAGCATTTAAAAACAGATTGCATCACAAGTGAAAAGCAATTTGAAATATTCACCATGACTTCAAAAAAACCTTAATCCCTGAAGGGTAGCAAGATTTCCCTAGTTAGTGAAAAACAGCAGAGCTTCAAAAAATTTAAGATTCAATAACAATAAAAAAATCACATGATGTTAGCCATGCTAATGAGAACAATGAATAAAAGATGATGCAGCAATATTTTTAACAAAATACTAGACAGTTTCTCAGTAAGAGAAACATCACTTCTGAGCTGTGATTTGGTGGTCAGCAGTCAGGGTGACTGGAGCTTAGCAAATGTGGTTATCTGCCTACAAGAAGGGTCAGATTTATTTCAACTCAAACTCCTCTAAGATTAAGCTGCACATTGTGGTATAAAGGCAGATTTGCTAGTTTTAAATGGTAAAAAAAAAAATAGGCCACAAGCATTGAGAAGCTACATATGCAGTAATCCTCTTTTTCCTTCAAGACTTGAAGATTGCTACTTTACGTTTGGTATTTTTTCCGCATACGTAAAATGCACTCCCAAGCATTTCGCTCCCAATGCAAATGAACTGACAAAGACATCCACAATGCTGCTGAGCTGCTACAAAAGCCATCCTGCCTCCTCTGCAGCCCCAGCTCTCACCACAGACACGACAGACTTTCTAGAACTCAGTGCTTATTATCTCTTCCTTCCTCACCACTAGGAGGGTCTGAATTTAAAGCATGGTGGAAACAATGCTTGATTGACTCACCTCTTCACTGAGGCCGTCCCTATCCACATGGATAACAAGAAGGTGATCAGGAGCAGTCAGCATGTACTCACTCAAAGTAAATCATGCTTCACCAACCTGATTTCCTCTCTATGATCAACTACCTGGGTGGTGAGGGGAGAGAGGATATTGTCTACTTTGACTTCAGCAAGGCTTTGAACACCGCCTCTCACAATATGCTCATAGGCAAGGTCAGGAACTGTGGACTGCATGAGTGGACAGTGAGGCAGATGGAGAGCTGGCTGAATGGCAGACCCTAGAGGGTCATAATCAGTGGCACAAGTGTCTAGCTGGAGGCCTGGCACTGCTGGAAAGCAGCTCTGCAGAGAGGGCACTGGGGGTCATGGTGGACGAGAAGCTGCCCCTGAGACAGCAGTTTGTCCCTGGGGCAAGAAAGCCCCAAGCAAGGCAAACAGTGGTATCCTGGGGGGCATTAGGAAAAGCATTGCCAGCAGGTCGAGGGAGGGGATCCTGCACCTTCACTCAGCCCTGGTGAGGCACATCTGGAGTGCTGTGTCCAGTTCTGGGCTCCTTGGGACAAGACAGATACAGAGCTCCTGGAGCAGATCCAGCAGAGGGTGACAAAGATCCTTAAGGGGCAGGAGCATCCCTCTTATGAGGAAAGACAGAGAGTTGGGCCCATTCAGCCTCGAGAAGAGATGACTGAGAGGGGACCTCATTGATGTCTCTCAGGATCTGAAGGGAGGTGTCAAGGGCAGGGATCCAGGCTCTGCTCCGTGGTGCCCAGCAATAGGAGGAAGGCAATGGGCACAAACTGACACACAGAAGTTCCACCTGAACATGAGGAAGAACAACTTTACTGTGCAAGTGACCAGTATTGGAACACACTGTCCAGAGACAATGTGGACTCCCTGTCACTGGAGATTTCCAAGAACCACCTGGGCACAATCCTGTGCCATGTGCTCTAGGATGACCCTGCTTGAGCCGATGACCCACTATCCATCAACCTGACCCATTCTGTGATACCCTAACGACATTAGAGAATGAAGCAAACCATATTCAAGAGGGGTCCAACTCACCTCTGGACTTGTAAAGTTACTGTTCTTTGTACCTGCACTTATAAAAATACCATATGAAGAACACTCATACAAAAATACACTGATAAATCAGTAGGCTGTCTTAGTGTTAATACCATGACAGACAGATTGCAGCACTTGTCAGTACATAGCTGCTTTTCTGTCAGCAGCTCAACTCTACTTTGCCCATGCACAGACAATCTAAGCTCCTGTGCTAGGAGACTGAGTAAGGAGGAAAGAGGGAATACAGCCTGCACAAACCTCGTTCTGGGTACCACAGGCCCAGCAGGACATGCGAGCTCAGCAGCAGGGCTATGAAAAGATAAGTGCTGGCTTTGAAACATGCAGCAGAGCAGTTTTGCATTAATCCAGGAGCAGCATCCTTCTTGGTGTGCCAAACCAGCACACCAGCAAACCCTTTCAACATCCAAGACTGGTTTGCATGGAGCCATCTCGGACATAACCAAAATATCAAACCATTTTTAAACACAGCTATTGCCAAATTCCTCTCACAGAAACGAAATGATAGAGATAAATGGCTATAATAGGAAGACAGTGGTCAAAGTGACTGGCAAGAAATGCTCTCTCTCCCTCTCTCCAAGGTTTTGCACACTTTGGACAGTCAGGAGAGACATTCCATGCTATTTTTTTTGGCAGCCCTGTCACCCGATTTCTCAACAAAATGTCAATCTTGGCAAAAGTGAATCTCCAAAAGGAACTCAAAATGACTTACAGACGACCTTTAAAAAAATTTCCCTCAATGAAGCACGCAGCCACCTCCATGAAGAGCTCAATAATTAACACCTGTAGGTGAAAACTAGGAAACTATAGGGAACAAAAAATTAAATGAGATCTTTCACTGCTAATGCAAAGCTCTAAAACGTGGTTTGTAGGATAATTAAAACTGTGAGCCCCACCCTGCAGCAAGAGATAAATAATGGAGAGGTTCTCTCCACTGCATTTAAAAACCAAGAAAGCATTATGTAAATCATCGATCTAAGCTCTAATTGTTTATACACAAAAACACAAGTATTAAAATCTGTATTCTCTTCCTTGTTTGCAGACTCAAGAGAACTTCTCTCAATCTCAATCCAATTACTAATGGAATAACAATCACATTAATAAAAAGCCTTTTTTGAATAACCAATCTACAGAACCCATTTTCTGCCTAATTAAATGCGTAAAGTGTTTGTGGGGGCAGTTTTTCTTCCCCTGCTAATTCATCAAGTGTCTTCTTTCAATGCCATTATTATTTATTCAATATTTTCAGCCAAGCAGATACTTTGGGGAGATGTGACTATTGATTAAAGCAATAGATATAAATCAGGGGGTACATGCAGGGGTTGGTAAAAGGCATCTCTGTAAAGCCACTTTTGGTAATCAAAAGGCCTGGAAGAAGTATTAACTGAGACATGCTGCTATGAAAAATCAACCACAATTTCTTCTCTCAAGATTATTATTTCATTTGAGTCTCTCTCATGTTTCTGACATGTAAAACAAACTGAAGACAGGAAGGCAACAGACTCTTCTCAAGGGATACTGAATGTTTCCCCCACAGAAGACGAGATCAGTGTCAAATATTACCCAAAGGCTGCAGCTCCATCTCACTGGGAACACTGGTTTAGCTCACATTTAGTGGAGCAGCACCAGACCTACTTCACGTGTCTTACTTCAAAATTGCTATTGGTCTACATCAATTCTTGCTCCCTCTCAGATCTTCCAAAATATCACCGTTGGCCAACTAAGGCTCAAAATTACTGCCCACATATCTTCAACACTCCACTGCTCAGAAGAATTTTCTGTGCAAGCAGGGCAAACTAGTCACATCAAGTGAAATATAACCTACTATTCAAACAGCATTGCCTCAAGAGCAAAGTCAGATGGACTCACACAGCGCTCACCTCAAGACAGTCAAAACATTAAAATAAACTTTATTGTGCAAAGGAAACTTTCACTCCCAACTTTGAATCTTGTGAGAGATTCAGCGTTAAGTCAAGGGTCTCCAGCTAGATTAAACTGTGGTTCGAGCCATCTCCAGCAACTATCAAGGTACAAAGCAAGACCTGAAAAACCTAAGAGTCCTAGTATTGAAGTCTTCCAGACACTCTGAAGAGCTAACAAACATTAGTTGTACTAAGATGTTAAGTCTCCAGCATGGATAAGGATGCCTCACCATTTCCCCTCTACTATAATGACTGGGTATTTCAGGAGCAATACAGTTACAAGTATACAGACTTTTCAAAAGACAACATTATTTGGGAAAACTTCCCATTTTATAGAACACCATTTTCGTAAAATTAATTCACTTAGTACCTGAAAGTCCATTTTTGCCACTAGCTCCATGACCAACAGAAGTGAGCCAGCATTGTTTAAAATACAATAAGCTGATGAGAAAGGGAGCTAAACCAACCCCACCCTCCCCTCCAGATTCCCCCGAGATAAGGTTGCGCCAAAATCCTATCAGATGTACTTTGATCATTCCTAATTCTTCAGTGTTGCAGGCAGTATGAACTCGGGCACATCTGCATTTCTTTATTGTCAGAATAATGACAGGATAATGGTGTTGGCACTAGGCCAGCCACTTTTTTTAAACATTGCTGGCAGAGACCATATTTGCAGTACAGAGAGTAAATGGTCTTGCCTGACAGTTACAGAACAAGTCAAGGAAATATCATAAAACAAACTTATCCCTAAGTTTCCTGCATTTGTAAATAACTCCTTATTAGTTAAAATCTTTGTTATTAAGTAGTCCACATAAATGTTTTAAGACTTTTCTGGAAAGTGAGGCCTCTTGTATACAGAGCTAGCAGTCCTAGCTTACTGAAAAGAGAAAATGGGCCTCAACTTCCAACACTTAAAAGCCAATGCTGTACCTGCAGAAACCAAAACACTTTTGAACTGACTTAATACCAATGTAGTTTTGAGCCATGTGAGAAGAAAGTTGAAAAAAATTTCAGTCATATACAGAACATGTCCTTGCAATGCACTGACAGCCCATAAATACATTAAATAAACTACAAAGTAGAAGTCATTCTATCTCTTCCCTCACCATTTCAAGGAAGCACTTGTGCACTTCAAGTTTGCTTAGTTTTTCCCTCAGAAACAGGTGTATACTGAAGAGGAAATGGCAAATCAGTTAAATTCAAATCAATACTTCCTTGAAAGGCTACAGGGCTCTAAAATAGGGAAAGCGACTGTGCCAAGGCTATTTGTGAAATTAAGGAAGTGACAGCCATGCAAAGGCAATGCTTTTAGCACCATACGGCCTTCAGACTGCCCATATATGAAAGTATTTCTTATTCATATAAAGGCTTTTAGCAGGTTATGGAGATACACAACCTAAATAAGCTTGAGAGACACTCACCTCTTGGTGCTCGTATCTCTAACAGGCTTCTGCTACATCCAATACTCTTGTGCTCATATGAGGCTGTCATGGAAAAGTCTACAAGTCTTACCTCGTGGTTCAGGCAAAATATAAAAATCAACAGTAAGTTGTTTGGTTTTTCATACTAGATATTTAAAAGAAATATTTTCATATTTTGTGGGTTCAGATGACGTTAGAAATACTACTGTGTTTAAGTTACAAAGTCAGTCAAGATATCTGGTCTAATGTAAGTGTACTTAATGAAATGGTATTTACTTGGCTTTTGTTTACCTGCACAGTCTTACCAAAACTACCTGTTTGTTATAAATTACAGCAATATACTTCAGCTGAAGTAGTTTCAGAAGCCATGTGAGCTCTCTTCATCTCTTGAAATAAACAAGGATAAAGATTTCCTGAAATAAATAGGCTTACTGAGTTGTAACAAAAATCCCCTATGAACTCTCCACAGCCACCATACTGAGAGCTGCAGACATAAGAACTGGCTGGAATAAAAACCCAACAGGATTCATGGAGAGAAGAAAAGAACACCAAAGAACAACAAGAATTAGCATAGAGGATCAAGTGCCATTCAGTCAGCAATATCAATACCAGTGACCACACTTTGGTCTGTATCTCTGTCTGGGAAGGTGCAAAAAGAACATGCATTCTCTGGAAGTTTCTCTATAGTACCTAGTGCTACTCCTGAAACAAATCTATTCACTATTCTTCATCAATGTGAAATCCAACCACGCAGAAGTATACATTAGGGAAATTTCTGGTCTCAGAGCACATAACTGACCCTTAATATAAAGGAGATAGGACTGGACAAGGCCGACTCCTGCAACACAGAAATTATATCTAGCTGTGACTTTTGAGTGCCCTTGAGCCTGGAACGTGCTTGGCCTGGTTCTGCCAAAACACATCTCGAGCAGCCTGCACAAGCACTTCTGTGGGGAAGAACAGACAGGCACCTGATACAGGTACTGCAGTCACAGTGATGCCTTGAGAGTTAAGGCATCAACAGTTCAGAGAAACAAAACCACTTTCTTCAAGAGTGGATAGATAAAGACTTTCCTCAGACTTGCCCTTCAACCTGATAATAAACCATTTATCTGCTGCACACTTAAGGCACTCAGCTCTTCTAACTAAGCTTAGTAACTTCTTTAGATTCCAAAATGTTCAATAGTTTTTGAATGCAGCCTTATGTTGATTCTGAAGAAGACTAGCTGTTTATTGAGCATCTAGAGCTGAGTGTGATTCAAGATCTCTGAAGAATTACTGGTGAACTGGCAGTACCAGGGACAGATACAGTCCTCCCATGACCTGTCACCATCACTTTCAAACACGGTACTGTTTACTTTCAAAAGCTCTCAAGAATTTTATCAAGATGAAGAGCCTGAAGATTTAGGACCACTTGGAGCCATACTTGTAGCACTACTGCAAGGTATTCCTAGTTCATTCCACCCTCCCCTGTAACATCCATACATTCAAACACAAGAAGCTTCCCACTGCAATGATTTTTGGTGGTGCACATCTTCAGACCACTGATTAGGACAGGCAACAGTGAGAGGGCCCCTAAGACAGTGACAGAAAGGCATTAACATGTCCCACCACACCTGAAGCATACTCATGGTCTCATCTCAGTTCACAGAACTCTGCTGACTGCTACCCGCAACCTTTTTTTGTCTTTTCAACTAGCACTTGCAGCTGAAAAGCTAAATAACAAATCTGTGAAGAATAAGGAGCCCTGACACTACCATTCTCTCCCACCCATAACATGAGGCAAAGTTCCCATCAGCAATGTCTTGCATGTGGGCATTTTCTATCCCCACTATACTGCAGGTAACTAGGAAGCACACTCTATTATTAAGAATGCTTATTGTAAAGTATTTACAGAAAAGCCAAACTTAAATACAAGTATTGTACATTTAAAAATACACTAGTTGCTCTAAAATTTCATTGTTCTATGAGGCATGTGCAAGATAACATTTAAATAATGCACCTCCAAGAAAAAAAATCACCAACAGAGAGGTGTAGTTCTTCACTCAGAAAACTTTTGTTGTACAGAGTTTTTGATGTATTTTCCTACTTGAAAAAGTACTTCAGAGGGAGGCTCTCAGGATGAAGGAGACAGCCTATCAAAGCATTTATTCATATAACTGTGACAAACATGAACTCAACATTGAAAGAGTGATATTGAATTGTTGGGAGGTACAGAAAACTGCAGGTCTTCAATCTCTCAGCATCTGGATGGTGAGAACGTTTTGTTCAATATAGTCCTTAACAGACAAAGTCATGACACAACCAGGAAATGGACATTTGAACAAGATCTCTGAAGAAGAATCTAGAAGTTATCAAAGTTACCCAACTAAGTGCACATGAAAACTCAAATAATAAGAATGCCTTCAGTAACAAAAGCCGTGACAGATGCCTGATATTTATTTAAATAAATTTATTATCAGAGAATCTCTTTTGGAAGAGGTAGGATGTTCATTTTTATCGAGAAGCAAGATGGCTGAAGAAGACATAGTACATGAATATTTTTTTAATAGTCTTTAAGTCTTTACAAAATTAACTGCTCAGCCCCCATATAACATATTGCTGATGGGAACTTCATCTCATGTAATGGGTGAGAGAGGGTGGTAGTGTCTGGGCTCCTTATTCTCCACAGATTTGTTATTTAGGTTTTCAACTGCAAATGCTAATTGAAAAGACAAAAAAAAAGATTGTGGCTAGCAGTCAGAAGAGTTCTATGAATTGAGATGAGACCACAGTATGCTTCAGGTATGGTAGGACATTTACAAAATTATTTGCTCATTCAAGCCTTAATCGTGCAACAGCAGGATTCTTCCTCCCCACCATCTGAGTTACCACAAATCATGAATTTGTGATAGAGTTGTGAAAATAAAATGGGTATTTTTTCTTAAATTGAGGTATTCTAGTTTTTGAAAAACCAACTTGGACCAATTTACAGAAGCAATGGTATAATGAATATAAACATGCATGTCAAAAGACACAAAACTGTGATTTTTGTTTAGTTGAAGTTTCTGCTGGAGTTTGAGCTGACAAATTTAGAGAGCCACAAGAATGCAGAGGGCACTACTGGGAATTGTAGCTGAACAGAGAGCACTAAGAATCCCTTGCCTACCTCTGAAATATTTATGTTATATCAAGCAATATCTCAATTAACCTCTCCAGCAATAGTCAGACAGGCAGGAAGTTACAGTTCCACAGAACTGCCTGCTACAGAAACCCAAAAGACAATTTACCTTACCTCTTCCTATGTGTTAGGTACATGCATTAGTGCTCTTGTAACCATAACATTGTAACAGTAGAATCAGGCTCTCTCTGGCAGATGAGTTTAATAAGGTTTCATGTATAATCAGGGTCATTTTAATAGTCACCATTTACATAATGGATCCTCAGTCCCAAAGTAGTTTCTAGAGAAAGAGGGTTTCTGTATATCAGGGTCTGGGTTTTATTTTCCCATGTTTGATTTACCCATGTTGTTAACCAGAAGACATTTTAGAAGATAAGTTTTAAAGGCAGGTTACACCCTGATACAGAACACATACTCGACACAGGCATATCCAGAGCCAAAATTGTTCAAAACTCTCACCAGGAATGATACTTCAGGCACAGAGGCATGATTTACTAGTTAGCTTAAGACATCCTTCCTATAACATGCTGCTTACTGTGCTCTAGTAATGTTAAATACAGTTTGCATCTATTCAAACTACACATAATAAGCGACTAGAATTCAATAGTGCTCAGGTTTCAAAATATTTCTGGAGTGCCAGAGAAATGTATTAAGAGGAAAAGCAGGCAAAGAAGGGAGGCACACAGATGACAACCTCCCACCACCCCACTCCTACACATTAGATCAGGTCACAAAGTGCTGTGGTTCTCCTCTCCTTGAACGTCCATGACAAGGCAAAGGAAGGAAAAAAAACCCACCACCATGCCAGTTCTCTCTTTTCTTTACATCATAAAACTGAGCAAGTAAGTGTAAATGCAGACAGTTCCCTTCTCATTATCTCTCAGAGAGTTGAAGTCAAAATAATGCTGCTCAGCCTGAACAAACAAGCACTCATGTGTTCCCTGGCCCAGCTCTACCCAAACCCGCAACTTTAGCTTATAATGCACATCTCACAAGAAAAAAAATGACACACAAAAAAATTAAGGACTGCCATACATCTCAACATTTCAGGAAGTTCTTAACTAGAATACTCCCTTGCCTTTTGAGATAACTCTCTGTAGAGCTGTCAGTACAACCACTACCATCACTTCCTCCCAGTGCTCTACAGGAACAGTGGGATACATGTTGCAGATTACATACTTGAAACTACCACACCTGGTTTTACTTCACCTGTTTTGGTACTCTCAGATCTAGAGTTGGCAATCTTATCCATACTGGAATCACATATTAATTAAAAGACTCCTAAGAAGGAACATAATTTCACATGGCATAAACTTAGATTAGGCCAAATACGGTCATTTCAAGCTTTTAAAAAATAGAAGTGGATAAAAGTAAGAGATGAGTTACCTTCCTCGGAAAGATATCACTTCAAGCTTTCTTTTGCTTTGTGGCAGCAAAACTGAACAGAATGACAAATCTCTCTCCTTGTTTAATGGTTCAATTTAACTGACAGCAAAATGCACCCTTGTAAACACAGAACAGTTGAGGTTGGAAGAGACTTCTGAAGGTCATCCAACCTCCCTCCCCCTCAAGCAGGTTGCCCAGGACCATGTTCAGGCTTCTGAATATCTCTGAGGATGGAGACTCCACAATCATCCCAGGCACTCGATCACAGCTGAGATACAGAAAGCTTCTCCTGATGTTCAGGGAAACCTCCTGTGCTTCGGTTTGCACGCACTGCCTTTGATCCTATACCTGGGTGCCACTGAAGAGTGTCTGGCCCCTTCTCCTTTGCACCCTCACTCCAGGATTTATATACACTGATGAGATTCCTCCCCCCAAAGACCTCTTGTCTGCAGGCTGAAAAGCCCCCAGCACTCTGAAAATGGGGAGATGCTCCAATCCCTTTGTAAGCTTAGCAGCCCTCTGGTGAACTCTTTCCAGGGTGCCTGTATCTATCTTCTACTGGGAAGCCCAGAACTGGACCCAGTATTGCAGGTGTGGTCTCCCCTGTGCTGAGGAGAAGGAAAGGATCACCTCCCTTGGCCCACTGGCAACACCTCGAGTGGAGCCACGGAGACTGACAGTCTCCTTTGCCTTTGATCTCAAAGTCAGCACCATCCTCTCTTTTGTGCTTGCATAGTGAAAAACATATAAATATAGAAAAATAGTCCTCAGTGAACAAACATCTGTGGCTTTAATTTTCTTTAGTTACTAGGTTTCCCTGAAAAGAGGAAAGTTCTACCAGGACATTGCTATAGCATGCATCTTTCACATGCCTATACAAAATACAACACTAGTGTTCAAAGCTACACAAGGGAGGGGAAGATGAAGCTGGCCATTTTTTCAATTAAAGGAATTCATGCCATATATAGTGAAGTAATACTCAAACAAAAATTATTTTTAACAGATGACCGCAAAATTACCTTTGAACGGTCTCCCTGTTTTTCGTTTTGAAAAAATGGGAATAAATAGCAGAGTGTTTACTCCTAAAGTAATCTTTTCCTATAAAAAAAAAAAAGAGAACAGAAAACACCTTTGACAAATCCTCAGATTCAAATTTTCCATTAACTTCAAAATGTTAACATTTAGCAAACCCTCAGACACGCAAGAACAAACGAGAGCTTTAACTTTACAGCTAAGGTTTTAACAAACACAAGTGGCAAAAGATGTCTCATATCCTGTCTGTTCCACACGTACACGTACTCTGTTTCACTGTAGGTTACTGTGATGCTTGTATCCCCACATCTTCTACTGCTTGTTTGTTCATTTTAATTTTATAAATGGACTGTTGTGCTGCAACTAATTCCCTGAAGGCCAGCCACAAGCTAAGGACATTTTCCTTGTTCCACCCCATCTCTCTATTTCAATGGACCACTCTTGCTTATGAGCAGTACTACGTGAGGGAAAGCCCCCACAGCTTTGGTGGTTAAAACTTGTCAATTCTTGTGAATTACTAGCTGCTGGTTACCCAAGACATACACATGGCATTTAATCATTTTATTCAAAAAATAAATCCCTGAAATTGTTTCCCTGGAATTAAGTAAATGCAAAATTCTTTCACAGGAGTTAGAAAAAAAAAGAAAAGTAACAAGAGCCTGGTTCAAAAGCAACCTGGGGCTCTGACAGCTGACGCTGTAAACAAGCCTGCCATTAAAAGGGACTGTTACAGCCGCCAAGTCATGAACAATGGAGGAACATTTATTAAAGCACTACCTACAATTGGATGTACTTTTCTTTACCACAGTGTCTTGCTTCTCCATTCCCATCACGAGAAACTGGACAGGAACAGGACAATACAGTGTCAAGAGTCTTGTCTGATATGCCTTATCACCCAATGTGTAAAAGAGGCACAAGAAAACTGCCTTTGTGTTGATAATTTGCCCCACACTGACATATTTAATACTCTACAGAATTACCTGTTATGTAACATGTCGTTCAGTCAGATCTTCCAAAGCAACATAATGTCTTGTTCCAAAGTACTAAATAATTTGCTTTTTGCGTACGTCTCCTGTCACATTCAGTAAATCTACTTAATGTTTCTCTCCGTGCAACAGGAAATTGCCTTAACTCACGCATTCCATTAAAGCAGACAGCCAGTGCTTGGCTTTGAATTGCTCCTTTGTAAAAAGTCTATGGAACACTAAAATGAAAACTCCACTGTATCAACGTGTACTCTACAGGCTAAAGGAAGTCAGATTTAAGCAGATGACTCATGATAAAGTGATATAATATCGTCTGCTTTCTAAAGAAAAATGCAGTTTAAAGATTGCTATTAGCAATTATATATATGTATGTATGCATGCATGTATTTATGTAGGCAGGTGTTGAAGTACTCAGGATCTCTACAATAGCCCTATTATGCTGCATCCATTATTGTTTATTTTTACTGTTCACAAATCCTGAGGACCCCAGAAAGCCATTTTCAAATAGTAGATGGAATCAAAACTTTAAAAAGGCTTCTCCCATACCCAGACATAATTGTTCATGTATAATAAATTCTTGCATTTAATATAACTACACCTCAATTGCACCACAGAATCAAAAACTCTATTCCCTTCCTAGAGCACAAGCAAGACAATCTCTTGGTTTATAACATACCCCAGCTGCCCTTTAGCTCTTCAGCCCAGGAGTTCAGAGACGCAGATGAAACAGCTTTTAGTAACTTCCTGGTCTTAGCTTTTTACACTTTAGAGTCCTGCATTTTTGGACAAAATTCTTACATTGTATTTTTATACATTTCACAAAATTCTAATGAAAGGTTTTCTTGTTGGTAATATTTCTTTTTCAATCAGATTTGATAACCACTGACTCTTTGGCCAAGCATTTCAGTGTATTATACAAATCAGGTTTTGCTGAGAACACAGCTTGTTTAGTACTTAAAATTTACGTAACTGAAGTAACATCAGCAGCCAAGACCTGCACAGGTCTGTAAGCAGGTTGTACCCAGAACCTCAACACAGCCTGCCAGCTCTGCAGCACACGTGTCCCTTCTGAAATTTCACTAACAGTAGCACAATGTATTGAACACAGCAACATGAGCAACCATTCTCCAAAATTCAGAATATTCTGGTTCTTAATAAGTCTGTTAAACTTAGGAAATTTAAGACATAGTGACTCATTTAGGGACTTGAGTGAGACCATAGGGAACACATGAGGAGGCCAATAGCAGTTCCTAGGTTCCAGCTTAAACGTAAAGACAATTCCTGAACACTGCATGTAAATTACACGGCTCACTAAGTAGTTTACAAGCAAATGGCAATTTTAAAAGAGAGTCATATACTTTATGTAAGCCTATATATGCTTCCTAATTTCAAAAGCTTATGATATACCTGAAAGCAAAATCACTCCATTCCCTCCCTATACATAAAACAATTGCCACTTTTTTTAATGTTGCTTTTAGCCAGACACAGTCCCCTTCCTCTTTCTTTCCAAGAGCTGGAAAGTACATTTCCAGATGCTACAGCATTTCACAGAAGCAATGCTTTGCAGTTGCTTATGCTACCCCATCATTTACATACATGGATTTATACAAGAAATCTTAGCTGGTGTCTTCTGTTCTTCCAAACACACATGTATATTAACATCAAAACATTCTGATTGAAACATTACCTGTTTTCACTCATGACTCAATTATGAGATCTCACTAAGCATCCTGTGATTTGCATAACAACATGCAGACAGTCCACACCAGCTATACAGAATATGGTTTAGTCTGCACATAAACAATGCCTAAATTCAAGTCAAATGAGTTTGCCCTTGCCAACTCTCCCAACTCCTCAGATGCTTCACATTGATTGATTTGGGACAACTCATGAAGCCATAAGGCCTGGAAGCACTCAGTACTAAAGACACACAATCAGTCTGTTGACCCCACGCCCCATCAGAAAACAGCTGCATTATCAGAGGGTATAACCTGCCCAAGGTTTTGCCTGATGCAGAGTACCAACTGTGATAGCTGAGCCTTTGATACCAGCAAGGCACCCATCAGGAACACCAGCATGCACCAGTTTCAATCCCCACATCACCCCCAGCCCTAACCTCTGCTAAACAAAACATGCACTTGGATCTTTCAGAATTCACATATTACAAATCAGTGACACACTCAGTCTTATTTGCTCTACTAATCGACAAGGAAACTCTCAGTAAAACTCTTTCCAACTGCTATCTTTTGTTTAACTCTCTAGAGGATGCAGAAGTTGGTGTTCTTGACTGCACAAGGACACAACATGGCATGTTTCAGTCTCTAGCAGCTGCCATCACCAGACACTGAGCTAAAAGATTCATGAAACTCTGCACACAGTAAGCAAAAGTTGGGCAACCAGCCCAGCCAACAGATTTTTGAGCCTTCTGCAGTTAAGAGGCAGCCTTATACTGGGGGCAATTAAATTCTTCCAAAACTTGGTGGTTTATAATCCAAGTTCTGGGAGGGCCAGCTTTCCCTAGGCAGCTGAAGTTACACATGGCCTTCAGAGTAAGAA
Source organism: Notiomystis cincta (assembly GCA_013398075.1). Taxonomy (NCBI): domain Eukaryota; kingdom Metazoa; phylum Chordata; class Aves; order Passeriformes; family Notiomystidae; genus Notiomystis; species Notiomystis cincta. The sequence continues at coordinate 18,393 of VZRX01021776.1, forward strand.
ACCATGGCAGCACACCCCAGGTTGCTCCCTGCATCACCAAAGGGTAGTGAGAGGAGACATCTCCTATCTAGGACCTTGGTAAAGTCAGGACAACTGTCTCTCATGATCAAAAGTCTGTTTAGAAAGCACAGACACAGAAGCACAAACATGCTCTGCATGTTCTCAGCATCATTGTAAGATTTCTGCTTTAAACAGCTGGATAACCTGGAACATATGCAGAGTTCTTCAATTACATTCCATAAGCTAGCAAGCAACCTAATTAAAGAGATTTCCATCAACACATTTTTGTTCCCAGATCTGCAGTCATTATTTATGCAAATAATCTTATCAGCTGCTCTAATAGAAGTCATTGTGAGAAAGAAGCAAGTGTTATGCTACTTAAACTCAGGTCTCACTTACACATCTCCCATATTAAGGATACAGAACAATATAGATAGGAAACCTATGCTACCCAATACAGCTGGGAAATTGTAATTCCTCCTTGCTCAGAGGTTACAAAAGAAAAAAGCACACTGTAATTATTATACATTAGACACTATATATTACATAGTAAAAATTAAGAACCCTGTCATCAACAGCACAATTTGGAAAGCAAGTGGAATGGCACCTTTGCAGAAGCTTAAAGAGAAAAGCTACTCTAAGTCAATGTTTTAGGTAGTAACACTGAAGTTTCGTTTTGCTGTCCAATTAAACAGCAACAACAGCCCTAATAAGTCTCATAATATTTACACAGAGCAGAGAACTCATTCACAGCTGAGATAACAAAAAGTTTCATCAACACCAATGAAAAATTAACATTAACACTTAAATTCTAACATAGCAGGATTTATTATGCACCCAGGGATACTCAAAGAGATTCTAGCATGACACCTTCCTGATAAATGTACTTTGATCAAGAAACACAGGAACATGTAGATGGTGCAAGGGACCCTGCCTGGCTGTTGTCTTAGAGAAAGTCAACCAACCTGAACCAAATGGAATGTTCTCAGTATCCTAAAAGGAAATTTCTCTAGTATCCTAGATACAGACAGTTAAAAATATTACTTTCAAAAAGAACTTTCCCATCAGGATGGACACGTTTGACAAGTCTTTAAGATCATTATGTAACACTTCTGCAGTAAGTGAGGGAACACAGGGGGGATGAGGAACACCAGCTTCTTAAGATTTTCAAAATGTAGGGAAGTAAATACAGCTAACAATCTACAGTCATGTTACAGCTTCTGATGGTGATGTTTGCCCAAGTCTTATTTCTCCTACAGAACCAGCTGCTGTTTGATATCCTTGAGAACCAGAGGATTTGGTTTCACCTCAGCAGAGGAGGGTCAATACAGTCATGATGTTTCCAAAACAAACATAACACTTGTAGAAATAACTTGTAGGAAAAAAATCAGACCAGTTGTTCTACTGCACACTATGTTTGCTGACTTTATCACTGAAAATGAATGCACCCATCATTAGAACACTGGCCAGCACTGCATCAATTCTATTTTCTTTTTTACTTCCAAAACCACAGACTGCAAGAGTTGAAGACGGATATGACACTCTTCCAGTATTGACTGCTCCCACAAACCACCCATGGAATCTTTCATTCCATTGAAGATTCCACTGAATAATTTAAAATTTCAGGTATGTGGTTTAAATAGGGACTGTGCTGTAGCATCCCTCTTATTTCAGGCAGTCAGGGCACACATGAAAAATATCTTCAGGCACTGACTCCTCACACCAGAATTCTAAGGCTCCATTTGGCTGCTATGTGGAAACTGGAAAAAATAATGACAAACTGTACTACTCAATTAATCTTTCTTCTGTAAATGGATTATATTCTTTGACACAGTTCACGGCTCTGTAAGAGCAAGGTCTTGAAGACAGAACAACAGAATACCTCTGATAGTTTGAGGACATTTTGTCTGGATCAGTTTGCATTCTCTCATGTATTATGTAAGTTTTCAGAAACTAAAATTTGAGTTTTATACAGACAGGTCTTGAAAAACTGTGCATGAAGACCAAGATACTAAAAAACGACCAAGATCACAACCAAAAAGACATTCAATATGCAAATTATTTTCAGTAAACTATTGTCAGTGTATTGCAAGTCAAGGGTTTTTAATGAACTTCATGTGTCAAGTGTTTTCTTACTCCAAATCTTCTCCATCGTACAAGTACGAGCCAGAATAGGGAAAAATTTTGATGTGATCACACATTTTCTTGCATTGTCTGGCATCTCAAAAAAAGTAAAATTTTTCTCAATTAGGAAACATATCAAAAAAACCAGAGACCAAGTATTTTGTATATCATCAAGTCCTTCCAAGGAAAACAGCAAATTTCAGTTTCAGCTCTCTATACAGTTATTTACCCACAAACACTACGGTCAGACAAAATGTAAAAGCCCTAACTGAAATAAAAGCCTGCCTGAGCCAGCTGCATGTCTTATCAGCCTGCTGTCATCTGCAAGGATTGTAAACATCAGTTGGGATGTTGTGTATGGTTTGTAAGGAAATTACATGCCCCTGAACATAACTTCCTCTGCGGATTTCAAGAGGGGAGATGGCTACCATTTATACTGCTCTCCCAATCTTTTACAGTGAGCAAGAACAGATTAAAGTGACAACTAAGTTTATTATACATGACCTTGTTGGTAAGTGGCCTTGAAAATAAAAATATTCAGTCTTTTCTGGTGCCTTCATGACTGAGATGATTACAGTGGTTTACACAATTTTAAAAAATGCTTTGCATACTGTCTTCACCTTTGGCACATCTCTAGCTGCTCAGGCATGACAATCCAGCACCAATTTACCTTCACACCTGTAGCAAGCCTTCCCACAAGTTTTGGTTGCTAACTTCAGCTACATATGAATAAGCAAGAGCTCCCCACTCCAAAGGCCATGGGAAACCATGTACAGCCAAAAATAATTAATCTAATAATGATGCAAAAATGTTGAGCACATCATTCTGGAATAGACAACAAATCATGGCTTCACTGCTTTCCAGACACCTCCTCCTAAAAATTCCTCCACAACCTCAGCTGGCAAGATCTGGATGCTGCATCCCTGAGATAAACAGGTTTCTTATATCAAGAGCCCACTCAGAAGATGCAGAAAACTGTACAAATACCCACTCCCTCACATTTTTAAGAGAACAATTTCACAAGAGAACATACACCATTGAGGATGATCTGATGAACCACATCAACTTGGCAGCTTGAGGACAGACTGGAAGATTACTAAACACTCAAGTATTGCTTGATTTTAAACTATGATCCAAAACTTGTTGAATATCTATGGGTTTGCAGTAGACACAGCTTGGGGGGGGGGG
>VZRX01021776.1:21756-44136 GCA_013398075.1 Notiomystis cincta
GGGGGGGGAGTCTTAAAATCATGGGTCATGTTTGCATACTACCACACAATCCTTAAGTTCACTGATAAACATTTTTATGAGAGAAACATAAGAAAATCAATGATGAGATATGTTGAGTTCAGATACACACAGTATCCTGAGGTACAGCTATTTAAGTAATTTCAACTACAGTCCATTCAGCCTCCTTAGAACTGGTATAAGTAAATACATGATTCTTCATTTCTTTTGTTTCATGGCTGTACATACATATGCATGCAGAAAAAGAAACTAAAACATTTTCATTCACACAGATCTTTCCCAGTAGTACAAATAATTCTGAATTGCTTATAAACTGAATGCAAATAGGTATAGCATAAACCAAGAAATAAAACATTTTTAAGTGGTTGCTGATCCCCGAGAAAACCAAAAGAGCAAGTAAAATTACTTTCCTTTCAGAAATTACTCTCCTTGATAGTAGCTAAACAATTCAAAGGTAAATCTCACAGGATGTACTGCTTTTATGCTCTCACCCAAGTGCTGGGTGCATAACAACAGTGACACACAGCCTCTTCTTGGAGTTGGGTTTTACTGGCAGCAGACAGAAGCCCCCAAGCTTATCCTAAAAGTACCTCCAAAAAGATCTATATTTTGAATAAAGCCACTTAAAGATTATTCTTGTTCAGGTTGATAGTTTCAAGGGAACAGAGTCCCCTATAATCCATCAGCATTTCTAGCTTGGATCTGCTTCCTAATTGCCTTGCACCAATGGACTAAAGACAGTGATCTATGAAAGAGTTAACAGCTGTAATCTCAGAGGTTCCCAAATAATTTTAGTAGAAGTAAATTGTCTCTCACTTGTCTGTGATAGCACTGTGAAGAGCAGTTTGTACATAACCTTAATCCATCTGAAACAACTTTAACTGGATTTTCATAGTGTTTAACAAGGCTCTTAATCAAAACTCTTAAATTTAACTACTATGGACTAAGTTCAAGACATCAGCAGGAACCAAATAAAAGCTTTAGAATGCAAAAATATTTCCAACAGTGGTGCAGCTACAATTCTAAATGTCCTCAAAACGTGATCAGGAGCAAAGAGGTAATTCGACATCATTTCCCAGCAGTGTTTCAGTGAAGTCCCAACTGGAAACTGACCCTGAAAAGCAGTGGAAGGCTCTTCCAATGCCATGGGCCTACCTCAGGTTAGGTAAAATTCAAGATTGGTGAAGGCGAAATACAGAAAGGAAGAGAAACAACCCTACCTACAGATGCAACAATAAACTCTATGTTAGCCACTATTAACTTGGGAAAAGGTTGTAAAGTAGGATCACCCACAATTTTAAAATGTCCATTCAGTGCTCATCAGAAATCAAAGATACAAAGCAGAATACTAAAGACTCCTAGGAAAGGAACAGAGAATGAGAACAGGAATATCTTATTATGCCATGCTATATGCAAACATTGTGATCTCATCTCAAGTGCTGCATGGTTATAATTATCACCCCCAGAAAAGAATAGAGAAACAGAGGTGTCACAGAGAAAATTAAGAATAAAAGGGTAGGTACAGGCTGGCTTCATTTCAGACTGGAGAAGAGACATAGGCAGTGAAATGAGAATGAGGCTTCTAGAGCCGTGAGCAGGAGAGATGTGATGAATTTAAAATAAAACTTACAACATTTCAGAATGAATTGTTAAAAAATGCAATAAAGGTATCAACTAGAGTAAGTTTAAAAGCAAGAAATCAAATCCCCTCCAAACATAATGAAATTGTGAAACTCAATGCCACAGGATGGTAAGAGTCCAAAGAGCATACGTAAGTTAAAAAAAATCCTAGACAAATACTTGGAAAACACTGCATTCATACAGCATTCAAGTGCAGAAAACTAGAATAAATCATCAGAGAAATGAATACTACAAGCTTGCTCTGGTAGCTCTGAGTAACAAGAATTAATTTGACCTTTGCTACAAAACATCAGGGATGGGAGTAATGCAGGAACAAATTTCAAGATCTGCCATGTGGATAAAGCACACTAAACACACTGCCCCAGACATGAAAGTAGATGGGTATGTTACCAAAACATGTGCTGCTTTTAAAACTGTTCATTAAAACACTTCTAACACTCTCTGGGAATTAAAAGGTTTTTTTGTAAAATGTTATATCCTCCAAGAACTATTTTCAGAAAGTAATCTGAACCTTTACAGTAGCAGGAATATAAACCACATAACAAAGTGCAATCACTACCCTCCTTTAAGTAGTTTGCAGCTGATTGATGGAAGTCACCTTTCTCCTCATGGGACCACACAAGGTTTGAGAACTTTTGCTCAGGTATTTTATCTAAACACTTGCTTGAAAAATTGCCCCACAACTTCCATGGAACACTACCCATTCATTTCAACACTTCGAATCTTTACATGGCCTGATATGTACTCCAGGAATTTACATTACTTTAGAATATGCTGTTCTGTATGCAGCATATTGCAATACAAGTTACAGCCCTCACTTTAACAGGAATACAGGTTTCACTAAGTCATGGACACACCACATAGCTTTAGAAGTCTGTCAGGTTTTATCTGACAATTAAGTTCTTTGTCATTTCAAGAGAAATGTAAGGGACACAGACTTGTTTTAGTTTCTTCCACACTGGCAGTTTTTCTCATCAAATGTTCCTATAAATGGCAATTTATTTTTGTCAGACAATTCTTGTACATTAATGTATTTGGGTGTGGGAGTGGAGCTTTTGAATAATTTTACTGAAATGTACCACTACCTATAGAAATGGAGGCTTTTACTTTAGTTTCAAGGCAACACAGATCCCTTGACAAATTGGTTTTGAAGATCCTATTTTTATTCTCTGTTCTTTCTTTTGCTGCTCTTTTTGTTCTAGTTGCCCCTTTATCTGGCATGCCTTTTTCAAGTCTGTCCTCCTCTGCCCCTGCCTCTCAGAACACAATCCTGTTCAATCACACCATCAGACATCTTTCTCCTCCCACTTTTTACATTCTTGCCCAGCATACAAATTCTCTGTCAACTGTGACTAAAATAAAAGGCACTAGCAATAAAAAACACTTCTTGAGACACATTCATTTCTCCAAGGAAAAGCCATAGAAGCTGTCTCTTTTTCATTCAGCTGGTCTTTTCCCTGCTTATTGCTTTTCTTGGTCAACCACTGCACTAAGTTTGAAATCTGGTGTAAAACTGGATTTGTGAACCCTCAAACATCATTACAGCAAGATTTGTCAACCATTACTTCCCAGCTTCCTGGGGGAGACCATAAAACACCCACAAAAGCAAATTCAAAAGGAAAAGCCTATCAGCACCAACTTTTCCTAGCTACTGGAAGTGTACAAGTTAAAAAGAGTAACAGTTCTGCTGCATATGGCTTGTAGAGCAGTAAATTCAGTAAGGATTTCTGTACATGGTAGAAAATCCAGCAGTAAACAACTGAGCTGAACAAACACAAACCAGGTCCAGCTAGGAAAGAGTAAATGAACTTGGCCTGAAGGGTCCAGGTCAGATGATGCCACCTTCAGCACAGCAACTACAAGATCAATAGGGCCTCTCCTCAGAATGGCACAGCAACACCCTATTTCATTTGGCAGAGACCTTAAAGGTCACAGCTGAAAACCACACAGAACTACTGAGATGCTGCTGTCCCCCTCCAATCACAGATTAAAATGACAAATACTCCTGTTAAATGGCTAACAAAGCAATGAAGCAAGAGAGAATCATTAAAATTATTGAGATTGGTCATCACAGATACCAGCTTCCATAGTGCTGCACTGAATTATTTATTAATAAGTTTCCATTGCTATAGAAGTGTCAGCTGAACTCACTCCAGCTTCACCACTCTGTACACACTGACAGCTGCCAGTGTGCAAAATATGCTTGAGGGGGGCCTTCTACAAATAATACTGCCCAGTGACACTTAAACCTTGTTTTTTAAAGAAACACTGCAAATATTCCAAGCAAATTAAACCTTTGGTAAAGAAGAGTCACTCAGTAAGGGAAGAAAGTGGTGTTGTCTGGTCCACTTCCAGTTGTATTTCTAGAGCTACCTTTCACTTGCAGTGGCACACATCTCTGGGGAATTTCTTGTTTAGTGGAAAAGTTGACTCCAAGAGTTCTTTTCCTTCCCTTCTTTCTTCTTGCCTCTGCATGGAAATTTGGAATATCATCCAAACACAACCATCTGCTTCTACACCCACAGAACCCTTCCTAGCATGGGTACACAACAGTCTGTGTAACACCTCTACTCCTCTCTGGCACCTCCTGGAAAAAAGGGAGAGGCACAGGCAGCCTGGGTGGTAGGGACTGAGCTCACCTCCAGCTCCCCACTGCTGAGAGGGTCACAGCACCACCAGCACCCATGCTATGCCTTGTCACTCTCCAGAATGTTGCATGCTCCTGAATGACACTGCAAACTGTTATATAAGCCTAGGTTTTATTTATCAGATTCCATGTTATGCTTCAACGTCACATTCTCTAAGTTTCATTACCATCCTGATATTTTTTGGTACACAAGTGAATGTTTCTAAAGCACTAAAACTTTGCATGAATCTCCTCTAAATCCCAGCCAAGGGAGGCAAACACAAGCAACATCACATGCTCTTGGTCAGAGCAGGTTTTGTCATTTATTCCAATAAAAGGTGACTGGAGTCAAGGGAAAGGAGAATTACATTCCATGCTACATGATTAGACTCCATAATGTCACTCTTTTACAGCATATAGCCAGGGGTTTATAAGGACAGAAAGTGACAATGTGATCTTCCATCCCCATCTCTGGCCTAATTTCTTCATAAATCTTGACTAAATTAACTCTTGCTTTTTGAAGTCTCCAACACAGTAAGCAGCTCTACAGACAATTATTCCCCATTGTTACATATCTTGTAACTTCCACTCTAATGTTCTCAAGCTTCAATTTCCCCTCACTGAAAATCTCTATTTGGTCCAAGGGCTCTTCCACTACAGAATTAGTATTTTCCATGACACAGAAATTCAGTCACATCCCTATTGTTTACAAAGCATGTTAACTAGGCTGCTATTTTTGACATTTTCACCTGCAAACATCTTTTCCAAAGCATCACAGGGATATTCTCTGAACCCTTCCCAGTTAGTCAATCAACATCCTTCCTGAACAGTTCACATCAGCAGTTACCTCACAGCTGACAAATACATGGGTGGGAAAACTTCCCAGTTTATACTCATATGTTTAAAGTGTTTTCCCAACCACACCACTGCACAGTGAGCTCCTCTTCAACAGCCCACCAAACTCCTCCTCCTCCTGCTACATGCCCCTCCAGCCTCACATCACTGGTTTTCAGAAGCTTTTGCCATCTTTTCAATACAGAATTTCACTGTTCATCTCTAGAGGAATCAGTTTAGTGTCCCTATGCTATTCATACAAAAATCTACCCACAAAAACAAACAAAATTAAACTTCCTACACATATTTTATTCAAAGTATTAGTGAACAACGCTTGCTATACCATGTTGATGTCTATTTTATTGCATCTTTAAACAAATGGCTTTAATAAGCTCTTTAATCTAAAGCTAATACCTTATCACAACACATACACCTTTGTGGAGTACATGTGTAAGGACTCAGCTCCCATGGGACACATTATTCCCAATTCCCAATAACATCTCTGCAATCCAGGAAGTCACCTCATATCTCTTTCACATTGCCAGACATCTCTGACACACTTAATGAACCCTAAACCAGCAACATCCCTCTCATGTTTGCAAGCAGTGTCCTACATTTGTCATGCACTGGTCTGATATCTTGTGTGATAGTTTGTAATAGTTCATGACAGAACTGCAGCAACACTGAGTAAATGATAATGCACAGAACATCATCTGTAAAATGCTACCCAAGGAATAATTTCACAGAAACTGATGGACTTGCAATAGTAGGTCTTTCCATAATCGTTAAAACAAGAGGTTACACTCTGAATATGAAATTGTTCATTCATTAAGCTGGTCTAAAACCACTTGAATACAAATGAAGATGCTGTTGTAAACTAAAAACTGAATGCTCCTTTCCCTGCAGCTGAAGAATAAAAGGGAAAACACACTCAGTAATGTTTTTCACTATCAATAATCCAGTTGTACCAAATGAAAGTTTGTGGTACCTTTCATTAAGCATAGTTAGCAATTGCTCCTCACAGCAAATATGAAATTGGTTAATGCCAACAATGCAGAGACCTGCACAAGACTCCTTCCCTCTCCTCACCATCATTTTATTCTATCAACTTCTCTTACTGAGAATAAAACCACTTATGCAGGGTTTTAAACAAACTGGGGGGAAAAAAAGTGCTTTCCTTCCTTTGTTATTAGAGATCTAAAATAGTTGAAACCACATGACTAAATTTACTGTTTTTTATCCTCCTGTAAGGCCAAGATTCAAGCATGGTCCATGCACTTTCTAGTAAGTTAAGCTAATCAACAAAATATTTCATTTTCCCTGCCCTTCCGCCCCTCTTACCCAGAACACTTCCAAGTTTACCAAGCTAGAGGATTTTAGAAACACTGCCCTATCCCCTTCATCAAGAAGCATTTCACATCATGCACCAGATATATTCATGAAGGGTAAGATCAAATTCAATAAAAACTCTAGACCTTTGCATGGAAGACAGTTTCCAGGGGCTCCAAGATGGCTAATATAGTAGAGTTTTTTTGTTTTATGCATTTCTGACGTAAATTACATTGCTTGGAGTGTTAATCTCATCATAAACTGAAGTAAAGTGAAAGAAACTTTCACTTTTAACCAAGCCAAAATTCCACTCTCAAGACCTTAGGCCTCTAAAAAGTAGCCCCCAGTCACCAAATGCCAGTAGCTTGTCAGCACCTGTATTGTGGGGGCAGTAAGGTGATGGTGCTGACATAAAAATGAAGTTTATCTGAAAAGTCAGTACCTGTGTTTTTGACTCAAGCTTGGTCTAGGAAGAAGACAAACCTGTATATTAGAAGAGAAGCTACTGACAGCATTTTTTCACCAAACATCTGGGACATTTCATAGCATCCTTACTTTCATGCCTTGTAGAACTCAAGGGATGAAAAGCACTTCACCGTGTCAAGCTTGTGCCACAGTTTCCTTACAGGAGTCTACTAAATTTGCACATAAATTCTTACCCCTTCCTCAATTTTGTGTCATACTACAACAGATATGAGATCACACTGGGGATTTAAAACAAATTTTAAAAGCTATGAACATCTGAATATTCACTACAGTACCACTTCTCAGCAAGGACTCTTTTTGGTGTTTCCTTTACTGCAAAAAAGGTTCCAGTGAAGTCCATCTAACACATCCATCTAAACCCCAAAACTTTAATAAAACCTGGCATTTCCAACACTGCAGTTTTTCCAACACTTGCAGTTTTCTTTAAAATGTCAGCACGTTCAGATTTGTATGGTGCTCTTGAGCCTTCTGGGTGCTTGTTTGTTTTTTTTTCTTCCTTCTTTCTCTGCAAGGGATTAGGAAACTGAGAACTTGTCAGTTCCCAAACTGGTTTACATAAACCAGCCCTAATTAGAGCCTAAATCTGCTGCAGTCAGCATCATGAGAGACCTCCACATTTTCCTGAGTATCTCAAAGGCTACTACAGTGCCAGGCAGGATGTACAGAAAAACACCTATTAGTGATCTTTGAGTAGTTACTGAACAGAACCCATGAAAATTATCAGTGTGAATGAAATGAAATATGACTGAGATTCTGTGATGAAATAAATGTCTCTGGAAAATTTTCCTGCATTAGTGGCAGTGCAAAATTTTAGTATTGAAGCTAACAAGTAAAAGGTCTGAAGCTTTTAGACCATTATGGAGTGACACATCAGGAAGTTGTTTTTCGTATCTACGAAAGCCTATTCTAGCAAAAAGTCCTCCTCCATTTTGAGCACCACTGAGAACTGCAATCATGATTTTTTTTAACTGGATGCCAGAGATGCTTTAGAATTTTTAATGTTTTACATCTATGTGATGATACTTAAATCATTATAAAGAAACCACAAAGGTGATACTTCCAGTTTCACACAACAGTCTCCTTAAAGTGAGCTACAATATGCACTGCCTCAAATAACTCACTTTCATTATTTTCCTCTGATGAGGCTTCCTCTCCCCACGACACTGTTCTATCATTAAGCCAAAACACAAATTAAACAAAATACTGAGCTTTGTACCATTTGGCTTTAAAAAGACAAAAATTAAAGCCATTTACAGCGTAGAAAGCAACATTATGGCTTATCCTTTTCTCCACAATATTTCAGTATTCTTTTGTGCTCCCAACCGTCCACATTATCCCAACCTTCAGGATGACTCACACATTTCCTATTGTAAAATGCATTAGTTTCCATCAAAAGGGGCTGAGAAGTGATGTGCCACCATGCTGCCTTGTCAGTGTCCCTGCTGCCCCACACCATTAATTCAACTCTTCTGCTCTCAGGAAAGCTGCCACCAGCAGCCACTGCCAGCAAGTTCCTGCTCATAAAACTCTGCTGGAATTGACGAGTGTGTTCATTACAAAATATTTTGTCTCCAGTATTGACAGTGTTTTCAAATCCTGTCTCTCACACGGTAACATTGAGTCAGGCAGGAAAACAAACATTTCCACTACCTACTTAAAGCTGAAGCTCACTGATTGGAATCTTGCTCTCTCTTGGATGATGCAGAAAACATCTTAAGCAGTAGTAGATAGGCAGCATGATGTATGACAGAATACTCTGTAACCTGATTTCAGTCAGGTGCCAGACCTTACTATTGCACATTGGGTCACCCAAATTTGCACTCCCAAAATTGCCTTGCTTTTCACGTGGCCTTGGACAGCCTAGCTTGCCAAATTAAGAGGACTGAGATCTCTAAAGATGTATTTGATTCACCTCAGAGCACCCAGGCATGTGTTTGCTGCCCTACTGACAAGCGTGGCTCGTTAGACCAGAACGAATTTCTAGCAATGGCCTGATTTGCACACACATTAATATAGGTGTAACTCCAAGGTGGTTTCCTGTTTGATAAATGAGTGTACAGAAATAGAAGAGAGCCAAAAAGGCAAGAGCAGCACTGGTTTAGCCAGTAGCCCAGCCAGACCTCCAGGACCACAAGGCAGGAGCAGGGCTGCTGCTCAGGGAAGGAAGCAGATGGAGGGAAGCCGAGCATGTTGGCAAAGCTCTGGGCCCGTGAGGCTACACAGGGAGAGCACATGCAGAAACAGTGTGAAGAAAGGAACTGTCACATGGGGACTGAGCAGTAAATAATTCTGAGGCTAGGGCAAGTGTTGAAGCCAGTCCTAAAACAGAAGGCATCAACTGTAAAAAAGGATATACTGAAATGCATTAGCAAGAACACTGCTTCTCTATTACTGTCAGTTAGAAAAGGGAAAATTCTTTATTGAGACAATTTATACAAACTTTCTATACAAATTGTAGTATGACTGAGGACCAAGAAGACAATTTAATTCAATCATTGATGGAAATGTTCCCTTAAAGAAAAAATTTTACTATGTACTGAGTTGAACAAAGATCCACTTTCCTTTCAGCTGATAAAACTTCCCAAAAAATCAAGAACCCATAAAATTTCTAGTAAGTTACGAAGTTCAAATGAGAATGGAGTTGCTGTTAAAATGAAGGTTTCCCAATAGGAGAGGCTATTTAAGCCCAAGCAAGTTCAAATTCAGTTGCTCCTTAACAAATTCATTTCAGAGTGAGAGAGAGGCATGGTGCCATTCTGTCAGTGGCAGCTGTGTTTTGAAAGGTTCTTGCCTCTCCCTTCTGTCCCCTGATACTCATTGCTGCACTCAGAGGTGCCAATACAATTGCTTGCATGACTGTGCTCTAAATCAGGGTTTTAAAGGGGAAAAGACAAAACCAAACCAGTAAAAATATCCCAATAAAGTACTTCAAAATAAATACAACCTATACAACAGCCATACAAAAAACTGATGTGACAGAAGTAACAGAAACACCTTAAATTGAATCATTCACATCTGGCAAGAGACTGCACTCCTGCTTTCTTCCTCCTCCCCTTTTTTCCAAGTATTCCCTTCCCCAAGAAGGAAAAACTCCACCCATGTCTGACAAGTTCTTCTGTTAAGAGCTTGGAAGAAGTACACAGAATGCAAAAAGCAACACAAGATGGAATCAGGTAATTTTTTCTGGTTTTCAGTAAGAGGTAAAATGGACTTCCCTGCAACTTTCACTCAAAGACCCAAAATGTAGAAAATAGGACAGAATATACGGGGAGAAATAAGAGAGGCATTGAGGAAAGCACAGAGGGGAACATTTGCTCAAAAAAACATCCAATAAAAGGATTTTCTTTAAAAAAAAAAAAAAGGAAGAAAAGGAATGGAAGTTTAATATATATTGGTTGGAAGAAACCATATTACCATGTTTGTGTGTTTGTGCAGCAAAATCTCTTGGTTTTATGTCTTTATTTGAATAGGCACATTTTATGACAATTCAACATTCCAGACAAACATAAAACATTGATATGAAACAAGGCTGAGCTCAAAAGACTAGCTTTGACTATTATTGCTGTCTTCTGATTAAATATACATAACACCTGCTGTAATGTGTAAAAACAGAGGAAAATCTAGAGAGTTTATTGTTTAAAATAGAAATTGATTGCTTCATGAACAGCCCACTTACCAAAGCATGGTTTTTATTTAGAACGGTGCCATTTTCCATAAACACCAAGAGAGAATATAAGGAAGCCTGCAAGATTTTTTGGATGGCAGCCTATTGATATAAATATCAGAGACTACATCATGACAAGCCATGCTACTCTTAACTCTATTACATGGCCACTGAACAATTTCTGCATGAACATAAGTGCTTAATTAAAAATAAAATACACTTAGCATGTCCCTTTCAACTGCTCAATACAAAAAGTATCCCACACATTTAGGAAAAAAACCACCTGCTACCCCAAGAGACTATAAACAGGAGTTAGAGACATACACTCCATTTATTGTTAATAACATATTTCATTGGCTTTGATATTCTTTCATGAAAGCAAAATCAGAAAAAAAACCCCAAATCACATGTTCTTTTTAAATATTTAGGTTTCAAACAAAACTTTTACTTCAATATTTTCCACCTAGCTTGAGACAACAGAGCTCCAATTTAAAGGCTCTACATTCTTTAGACTGGAAGAGACAGGATAAAATTCCTCAAGTTTTGACTTAGTAAGGAGTCCAGTTGCAGAAGTAACAAAGGATGCAATAATGCCATTTCTCTTACACTGCAGAAACAAACCAGGAAGCATCAACAAGCTTATGACCTCACAAAGGTTCCAAGCAAGATGAACCATACTAAAGTTAGCACAATAAATACACTGCAGGTTTTAGAGACAGTCCAAAGGGACCTTTTAGTCATTGGGGTTCCCCATCTCATAAACTTCACATGGCTCCCTATTCTTCCTGCTGACAGACTGTTCATGTTCCTTCCCAGTGCAGTAAAAGAAACTTAAGGAAGGCACTGCAGAATTACCAGAGGAAACTGCTATCAGGTAACTGTATGATGCAGCTCCCAAGGTGAGCACAATAGAAACAGAATTTGAGACAGCGGTTCCAATTAAACTTTGGGAGAGTTCATACAGCCAAACTAACACAGTCAGTCTTCAACCTTTATGCACTGTTCAAACATGAAAATAAACTGCTTGATTTAATATTTTCCCCTATCTCCCAAGGCAGGGGGAAAACCCCCCAAACAAACCAAAACACACACATGTTAATGCATTTTGAGGATAACCCAGCACTACACACCTGAGCCTACATGAGTGTTTCACAAACACCTGCTGTTTTGGGTGGTTGCTTTCCCTGTCTATGACAAACTATACTTAACATGCACCTGTGCATTTCACCTGTCCTCCTACAAATAATTCCATCCACAAGAATTGCTCTTAAACCCTCTGAAGAATCCAAATATCTGCTATTTTATTTAATTCATTATTTTCATTCTACTGGTAATAGTCTCAATTTTTTCCAGCTCTCTCAAAACTACAAACTCTCAAATCTCAAAATACATTTTCATAAACCCCAAGTCCACTAATTCATTAGAAATGCAATTTCTGATTATGAGAAATGGAAGTAGGAACTATAAGTATTCACTCAATTCAGAATACTCAGCTTCATAAAGTATATTAACTCTTGCACCTGCATTTGAAAGATGTAAAATATATATTTCTACTTTTGAAAAAATCTAGAAAGCTATTTAACATCATATTTACAGAGAATAAGTTTTAGATGAGACCTCCAAGGTTGATGCTGTTTAGGAGTGAAGGAAAGTACTGGGGAATGTTTCTGAAGGAACATAGATGATTCTACTGAATTTTTGATCCAACATAAGGCTGCATTCTATTCTTTAAGGACTGAGTTTTATTTCCAAATATGAAATAATACAAACATTCTAAACTGTCAGTGCAATTTCACACATCAGTAGCATGTTTCAATTATGCCTTTGGCTCATTAAAAAAATACATCAAAACACCATCATTTGAGTGTTAGTTTAGAAAAGATCTGAAACAGCCTCTTTAAGTTTTCTAGGACTATCTTCAACTGACTTCTCCACTTAAACTTTACACATGGTAAATAGCAGTAAATATTAAAGAATCATAATATAAGTCAGTACAGAAACTATATTCAGTTTTGTTTCTAAGTTTCTAAAACTCCCAGGATGTTAAGAAGATTATACCTTCAAGTGACACCGTCTGCTTGGAATACAGTCAATTCAAAAAGAAAGAAACTGGATTTACTTTCATTTCACATTCCTCAGCTTTCCTAATCCTTTTGACAAATTTTACAGGTTTAAGAACATGGTAGAAACAGCAAAGCAACTACTCACAGAGGCAAACAAAGTAAACAAACTAATACAATTTATTTTCTTGAAACTTTCTTGTTTGTATTAATATTGGATAAACTATTTCTTGAGAAAACCTTGATTACCATGTTGATAAGCATTTACGTAATTTTTTTTAACCAAGTTACTATAAAAAGCACATGCAATCTGGAAAGACAAAGGAAAACTTTTTATTTTTTTGTTCTTTCAGAATGGAACAAATTACATCTTCTAAAAATTGAATGTCAATGGCTGGAAGCCCAAATCTGTTTCATCTTTCACCATAAGCACAGGAAGTAAGGTCACTGACAGATTTTAATTGAAAACATCTTCAAACCAGACTTCTGCTCTAGATCAGGATTTTGGTCTGTGACGTGCAATTTCTAACTTAATATATCAAACAAGTTAGTCCCAATTCAGCAGCAGCTTCAGTTTTAAATACAGACACCACTGGAGAAGTTACCCAACCAGAATCCAGTGTGGCTGACAAACAACTGCCTGTCTCCCATTCAAAAAGCAACCTGATACCAGCCCAGAGGGGTCTGCTACAGAAATGCTTGGAGCTTTGTCTCCAAGTAATGCTCAACTGTCTCCTTGTGGCTTTGAGGTTGGGCAGTGCTCACTGCAATCTCCATACATGAAGAGGAATTTATTTACAAGAGACTTATGAGCCACAGGAAAAGGTGACACAGCTCAACATCTAATCAAGTTCACGCCCAACTAGAAGAATAAATGCTCCCTCCACCACCCTGCAGCATCAAACAACTACCTTTAAATGAAGAAAGAACTTAGAGACTCTCCACAAACTAGTTCAAAACATTACTGGCTGGGGAGCAAAAGAGGGACATCCTTCTTTTCTTATAAGAAATCGTATCAGTTTAATTTTCTTATTCAGTATCAAAAGAATCAATAAGAAATTCAGTCTAAGAGGGTGTGAATTACAAAAAAAAGAGGCTGAAAACAAAATCTGTAAATTGTATCAATACTACTCAAGAGAAAAGATCTTAACCTGTACTATCTACCTGTCCTATGTGACCATTTATTTTCAGGTTCATTTAGAGTTCTTAAATTTTTCTTACCAGACATCTGAGAGTTTTCTATGAAAACTAAGACCAGCTACCCATTTAGATAATGCCCTTCTCCACAACTCTAAGGCAAGCTCTGAAGTGAGGATGCTCAAGTCAAATGTTCAGGGCAGCCACAAAAACCCCTCCAACTCTGCAATATCGAGCAGCCCTCCTCTTACCACACGACTTCCCAACTCAGCCTTCCAGGATCAATACCCTAATCTGTATTCCCAATTTCCCAATATTCACTCTTACCACAGCTCCAGCCCCAGTGTTATTTCTGCTGCTCCTTATTCCAGTATCCTCCTGACCAAAGTTGGTATCCCCCCTCGCTCTCACCCTGCCACACCAACCCATTTCAGACAGAGGCCACAAGGACAGCTCCACACTGCTTTAAATGTCCAGAAAAGCTTTGTCAGGACACACTCACTGCAGAGCTGGCAACTGCACACACCTGAACTGAGCCCAGCGAGCTCACAGCTCCAGCCAGGACACCCCTGCTGCTGTCCCAGCAGTTGCTGCTCCGGTCAGGACACCAGGTGGGAGACCCGTTGTCTCTCAGCTACTGAAGAACCAAAGATTTGCCTGCTCCCTTTGACACAGACCCTCAGGCAGCAGCATGCAGAACATGGCAGCTGAAAAATTTGGTCTGGTGTCATTTATTTGCCCAGTCTCCCAATTATCTTGCATTACTTAGGACCTCTGGCTTGCACCGTCACTCCCTTTGCTAAGGACAAGGGCAAATCCTACATTCTGTGCCAAGATGAAGTTCCCAGATTGCCCAACTACACATTTCATAAAAATAGCAGTAAAGTGTTTTCAGCACAATACTGCTTCTCTGTCCCACCTGTGAGATATAAAAATGCTAGTAATAATTCAGTTGATGAATAAAGAAATACAGACTCTCATCCATACCACTTACTCATACCTGTTATCTCAGTGATAACCTATGCAGCATTACAAAATGCTTCACAAACTGAACTTGCATGGAGAGCAACTTAACAAAGTTAGGGTGTTCATCCTGCCTGCTGTTATCATGGATAAGGTCACTATAGCAAGGATTACAAAATGTTCTCTGAAACCTTAAAAAATGTTGAGCCTAAAAATCAACCAGTGTAAAAACCACAGATTGTTTCTTCACTTGATCAGTACACCAACGTTTTCAGTAATGAACAATATTAGTCCCAATGCTGCAATCTGCACATAAATTACATTATTTGTTATCTATTATCTGTAGTATCTCACAAAAATAGAACTACAAAGTATTTCATATCACTGTTGCAATCCTCTTCTGTTAGATCATTATACAACTCATCTGTCAGCTCCAGTGACACATTACATTATTGCCCCAAACCATGCAATTCACAGTTTCATTATCCCCACTGTTAAAAAGATCAGCAGTTAGAAAACCTGTCTTGTTCATTTGAATTCAAGTCTTCTATTCTTCCTCAACATAAACAGCTATTTCTTACACTTCTCTTTATGTTTAATCTTTCAGATGTCTGAATGAAGTCCTGTTCACCAGGCGCTTTTTCTAGATTAGACATCAGTCCCAACAGTTCTGCCATCTGAACTGTCTCTAGCAGCCTGTCTCTTCCTTGAAGGACAAGGCCCTTTACTAGACACAGCATTCCAGCTGGAGCTCTTCTGCTACTGAAGAAAACAAATGAGTTATTACACAGGATATGCCCAAGTTCAAAACCAATGTGTTCACAAGGTCCAGCATCACTGGGATCCTGCTGAATCCCATTCTGTCTGTGATCCCTGATAAACACCAGGCCCTTTAATACAACACTGCTACATTGTCTAGCCCCCCTCCTACAGTTATGCAGGTTTTCAAGTCCTTCAGTATGACACTATAATGCATGTTCCTTGCTGAAAAACACAGATTTCAGGCCCTTGATTTAGTATGTTTCCACCATTTCTCCCCCCCTTCCTTTTACTTGCTGGTGATTTTTAGCCTCTTGTCTGTTTCAAACCACAAGACCTGACATGCTGTTTTGACCAGATGGCTAAAGCAAATTCAAAATTCTATACAGGATATTAATTCATAGAAGAGAAATGTCTCTAAATCAGAGGGGAGAATGGAAAAGGACTAAAAGGATTAGAAAACAGTTTGCACATGAAGAACAAACACAGGCAGGGGATGTAGGCTGAAACTGCTAAAACTGAATGTGAGCAAACATCAGTAACCATGATTTCTTTTTAAGAATATTTGATTTATTAAAAAAAAATCAAAATCATACTGCACTTTGATACAACATAGTACATCTTCCCATCTATAAGGCTAGTTAACTCATTAATAAAGTCTTAATATGGTAAATACATCATGTTACACCACCACCTGTTACTTTCTATTTGCTTACAACTAGTTTAGTTCTTCTACTCATTTTCTGTAGAGTCAAGTTCTGCAGACTGGTTTATCATTTACTGGATCTTGACTGTTCTCAAGACAAAAGTCTGGCTTTCTGGCCAACTTTTTTGCTCGCTGTTATTGCATCTGAATATTCCTTAGTAACCTGAAAGTCAAATGAGGAACTGCATCTGAGAAACCACGTTTTACAAAGGGTGAAACTAAGAAACAAGGTCAAATTCTGAGAGCTTAATTTGAAACATTAATTAGTATTTAGAATTTCAGACACAACATCTATCTAAGAACAGCTTCCCCTGACTTCTTTGGCAGCTGGAAGCACTCAGCATTTCTGCAACACAGATCCCAGAGGTCTGACATCCAGTAAATGAGGAACACACACAGCCAGTGACCACCTGTGGGAAGCTTGGTTTAAGCAACTTGAGCATCACTGAAACTCTGCAACAGCAACACAACTCAATTGTCTAGGACAGCATTTAATGACATTAACAGCGAAACCTTTATTCAAACTTCCCTGTCCCTCCCTTCATGTCACACCTTCAAACATCTGCTACAAAAGGAGCAAGAGTCCTGCAGATAACTTCTTCATTTGCTATCCAGTTCCCATTTTTCCCCAGAGCAGGATCAGTCACTGAGCACAATGATGGTCCTGTCTGCTTGGAGGTGTGTGTATGTGCAGAGAGCTACATTCAGGTGCCTCCATAACTATAAATATTATCTATATGGATACACATTTGTGACCATGTGAGCACAGCTGTACAGTAACTTACAAGTACAAAGTTTAAAACTCTGTGGGTTAACAGGTTATTTTAATGTCAATATTTCCAACTTGATGATTTTTGCCTCTGCAGTCTTCATATGCTGCTACAATTTTTGTGGAGGAATTTTTTCCAGTTCTTAAAACAAACTTAGAAAAACACTTCTGTCACAAGGCTGATTCATGCACATTCATTAAATGTTCCAAGGAGCAGCAGCAGATTATCATGCTTCTGGCTAAGAGGAAAAAAGGACCAACACTCTGAAGCCCTGAATTCTGTGCCAGATTCTGAAGGAAGTATCCCAAAGCAGCAGGCACACATTTTCCCATTCCTAAATTGCAAGCTCGATGCTTTTGGTCACATCTCCAGTCTTGTCCCAGTCCCTTGTCTTCCCCACTTCTGATTCATCCTTTCAACACTATTTTTTTGATGTTTATTTTCCTTTTTTAAACTGAGTCCATCTGTGTTTCCCAGTGCGCTGATCCTACTACCAGACTGCATTGCTTGCTTCATCTGGGATTAATTTCTGCATTGCAGTTTCCCTCATCTACAGACCTATTTTACACTCCTGACCCACTGTCTTGCCCCCTAGTCCTTGTGCCCTGCCAGTTTCACTTTCTTTCATCTGACAAACCCTCTTGTCATTTGTGTCTCTTCCCCTCCTACTCCTACAACTTCCAGGTTTCAGGACGTATCTCATCAACATGCACAAGCGTGACTGGAAAGATCCTTAGACCCTTACTCCAAACTCAACCTAAGTCCCACGCTGGCTCCCTCTAAAGCCTTTTTTCTGTTTGTCCTCTTGGGCCTAGTGCAATCAAAGACCACCACACAACAGAAGGCAGATGCCAAAGATGCCCTAAAGAAAGTTAAGCATTACAAAGCAGAGATATGTCCTTAAGTACAAGGCAGGCAGGTGCCCAGTTCTCAGGCCTGAAGCTCAATCCAGTCCCACTTCTGGAGCCATTTAGACAGACTTTTATAGCAAAGTCCAATATTCCAATAACATTTTGGGCTATGGGAAGCATGCTGAATACATCTGCCCAGGTGACACACATACACCTGGTCAGTACTGGCAGGTAGGTGAGGTGCCACAAGAATAGGCTATATTCAAACTTCAGCTGACAAAAAAAAGTCATCTTCTCTATCACAGCCATGCCTACCTAAATTCATTCATTATAAGCTTCTGAAAGGGAAAAATCACTTTCAAAGTACGAGTGGATAAAATATCCCCTTCAGAGCAGACATAATCCAGCAAAGTTTGACTGCATGCTCCAAAGCATAAGGGTATTAAAGTTTTTCAGAAAAGAAGCTGGCAGAACTCAAAGCAGAAGCCATTGTTTTCCTCTTGCCTCAACATCAGAAGTTGCTGAACTCTTTCAACCGATATTTTGCAAAGAAGAAAAAGCTTCAGCCCATAGCTAAATGCACACTTTGCAAAACTTCAATTGAAATATTTAAGTTTGTTCTGAACTCCACTGCAAACTAGAAATATTTCTTAGACACATCTTATAGCATCTTACAGCTTTAGTAAGATCTGTCACAATCAGGCCTCTTTACCATTTTCCAGTATTTATTTGGGCATTTTACATGCCATTAATTACACTGATGAATGAGTGATGTGAGTATTAACGGTCAGTTTTATCTTTTTTTTCTGCCTAATCTCATGTTAGGAGAAAAGACACCACTAATGCATTGCTCTTATGAAAAATTTTCCCTTAGTCTTCCAAAACAGCTGCCTCCAGTAACATCAACAGCTGAAAACACAGTACATATAGGGAATGTTGATCAAATTTGTTATTGAGCTCATGTGTGTTTGGCAGTCTCTACAGAAAAGCATGGAAATATATGACTTTTCAAGAGATAGAAAGGCATCATATCATGTAACTCTAGAGTGAAAAAAAAGTCCATCCTTACAACGACTCCATGAAAATGGGTTTCTTAAAAATCAGCCAAAATAGAAATTAAGTCTGCATTGTTTATTTAATGATACCATTTGACTAAACTTTGGGATTCTAAGACAAAATTTAAAGATGACCATTTCCTTGCAGCTTTTTCCTTATACCCAGTTTCCCAGGACACACTGTATTTAATAACTCTTATGCAATTAGCCTTCATCATGCTGAATGCCACAACAGGCCAGGCTGGAGACACACTGGTACTTAAGGACATCATCCATAATAACTCTTACACAACCAGTGTTATTCATACTGTCTGCCACAATGGGCAGAGCTGGAGACTCACTGTAGTTTAGGACATCAGCCACAAGCAGATTTACTTTCAAATGAAGGAAAGCCATGTCTCCCACAGCTGAAGGGAGACTGTATTATTAAGAAGTCTATTCTGCTTCACTTCTCTCCCAAGCAACTCCCACACATACACACACACATTCTGAACTGACAAGCAAGAACTGGGATGTCAGAACCTGCCATTTACCACAATCACCAGCTTCCCAAGACTTCTTGGAAAAGATCTGTGCTGCAGGAAGCGTCAGTGCTCTTTAATGTGCCCAGTTCCTGAAATCTATTACCCAAGGTAGGTCAAAGCTCTTAAAGCCTGCTTTGCTGAAGTCATGCTGTATTTCAAGTCCCAGCCCCGCCTGAGAAGTCTAAGATCTTGCTTCACAAAAAGCACTCACAAAGCAGACACCACTGAACAAAAAGCTGCACTGTCCACTAGCTTGTTTAGCATTCTTACTTCTTGAAAGAACATGCAAACAAAAAACACATTTCCTCTGGCAGGGCTACAAGTGTAGCTTGTAGACACGAGGCTGACATAAATAAAGCTAGCACAGCACAGAAAGCAGTCATAAAGAGAATCCTCCAAACATATGGATCTTCTGTGAAAATGAACTGGAAGCAAGCTTGACAAGCTGAACTGGCCACAAGAGACATGATGCCAACTCAAGTGTTTGCAACAGACTAATGCAATTAAGTTGAATAAACAGTATCCTGCAAGTGTCCCATAAGGCAGCTACATCTGATTCCTTGCTTGACCTCCACAACTTGCCTTTGGTCCCTGAGTCTCTGAGGAGACTCACTGCAGTCTTTTCAGAGTCCACAACACAGAGTTCTCCTCCTTTCCATGAAAACAGCACAGTGAGACAAGATAAATCCTCCTGGTCGTCAGTGCGGGAGTTGTACAGATTGTGCAATGGAACAGAAGCAAAAAACACCGCCTGTGCTGAGCAGCAAGACATTCAAACAGCCTGGCCAAGGCCCTGCTTCACTGAGGTGCTCAAACCTACCTTCAGCAACTGGCAGTCCAACCACATACTAAGAGTTCAGCATCTGCTTAACTGGGGAAGCTGAAGCCCTGATTCAGCAACATGTGACTTTTGTGGGAGCTGGATCAAGCATTCCAAAACCCAAGTTGTTTAACTACTAAATTTTCGTAAGTATTGACTTTGCTATTTCAACTGCAACTAAGTGGCCATTCCACTCTTGCACTTGTACCTTTCTTCTGCGTAAGTCAGAGCTATAGGAGTTTGCTCTTGTTGTCCCTATCCTGGTCAAGACCATATGGCACTGAAAAGCAAATGAAGCGCTCTCTAGAGAGATTTACAAAAGGTGTAAATCTGTTGATCAGTTAAGTGAATGCTGTTCAAACCTGCTACATTTGGTCAGTATACAGCTCTTCTGTTTCACACTACCCATTACATCATCAAAACATTTCAAGACTAAAGACAAGATTAGGATAAGGACTATGTTTTCTAAACCTTATGGGCCCCAGACAGAGAAATCAGACTCCTGTCATGCTTTTAAATAAAGCATTTCCCCTTAACAAAAAGGAACAAAATACCCTTGTTCTCTTCAACCTGCAGACTTTAAATCTCTGCAATCAATGGACTATTTCTGAGATGCCAATAAAAAAGCATCCTCTGGAGAACAGGTTTACTCTTAGGATCCTCAAGCCCGTTGCACATGATTCACACGACAAGTGGAAACTGAAAACAGAGGACTCTCAAATCAAAACAGCTTAAAGGCTCATGCCCTAGACTGAGCAGGGAAGTATCGCTTTGGGCAAGGTCTGTTGTCTCTGAGCACTCTCTTCCAGCAGCTCAAACACTGGCTGAGTTACATAATATTTCTACTGCTGTTTTTAAGTTATACAAGAATGCACAGTAATCACACAAATGTTTACAGAAATTCACAGCCATGTTTAATTAAAAGCTACTATGTGTTGGAGAAACAAACAAGAGCCTTCACTGACTTACTATGAAAATACAGAAGAAACCCGGCCATTCTACGAAGCAAAAAAACCACAAGTAAATTTCCAACTTAAGAACCTAGTGCTTTGCCTTCTACTTGTATGGAAAGCCTCATCTATTTAAGAACAAAAATCGCTGAAGTTGACTATGAACTATCAATATTCATGTAGCCTGGAATGGAACATCTCTCCTAGGCTGCGAAGGGAGCTGGAGGAGAGCGTAACTTCCCCGAAAAGCTAACTAGTCACCTCCAAAACACGAGCTACTTTCTGAAGTGGAATAAAAGATTATTATAGAGATAAGCATGTTTTATAACACCAAGGGTTTTTAAGTGCCCAGCAATAATCACCACAATTCTTGTGTTTGAACAAAAGAGTCAACACTAGTTGGTCCGCTTCATGAAACACATTACTGCAGGTTCTTATCACTTCTCGCCACTTATCAACAACTTGCTGGTGTTGATTAAAATTTATTACTTCATATCTCTTATCTACCAAAAAGAAAACCTAGGCACAGCAAAATTGTACCTTTTCATGAAACAGTAGTTGTTAGGATCTTTTTTAAAGTATTAAAGATGAACCAAGAAGTGCTATGGGACCAGAACAAAATGAGACATCTCTGTGATTAAACTGTGTGTTTAACTACAGACTAATTTTGATACCTAGAACCACAAGAGAAAAGAAAAGAGGTTACTGATTCATGGCTTTTCTGAAACACCTACTGAATACACCACCCTCTGGAGCTCGAACCGTTCTCTCCGCACACAAGTCATGCCACAGCGGTGCTTGAAAGTCGTACTGGGCGTTCCGAGAGGCTCCGAACGCCTCCTCACCTCGAAAGGTGAAGGAGAGCCAGGCTGCCCTGCATGTACCCCGCAGGTGCCACAGCCGCCCGACACGGGGCAGCTCTAAACGCCCCGGGCAGAGAGGCCACAACTCGGGGCGGCCACTGCCTGGCACAGGACACCCTACAAGCCCGAATCGCCGGGTGTCCCCTTTGTCCTCGCACCGCTTCTCTCCTTCGCTTCCCCGGGTCGGGTCCCAGCCCCCGAGCCTGGGGGCTGCCGCGGCCCCGCACCGGAGCGTTCGCGGTCTGGCTGCGAACAATGCGCGCCTTTTCTGGCGGAGCTCCCCGGCCGCGCCGCGCCGGCCCCCGGCCCCCGCCCGCCGGCACC
>VZRX01021776.1:44529-63015 GCA_013398075.1 Notiomystis cincta
GCGAGCGCCGCGGGGCTGCCGCCGGCTCCCGCTACCTGCTCCGCCAGCCGGCTGGCCCTGCAGCGCGGCCGCCTGACCGGGAAGCTGGCAGTCCCGTCCATCAGCCCTCAGGGCAGGCTGAGTGCTGCCTGGGCTCTTCTCACGGGCTGTGCGCGCAGTTTTCAGAGCTGAAACAGTAACAAACGTCCCAGCGGGAAGGGAGAAGGCGCAGCAGTGAGGGCAGAGCTATGTGTCAGGACGTCTAGGCAGCGTTAGTGTTGCTCCGGGGGACTGCAGACATAAGGACAGGCGGATCCTTTCACCAGGGTTTGTCCTGAGCCCTGCTCTCCTCAGGGGCAGGGGTGAGTCCAGCAGGCACAGAACCACAGAATATACTGAGCTGGGAGGGGGACCCTGTACAGGACAGCCCCAAGAATCACACCATGAGCTTGGGAACGTTGTCCAAACACTTCTTTAGCTCTGGCAGGCTTGGTGCTGTTACCACTTCCCTGGGGAGCCTGTTCCACTGTATAACCACCTCGTGGGGGAAGAACCTTTTCCTAACATCCTGCCCAAACCTCCGCTGACACAGCTTCAGGCCACTCCTTCAGGTTCTGTCACTGGTCAGCAGAGAGAAATCAGTGCCTGCCGCTCCGCTTCCCCCCGAGGCAGGTATAGAGAGCTGCGAGGTCTCCTCTCGGTCTCCTCCAGGCTGAATTGACCAAGCAACCTCAGCTGCTCCTCGTTTCGCTTCCTCTCCAGGCCCTTCACCATATTCATGGCCCTCCTTTGGATGCTTTCTAACAGTTTCAGATTCTTTGTTATATTGTGGCATACAGAACTGCTCACAGGACTCAAGGTGAGGCTGCAGCAGAGCAGAGCAGAGCAATCATCTCCCTCGACTGGCCAGAGATGCTGTGCTGGACATCCCAGGACAGGGCACACAGTCACTAAGGAGGACCAGTGCCAGCTGGGAAAAGATCCCACTACAGATTAGAGCTGGGCTCAGGTATTTTTCAGCTGCACTGACAATTAAACAGGTTATCAGTTCATCGGGAGCACATACATCGCAACAGAAACAGCTCACTCCCGGAGATGGATGGAAGGAGAGAAGGATTCATTTTGCTGACATACAGAAGTAAACCAATAAGCTATACCTGTACCTCACAGAATGCACAGCACATCATAACATCACTTAGACAGCAAAGGAAAATAAAGCATGGCGAGTCCTAGGCAATGGAAATAATCAAAGCTGAAATTGCATCAGCTGAAGATGTGGCTCAATATAGACACAGTGAATAAGGAGAGGGTGTGAAATCTCAAAAAAAAAAACAACCTTGGTTTTATGTTAGACATTTTCAGGGTCAAAAAGTCCACAGATGCCCTTTTATCAAAGGCAATCAACTATGATGAGTACTTCAGGCCTTCTAGTACAAACCCGTATTTTCATTCTAAAAGTCATTCTTGGTCAGCACAGTATGATTTTCTTTCAATTTGTACAGTGGACAGTCATTTTACAGAATATTTCATAGGTGTTTACAACAAATCCCTTAAATCTAAGCTAAACATTTAAGCTATAAAATTGCATGCAAAGATGTTAAACATTGCAAAAAGAAGACCACAATAGGACAGCCTCCCCACCACCCCATGGCTTTTGAAACATCTTACAGAAAACTGAATGCAAAAAAACTTGTACAACAACCACCTTTTTGTCTCCCTTTTATCTGAGCAAATAAAAAAATAAGGGCCTGAGGATTGCTTCTGTTACATTAAATTGCTGATAGACAGAAGAATGTCTTTGATATTCCTTTTAATAAAACCAGAACCCATTAGGACATAATTTTTTTCTTTGCTAGTTGCCAGTCCCTGAAAACAGCTCAGCTCAAAAGAGCACTCTAGCCTTTTGTTATAATTACATACCCACCATTTGTGGATACATGCCATGCCAGGCACTTCTTTGCTGCCATCTCTCTCAGTTTCTCTTGTTCTTCCCAACCTCTCCTGCAAATCTGCAGTGCAGACTAAACTTAAAGGCTTAAAAAATCTTAAACACCCCCCCCCCATCATTCCAAAATGACTTCACTGTAAGCAGCCGTGTGTATGCATGTTTGGCATTGGAGCACACAGTCACATACTCCTCCTGTTTGCAAAATGTGGCTTTCTTTTAATAAGCTAGCCCTCGGTAAGTGAACAGGAATCCATCTCTCCTTCGGGTTCTGTGGGAGTTTTGGTAGTTAAGAACCTTGAAATACTTAATTACAAAACATATTTCAGACCCTGCCCATCATCTTCACCTAAAGATACCACATTTCATTGTTGTCCTAACAGTGCCTCTAGTAACAGAGCACATAAGGCTGCCTTTAGTACATTTCAGATTGCCTGTAGATAATTTGTTTCACCAAGATCCAAAGGTAAATTTCCAGACTAAAGTGTGAGACAACTTCTCTCACATTTCTAAGATGTCATCCATAATGAAATACACTGCAACCGCTAACTCATTCACTTGTCTCAGCTAACACGATTTCCTGCTCCAGTTCCCAGAGTTCAGTTCATGAAAATAATCTCCTTGTCTTGTGTTTGGGTTCTTGTTCCCCAGTTTCTGTGTCTTTTGAGACCAAACTGGTATTTATGTTACTTTCCCGTTTCCTGGGCCAATTTGAGAACTGTCACATTCAATCACATATTCTCTATGCCCTTGCAATTTCACACGTCCTACCAGACACCTCCAAATAAAAGTCCTGTTGTTAAACAATAACCAGCATTGAAAGAGGAGCTGTGAGGCAGTTACCTGTTATGCTACAGTTCATCCTCTGGTTTGGTCTGCTGTTTCCCAGAAGGTGTGAAAGAATTTCCCTAATCTCATATGATCCCTCTGTCCTGCTTAGCCTCTTCTTTCACCAGAGCCATACTTTGGGGCAATGCATTTGCAGTTGTAGGTCCTACTTCTCTTAGTAATTACATTTAGAACTTTTTATTTAGTTTCTTTAATATTTTGCAGTCCTAGTCTCCTTTTTCCTGGAAAGCCACATCACCTGTGTCAACCTGGTTGACATTTACTTCACTCATTTGTCTTGATGAACCAGGGCAGGACTTATGCATCTGAACTTGGCATCTTTGGGGTAGCTGACTCCCACCAATTTAAGACCAACTACCTTTTCTCCCTCTCTCTCATCTCCTTTTCACCTATTGCAGATGCACAGATAAAAGGTGCTACAGAATAGCCAGGAAGAACTTCACACAGATATCCCTTGATCAGATGACATGCTGGGATTTGTGGTGGAGGAAGAGTTTTTTTCCCTTTCCCTTTGGAACAGAAAAAAAACACAAGCCCAAAACACCTGACATGCTCCTAACAAGTATCTTAAGTCAAGAATGACACTTAATTATATCAATATAAACAAAACAAACAAAATCCCCAAAGACCCATAGGACACTTCAGATTCTATTAAAACAGAAATGTGAAAAAATAAGCCACATTTTGTTAGGACATTAGTACAGGCTAGAAATCCTGGAACTTTGCAAACTCACAAAGTAAAAGCAGCTATAATTTTAACTAAGTTTTATACTGCAGCTTGTAAATGCAATTATCATAAGAAGTAACTGACTTGGAAGGTGAGAAATTCTTTCCTGTGGTATCCTGCTGTGATCTGGGGTGGTGTGGAGCATGATATGAGACATCCTGTTCAAGGGCAGAGTAGAACCAATCTTTTCTAACAGTGTGACTTGCAAGGGTTATTTACTTACTGCTGAATGACTTCCCATTGCACATAGACCAGGAAGCTTTTGACATTACTGGGCTTTCCACTACAGTGACGGCTACTCTGATTTATCACTGGGTCAAGGCTGAGGATGCAAAAAAACCAAAGGCTGTGCAAAGTATGATTAGATTAATGATGACAGGCTTCACCTGGAAACTGAGAGTTTGTTTTGTGAAGGATGTAAGGCAGGGAAAAAAACCCACAACGTTTTGGATAGGAAACTCAGAAGTGAATAGACACAGAGGGACATTCAGAAGCTGCATCCTCGGCTGCAGTGATAGAAACGAGAGCGTTCTCAGAAGGCTCTTCTTGGAAGTGCTCATTTCTTCTTCTTGTCTAGATTTTGCTGGAAAGAAAGGTGTGAAATTAGACCCACTTGCCAACCTGGAAGTACTTTCCAATCACCTTGCTTTTTGTGGCAAATGTAATACCCAAATTCAGAAACATGATTCTCAGAATTGCACATCAGAACTCTGGTTCAGAGACACTGAAGTGAAGCAGAAACCATCAGCATTATTTCCAGTGGATCAGAAACCATCAGCACTATTTCCAGTGGATCCAGACAACTGCCCAGTAATTAAACTTCCAGTTATTTCTAGTTTGGGACTCAGTGACCAGAGCTACTGCTGATATATTTTCCTTCTGTGAACAATATTTGTGTTTTGAAAAAAACAGGTTTTTTTTTTCTCCTGCTGCTGAAATTTGTGCAGAAATAGATTTTTGTGAATGTTTCCCATTTACTGAATGACCCATTGAAAAAAATATTTGAGGACAGTGTTCCAGCCTGACTTTGTGAAGACCTTCAGTTTATTGGGCTATTCCCAATGCTCTCAGACATTTAGTTTTCTTACCAACACTTGTCTCTAAGGGAGCAGAGAATGCTTTTTTTAAATTAATGTTTTTCCTTCACCCTCTGCAAAGCTGTGTGCTATGGAAAGTTGCATGGTATGTGACATAAAAAAGACTCAAACCATTTAGAGAACAATACAGCTCAGTCTTATGGTGCTCTTATGTTTTATTTCTGAGCTCTCATACACTGCTTGATGCAAACCTGTGCTCTGGGTTACTTCTGCCCTGCTCCTTTTAACTAGCTGAGGAAGTACAGTAGCAACAGCTGCTGGCACAAAAAGAGAAAAAAGCCAACTTCGAAACAGATAGGTTTTATTCTAGAAAGTCCAATGAAAGTATTAGAAAGTATTTTTGCTAGGTTAAAAAGTGAAAGGGAAAAACCCAAACTTTATAAGGGTATCACTGTTTGTCTTTCAGTACCTTAACAAGACTCATCCTGAGATGCATGTGTGCTCTGTTTTCAATCCTGAGCTTCTAAACTGGAGAGATACATGGATATACAGAGATAACTCTGAGAAATAGCCTTTCATTAAAAAAAGGGAAGGTGTCCAATAAATGGCTTTCTTTCACATTTTCCACTATGAATTTCATTGAGACATTAGAGAGACTGCCCAAGTGCATCTCTGTTTTCTGACAGGCTCATCATCTTCTTGCAAATACCTCAGGCTATTTAATCAAGTTCCTGGACCTCTGGCACTGGGTTTGCAACACATCTCTGATATACAGCTTCATACTACTCCTCCTAAGAAGGGTTACTCTGATTGCCTTCTCTGACTCCCTTGCTTTCACTACCTGCCAAAACCTTTTATCTCAAATTCATGTCTCTTCAGTTTTTCAGGGAAAATGCATTACACTAATGGGCTTGGTGTTCCTCGAGTAAAGAGCTGTATAGATCTCTGAACTGTTGGTCTCTTTTCCTTCATACCTTCAACCAACCTCACCCTTAACCATCCTATCTTGCTCATGACCTGTAATTTTGTAACAAAGAAACACACCATATTCAGAAATTATTGCATCATAGATATATTTTGCTCTATCAAGCTATTCTTCATTCTTATTCACTGAGCAACTGCAAATAATTCCTTGTCACCTTAGCTAACTTACCCTATTTAAAATAATACTTTTATAACATATGTAATATATAATTTAATAACAATAATGCTATAGTATTGATCGTAACAGCAATTAGACTATTTCACTGTGTTATGAAATGACACACACATGAAAAAGAGCAAACCAGATCCTTTCTGTTGTAGTTTTAGAACTTAAGGAAAGTAATTTTCAAGTACAGTGATTTTACCATAAAATATCCTTGGTAATCCCATTTTGAACAGAGTGGTCACTGAAAAGGTCACTTCCACATATATGCATTAAGCTCATCCCACAAAACAGAATCAAAAACCCTTTCTGTCACTTTATGCAATGTCAATAAATACTTCCAAAAATACCTGGACTTTGCAAAATCTTTCCCCACATCTATTTTTAGTTATCACTTTATAATTGTGGATACATACCCATACCATTCCAGAAACCATTTGAACTTCATATAAAATGATAAGGCTTCCTCCTGTCTGGCCCAGATATAGTTTATACCAGAGATCAATCAAATGCTATCCTAATTTATATAATGAACAAGGCAGATCAGTAAGTTTTGCCACAGTCAATGATCAGTGTTTTTTGGAAAGTAAGAATAACTAAATCAGGCAATCAGTAGATGCTTTGCCTGATTTTAGCAGGAACAGCTGGAAGGAACACTCAAAATCTTGTCCATGACATTCCCCTCTAGTGAGCTTTTGCACCTGCTGACAGATGCTGTTAGCTTGATCTTCCCAAGAGAAACGCTTCAGCAGCCCCTTTCCCTTCCCTCAAATCTACTTTGGTTTCCTACTGTCGATGGTTTCTGGTCCCTCTAGAACTTACAACCCCAGGCTCCCTCCCATTCAATAGCTGTCACACAATACCTAAACCTCTGTTCTCTACTCCTTTTTCTTCATTCACATTCATCTTCCTACAGTTTTCCTACCTTTATATCACCCTGAAGACCTTTTCTCCCCATGTTGCTTTCCCATCTTTCAGTGAAATGTCACCATCTAAATCTTTGTAAAGCAAGAAACTTACTTTCTATTACTGTACTTGAGACCCAAATTCTGTGATTCCTAAACCATGTGTCACATGATTTGCTTCAACGGCAAATTGTCCCCCACCAAACACCCTTGGTTAGCATTGAACACTGCAGTCGGGGTGATGTGCAACTCCTTGTTACGTTCATTGCTTTTATTCTTTTCCAAAAGTAGATCTTACAAACCCTGCCTGCAAACCACGACCCCTTTGTATCACATTCAGCAGACACAGAGCAAAGTGAGCCAGAAAAGATGGTCCTTGTCTCTCTCTATTAAACAGCCAGAGTACAAATCCCAGTTTTGGAGCCAGCTCATTCAGCTTTGCCTCAGGGATATTTGCACCACGGTGTGTCACAGTGCAGCTGTGCCCTAAGTAAACTTTAAAAGACCATTGTACAGACTTGTGACAGGCAGGCATAATAGAGAGGCATAAAACACTTGAAAAGCCTTAATCGTCGAGAAAAAGAAGAGTTTGTTAAGGACAATGTTTGAAAGAGAAATAATTTATTCCAAAAAAGGCAAACCTGAGTCAGAACCTCCAGGCAAAATTTCTGGCAGTGGGATAAACCAGCATGGAAATCACCCTCCAAGAACATCACCAAACCCCTCTTCCTTTGGAATTCTAAGGCTCGGTAGACTGGGCACAGAGCAGAATCCAGGGAACAACATTAGATGCCATGAGAGGCTTACTCTGCTGCTAAATTCAGAGACAGAGAAATGAGCTGAAAGCTCTGGTGTTACTAAGGTACCTCTTATTCACAGCTCAACTGTCTTTTGCGTTTAACATTCATTACAGGATGCTGACCTGGTGTTTTCTTCTGTATTCTGATACGGATTTGAAGCTGAAAAACAGCGTGAACCAGATTGAATTACTGAGACAGATATGTTAATTGGTTATTTGATATCATATTCTATGTTCATCACAGAAGTCATTAACATTATTTTTTTGAAAATGGGAGAGAAGACACAGGCAAATGTGAAATTGCCTCTGAAGCAGACAGATATTAGTGACATGGGCATTTGCCTCGCCAGTGCAGCGAGCCATGTGGCTGCCACATGCTCCTGAGCAGCCAAGTCTTCCATAAAGATAAATGCATGACTAATTGCAGTCTTCCTTCTCAGGTGCCATGGCAGCAGGCATTATCCAGAGGCCAAAGCATTAGAATAATTAGCCTGAGTCACTGGTGGGCCAGTATTTGTCTGCTGTCATGACTTCACTGGAGCGGAGCTGCATGGTCAAAGCCACCTCCAAAACTGGCCTCTGTAAATGCTCCTTCTAAACAGCGAGGCACAGCCCCAAGGGACAAGGTAGGGCAAAAAAAGGAAAGACCACAAAGTTAAGACAAAGGAGGACTTGGGACACCTCTCCTGATAACCTGTGTGCTTAGCTAGGGGAAAGCCACAGGACAGAATAATCCTGTGCCACGGAAGAAGTTAAAAAGGCACGAGCTGCAGCTGCTGCCAAAGTTTTGTTAGCAGAGCTACTGGAGCGAGCAGCTGCAATTTGAGACGAAACTCTTTCCTTCTCCAGTTCTTTTCAGCAATATTTTATGCAACGTTAAATTAAGGTCAGATAAAGGACATATTAGTAGTATTCCTGCCAGTGAAAACCACAAGTTCACTACTACATTATGTTTGTTTACTTACTGTTTGATAGAAAGAGTTTCCCTTTGAAAGTCCATTTGAGGTACCTGTGAAACTGAGACCAATATTTGGACACAGCTCTAAAGAGTTAATGGAAGTTCTCTGTGCTCTATCTGAAGTTGGGCTTCTCTTTCAGCAAGTTAGTTGAATGTATACACTGGGAATATTTTACTTTGTTTTATGTTATTGCAATTTACAAAACTTACACTAATAGCCCAATTTCATGCAATTATCTGAATGCAAAACATTGTTCAGTTGAATTCCCATAACCTAATCCTACCAGGTCCCTCGGCTGTCTCACTTTCAATTATGAACCGAGGTCTGCACATTAGATGGAACGCTGCTATTGTAAAAAATGGAACCTTTCTTTAGAAGTTATTTTCAGTGGTCTTCTGCCATACAGGCTGTTTTCATAGTCTGCAACCAAAAGCACTTGAAGGAAATCTGCTTTTAACATCACAGGCTTGCAATTCATACACTTTAGCTAGAGCGGTTTGTTGTGTTTTTGTGGTAATGACCCCGTTATGTTTGCACCATAATTGTACCTCTAAATGCTTCTTGAGCTGCACATGTGGGGCAAAGTGTGGCTTTATGAATACACAGGGGAAGGGGAAGAAAAGACAAAGGTCATACAAAGAATTAGATCCTTCTTTGCCTTACATCATTTTGGAAGGCAAGCAGTGGATGATGTTAACACTCCATCAATGCCAACCTGGTGTTCAAGTCTGAGTATTCAGATATCCTAAGGCTGGCTAAAGGTTCATACATGTTTGGTTTAGTATTTATGTTTCACTTTTTGGGGCCTTTACAGTTTGTGTCTGCAAGTTTTACTTCACAATCTATGAAAAAAAAAATGAACTCTTTTTTTTTCTTTTTAAGTAAAATCCAGGATTTATTAAATCACATGACTCCAGGAACTAGGATGTACAGAAAAATACCAAAGAAGCTGAAACTAATAAGAGTCAGGGACAATGTGCTATGTTCCCCAAATCAAGTTAATGAATTAACCTAGCCAACTGACCTGCTTTTCTGGAAAGAAAACGTGCATCTTGAAAAATGTGGATAACGTCACACTGTGCAGTCTACTTCCTTGAAGCTTTGGAACAGAAGTTTGATTCTGTTCTAGTACATCCCTCTCTTCCTGTTCCTCTGAAATACCTATCCTGCATTTCTTCATTGTGTTCTTTTACTGTATTTTTGATTGATTACAGATATTTTGGGCAGGAAGAAACCATTCTTACATCCACTTTGGAGAGCACTTGCCTTGCTTGATTCAACCAGGACAGATGTAATAGATTCTTTTTAACTGAGGTTACCTGCATACATTTCTTTGAAACTCATTCTGTAAGCTCCATTCTTTTGTTGTGAATGGAAAGAAATAATATTCATTTCATTATGAGACAGGGCAGACATCAGCCTCTGGCCTTGCCTGGCTCTCTCCTTTGTCTATAGAGGAAGGCTTCGATAACCTGGGCTTTTCTTGTACATCAATAATGTTATGTAAAAATAATCCCAACCTTGATGTCACATTTTGGATACCCATAAGTCAAAATACTAAAATTAAATTCCTTTTTCATTTTTTTCTGCCCTAAATATCTTCCATCTTTTTTTTTTGCCCTTAAGGAACAGCTGCCTCTCCAGGCAGTGAAATTTCTGTTCCTTATAAAAGCTACACATTTATCTGACATCATTATTCAGGTCTCCAAATGACCTTCATCAAAGAAAAGGAATTGGAGACATCATATTTTGTTTTTTAAAGGGTGAAAAGTAATTGGAAAAAGAGGGAAGGAAAAAAAAAAAACCAGTAAGTTTTTAAACAGGAGAGCAAG
This sequence comes from Notiomystis cincta, assembly GCA_013398075.1. Taxonomy (NCBI): domain Eukaryota; kingdom Metazoa; phylum Chordata; class Aves; order Passeriformes; family Notiomystidae; genus Notiomystis; species Notiomystis cincta. The sequence continues at coordinate 54,709 of VZRX01021776.1, forward strand.
AAAGAACAAACACAGATTTTACCTTTACATTTCACCTTTTATATACTGCTTACATAGTCACACACCCTGATAAACACACACAGATACCCTGTTATTAATTGTCTTTAAGGAATAATTCAGATGGTAAGGCAGGGCTCTCCTATCTTATTTTGGCTGGCATGCTCTACACTGGTCCCTTGTCACTGAACCTGCAAACATGACCATTCTGGCATTTTACTTTCACAGTATTTAATTTGTGAAATTACTGTTAGCCCAGAAGAATGTCTTGGGGAAAACAAATTTCATTTTGTGCTGTATGCCAGCCATCCCCATCACAGATGTCAAAGAATAAAAAAAAAATAAAAATATATTGGCTCTCTAAGGATCCTTTCATTTTCTCTGTCTGCTTTGTTAGAGCTGCCACAATTGCTGGCTCCTTGCAGAGCATCAGACAGACACATGTAACATCTCCACTGACTTGCACAGGGAATCACTCACAAAGCTGGTTTCCTCTCATTAAGCCTCTCTAAGAAGTAACTGATAGCAATGCAGGCCTTGGCAATTATTGAACATTTTGAACAGACAGAAATAAGTGGACTGGCTGCCTTGATGCTGCAGCACTTCATTCTCACATGACTGTCTGGAAATTCTGCTGCCCTGAATCTCTGGTTTCTAGTGAATGTGTAGTAATACACCAGGCTCTTCTCAGGAATGCCTTTCACAGGCATAGAACAAATAAAAGCTTTCCAGCATTTATTTGTTATGTGCACTGCTGGCACAAAAGTTTGCATTGGGACAGGCAAGGTAATTAATTACTGTTCTGATTTAACCTTCCTCTGTCTTTTACAACTTTGCAACACTCATTCATATACATATATAGGTATCTGTATATATATTTACATGCACCCATACATCTATAAATATACAAGCATTTGATGCCCTATTTTTGGAGCAGAAATCAATATTAGCTGCCCACTGCCAAGTGGCTCCCCAGAATGCATGGCCATGAAATTCTGCATTAACAAACACCTGCACATGGCACATAGAGGAGAAAAAAGAAAAATGTTCAAATGAAGGTATCTTTCCATTTCCCACTTCCAAAGCACTATATAAACAGAAAATTGGAAGGGATCAAAATCCACATTCCTAGAGCTTCTTGTGTATCACATACTGTATTTCATGATACATTTTTCAAAAGGCTCCACCTACTCTCTGAGACTAGAAATCTTTTAATAGCATGAAGTTAGTCAATCTTTCTTTCATTAATATTCATATATATGCCCCAGTTCTTACATTTAAATCCACTAATGAAGATTCACTGCTGCTGCAGCCAAACACTGTGCAGGACTGGGACCCTTTTGTGCTGCCCTGTGTAGCACTGAACTACATGGTGGGCAAACAGCACTTATTAAACAGCAACCACTTCACCTGTTTTCTGCTCCCTTAGCCCTTCTGCTAATTCCTTGGACAGTGCAGTTTCAGTTGAGAAGGGTTAGATTCTCATTGCACTGATGTGAGAGACAGCAGAGACTTGTATGTTGCTGTCCTCTGTGTTGAAAGGACATTTTTAATAATCTCTGCCAAGTTGTTCAATCTTTTCATCTCTTGCATTATAAAATGTTCCTCGTTTTATGAAAGGGAGACAATAGTGCTTCTCTTCTTCACAAGGATTTCTTACAACCATACAGCTTCTGGTTTCCATTTAGCACTAACTCGATCCCTTTGTGCAGCACCACACTGTGCTGTGTAAACTTAGCCTGGAACAGTCTGAAGGCAGAAGAGACCATTATGATCATCTAGGATTTTTCTCAGGGATTCCTGCATGAGGCTCCACAGTTTCAGTTGCCAAGGAAACAATTATCAATCTTTTCCATCCCTCGCCATCCTTATGCCTCCTTTCCATTTTGCTGTTTCTTGCTACAATAACAAAAATCTTGTCAAATGTCCTAATCCCCAGCTCTTGCATCCTGATCTCCACCACAAAGAAAGAACAAACAGCAAAGGGTGGCAAGGATCCTTGGCTGGGAGTTCAGTGTGAAGTTTACCTCCTCTCCTTGAATTTTGTGCTGCAGGTGGACAGCCCTTTGAAAATGATCCTCTCAGCTGCAGATAGCTTATCAAACGCTCTATTGTTTGACTAACACAAGACATATTATTTTTTAAATTACCCAGCAGCGTAATTTAAATTACCACTTGATACATTTGTGGTGTCTTTCCTTTCACCACAGCCTGAGCTTCACTACAGCCTCATGCAGAAATGCTTTGGGGAAAAAAGCACACTTTATTATAACATGCAGCTGAAGAGCAAAAGCAATAATGAGGGAAAAAAGGAAGATGCAAAAGATGGGAAACTGTGTAGGAGGAAGATAGAAGGCAAAAACTCTGCATCAGCTAGAGAATAGATCAGATGAAGTCACAGCCAGAGGTAAAATTTTGGAATCTCAGGAGGTTAAACTTGGGTAGCTTCAGGCAAGTTACAGATCTGCATGGTCCCCTAAGGTCTAATGAGTTCCACCTGGATAGTTCATAGCTTCTGACAGTTGCACTGATTTTATGCCTTTAAATACAACTCTGATCAGGGTGACTGTGTGAAGGACAGAAGGGTGACTCACCAATGTAATCTGAGGTATTCCCCTCAAATTCATAGGATCTATATCAAGGTATTCCACTCCTCAGTGTGTACAAGAGGGAGGATGAACACAGCAACTGCAGGAACAGAAAGAAAAGCCACATACTCACGAAAAGCTTATGGGGAAGAGGGCTGATATTTGGCATGTTTTCATAATTCACCACTTAGGGTAAATGCCATGCTTTTATAAGTAGCCTAACAATAGCTCATGTAAAGGAAAGCAGACTTACCTTGGAAACATCTGAAATATCAGATGGCCAAAGAAAAGTCAGATATGAGGAAACTGAAACATTCCTCAGAGTACACTTCTAGGGAGAGAGAAACAAGGTAAAGCACATTAATAAAACAATTGCTGCTTATGGTGAAGGAGAGATGCTGCAGCCCTTCCTCTTCTGGATACTCATTTTTGGAGCTTGCTGAGGGGTTTTTTATTCTGTGTGTGTATGAGCCATAACAGGAAGATTCTGTGGATGACCAAACCATGCATGCATACACAGAAGGTGTTCTCAAACAATTACCACCATGGAAACACTAAGCACATGTCCACTAGATCTGTCATCAGAGCCATTGTGCCTCCTCTGGGACAAGGAGGTTTACACCTCAGGACAGAGCTACGCCTGGGAAATCTGGAATTTTTTGGCCATTTGGCTCCATTTTTTTGAGGTATTGCACCTAGATGTAGCCCAGAAAGATGCACCCTGCTAAAATCCCTGAGATATTTTTCTGCTGAAATCACTTGCCGATGGTTTGGGGTGGTTGTAACAGAAGTAGTAAGATCTGTGTGTGAAAAAATGATGGAGAAGACAAGTTATTTTTATGAATGTCAACAATATCTCACTTTTCTTGTTGGCTATTTTCCTGTCAGGCTGTACAGAAGAATGTTAGAGAAAAGCAAATAGGAAGAAAACAGCAACAATGTACCAATACAGTTTCAAATATCATAGTGCTGTTAAGAGCAGTATATGGAGGAATATCTACCCACATACCCTCAGGCAGGCAAATGTTAATTTCTCCCGAGCCCAGGGAGAATAAAGAAGACATTGAACTGCTGAAAAGCACAGCTAGACAAAGGGAATGGATGATCAGCAGTGTTGAGATGAGTCAGAAAATGCCAGTCTTTAAGAGAGAGTTGGGTTTGGCACTTGACCTCAAACAGGTGTGTTTATGCTCTGTGGAAACTGTTGAAAGAAACGTGTTTTCTGGTAAGAATTATGTACAAATGCTCCCTCTTTGTTTCATCTCCTGTTTCATCTTCTGATTTCCTTTGGCTGAATAAACATCTTGTCCGCAAAAGAAATATATATTCTTGAGCCCCCTGGATCAGCTGCTGGCCCCAAGAGTGTTGGGTCAGTGCAGTGCAAAGCAGGCTCTGCTGGCTTCTCTTTTCACATGTTGAGTGCTGTATTCAACTACCCTGGAGGAGACTATGTGGAGGGAAAAAGCCATCCCTGGCTGGCAGTGACATGACATGACTTAGCATGCCAGCTGCCTCAAAGCCTGTGCTTCCTCCCCTAGGCAGCAGCACACAAGTGTGAGAGCTCATTATTTTCATGCAAGAGAAGCAACTCCTTAACAACAAAACCAAGCAAGCAAGCAAAACAAAACAAAATAAAACCCAAGGAAATCCCCCAACAACCAGGTAAACCTGAGAAAGGCTTCCTGTCACTTGACTCTACCGTTTCTCCCACTGGGTCGTGCTGCATATTTCCCAGGCAACCGCTCTCCTGCTGCTGCCTGCCCCTGCCAGGCTGATGGCAGGGAAAAGGGTATCAGTTTGCAAAAAGAGAATGATCCTACTCCTCACAGACACAGCACAACCTTCCCTTATGGCACACCTGAGCACATTAATCGAGCAAATGGCACCAGGAGGCAGAACCTCAAGGCTCCCTCTTTTTCTGTCCACGTGGGCTCGCAACTGTTCAACTCCCGTTTGCACTCTAGGACATCTTGGCAATGGGATGCAGGCAACAGTGTGCCCTCCACATCCCTGTCTGCAGCTGTACTGGGGAGGAAAAGGCTCTCTGCTACTTAGGAAGCTTGAGAGGGAGTCAGAGAGGGTCCTGATCAGGGAGGTCTTTTGTCCTGGAACTTGCCTCTGCATCCAAGACAGACCCTTTATGCACTCTGGATCAAAACCTGCTCATTTCACTACATCTCCTCTCAGATCTTGAATGTTTCAGACTCATCAACACCACCCACTATGCTAAAACTTCCCTGTCTACTCCCCCTCACATGTTCCAGCTTTCTGAGCCTAAGTAGCCCCTTGCTGTCAGACCATGCTTGATCACTCTGTGTGACTGTCTGCATCACTGTCTTCTGTCCTGCTACTCACTGCCAACCCCTGCTGTTAGCAAGTGATTTCATGTTCATTTAGATTATAGATTAAATTGTTATATTAATGGATTGAACAGCTTCCAGCATCACCCTAATCTGCAGGAGCTTTTCCTGGACTTCTCACTGGCTCTTCTGAGGTCTGTTTGGCCTCCTCTTGGTGCTGTTCACACAAGCTGTACTGATGTAATTTTTAGACTCAAAATGCAGTGTATTGCTGACTCATGTGCCCAACACTGTTATACATTATCACTATGCAGTTTCCTTTGTCAACCAAATGCATAGTCTCATCAAAGCACAAAAGTCAGGTTTGATTGACAAGTTTGCTTAGAGGTCCCATAAAACTCCATCAGTGGCATTAATTGTATTCTTTCACTTAGTTCTTTCTTGACTGATCCATACAAGCTTTCCTTTACTTTCCCAGGAACTAGTCTAGTCAGCCTCCAAATACTGGACTCATTCTCTGGGGCAAAATTAGTATCAGTCTTTTTGCTCTGTTCTGTTGTCTTTAATGTGCCCTGAACCCACTTTTCTCTTACTGTCCCTGCCCTGCTCTCCTTCACAGAGTGGCAGGTTCTTTTTTGCTCCTAGAGAGGCTTAGGGAAAGGGGTTGAGGCTTCTTCCTCTCCCTTGCAGAGCACTTCAGATCTATTGCATTTATCAAACTTTGGGTTCTGGCAGGACAGAGGGCAAGAAAGAGAGCTGTGGAGATCTGCATGCCCATAGGGCCACCTCAGCACCTCCACAATGTGTTGGTCTGTCCCACAGAGACAGCCCTGGTCAAAAAAAGGGACCAGACTGCCCCAGAAAAGAGGCATGAGTGAGAAGGGCAAACCTGGGGAGTTCTGCTGCTCCTGCTTACACTTCTAAGCTTTGTCCAAAAGATTTAACAGCACTACCATGATTGATGAAGGCACAGTATCATCATTTTGGTTGTTATCAGAAGTGAGGTTCAAATGATATCATTCCTCCTTGCCTGCAGGCCTATTCCAAAGTCTGCTGGAGTCCTTTCATTAGCATCAATCAGCATCAGATCAGGGTTTATGCTTGCATTTCCCTGGAGGTGTATAGGATGCTTGGGCTCCTCCTCTTCCTTTTTGGGATGCTAAGCATGGTCAGCAGGTCTCCCCTGCAGAAGAGCAGTGGCAGCTGCATTTGCATTTCCAGAGGAGTTACAGGGTTTCTTTCCCCTCACCAGGCCCTTTTCATGCAGCTTCAGAGCCACTGGTGGGGCTCCTTTCCACCAAGCCAGATTCTCTAATTGCAGGAGTCACCAGAGGATTAAACCAGATTTTCCCCACAAATCCTGAAGGGAATCAGTGCTTATTCACCGGGAAACAGGCTCAGGATCATACAGCTGTCCTGCTGGGGTAACCTGTCATATCAGCCTGTATAAAGAGTGTATTTCAGGCCACAAAATGCACAGGAGAAACACACATCGCACTGCACACAGAGGGGAGATGCAGCAGAGCCAGTTTCAGATGAGGTTAGTGTATTCAGCAAAGCACTTCAAGTGCCATTTGGTGAGAAAACCTATTAATAAATGGAGACAAAGGCCATAATAAACTAAAGAGCAACTGCTTCACAGTTCAGAGAATAAATACAGTGCCCTGGGCAAGGAAGCGAGATGGCTCAGTTACAGAGAGCTCAGCACAGACCAGCTCAGACCATTGATAACTCTGCTTATCACAAAGAGAAAAATGACCATGATGGGAGAAAATAAATAAAAGAAGGAAGAAGAAAAGTGAGAGAGAAGGAAGCTACAGAAAGCTGAGCTTTACAGTAAGTATGTGCATTGACCTGTGACAGTGTCTGCATATAGTTAGAGGACAAGGAGGCACATGCCTTATCAAAAATATCTTTAAAACCCCAGATCCTTTCTCTGTAACCTTCACTTGTGGTAAAGTAAGGCCATATATGGTTCTGAAAAGTTTCCCCCAATTTTCATTCAACATAAGGTGTAAACTGCGAGTGGTTTGCTTCTCAGAGACTCCTTATGAGTTACACTTTTTCTGCAAAGCAGATCATTGGCTTCTCAAATGTTTTCACATTGCTCAAAACCTTTGAGCATTTCTTGGTGAAAGGCTGGTTTCCTTTGACCATTTTGAAGGTGGTAATGAGAACAATCCAAAACGGACACCCTTCTTCACTCAGTTTTTCTTCTTACACGGCTGAAACCTTTGCAGCTGAGGTGAAATATACTGGGGAATGGGGAAAAGGTGTGAAAAAACCCCCAACAATCCAAAGAGCTCCTCACCTTCATCAGAAGTTATATTCTTCATCTTCTTTACTGTAGCCAGGTGCATCTTAGGAGCAATGGATTTAAGAAGCCAGAGACTCCCATTCCTATTCAAAGGAAGGGCAACTGAAACGGATGAACGGGACCCTATGACCTTTCACCATCCAGATTTTGTGTTCAGGTAGTTCCATCATTTTGCTGTGAATCTCAAAATCAATGGTTCCAGCACTAGATGTGTCAGAGCTGTTAATATTTTATGTCCAGCTGAGGTATTGTATGTCCTCTGTGCGGGCACAGCGCTGTTCCCTGTGATCAAAGGTATCTGTTTGACTCCTAGAGAGAAGCACCAATATTCAAAATTCACTCCTTACCTGACTGCTGAATGAATATTCTGGTCACTTTTGCTTTCCCTCTAGTATCAACTATTTTTTGAGTGAAATCTGTGAGTGCATTTTTTTCTGTTGCATGTTCTCTGGATTCTTCTGGTAGGTCTGTTTCAAGGCCCCTGGATTTTAATGCCTCTCACAATGTTTCCCAGCTCTACAGGGTTTGGCTGGGATGGAGTTGATTTTCTTCACAGCAGCCCATACAGTCCCACATTTTGGATTTGTGTCCAAAACGGTGCTAACATGGAAGTGTTTTAGCTATTGCTGGGCATTGCTTGCACGGGGTCAAGGCCTTCCCTGTTTCTCCCTCCACACCCTGGGATGGGACAGCTGACCACAAGGATATTCCATACGACAGAAGGTCACATTCAGCACTAAATATGTCGAGAAGAGGGAGATTCCAAGCTCAGGGACAGGCTGAGATTCGCTCTGCTGGTGGGAGGTGGTGAGTAATCTTCCATCACTTCAGGTTTTCTTCGTCACTTATGAAGGTGTCTTGATCTCAACTCAACTTTCTTTCACCCCTCTGCCCTTGAGTATTTCCCCCGTGCTCAGCACTTACAAGCGTCACCTTCACCAAACGACGCTGTGCCACAGGGATGGACAGGGCCCAGCACAGCAGGCTGGCCAGGCTCGCTTCCAGCGCCACTCAATTGCAGACAAGGAATGGGGCGGGATTCCTCATTCCCGGCACTCCTTGGTGCTGACAGCCTGTGCCTTACACTCACTCACCCGGGCCGAGC
>VZRX01021778.1:0-14200 GCA_013398075.1 Notiomystis cincta
TTTAATTCTGGAGGAGTCAAATTAAGGAATTTTCATACCACGTAGACAAATGTTGCACTGGAGCACACTCCTAACTTTTGCTCAGGCAAAAATTCAAGGACTTGAAGAACAGGGGGAAAAAAAGGAAGCCTGGCGTTTAAGCAAACTGACATCTGTTTCATTAACAGACAACCTGGATAACTTGGGTTTGTGTGTAAGAGGTTTTCATTTGTCATAACTCTTCAAACTGGAGGAAGTGTTTAATCAGCTTCAGCAGAGCATAATCCCTGAGCTATGATACTTTCCCCTCACAGCATTTAGCAATGCAAACAGTGTTATGAATACCTGGAAGCATTGCAACAGATTCACAATAGCAACCTGTCTTAGTCTGCCCAAGTGAAATTGTTCCTGAGACAAAAAGAAACAAACAAAAAAGAAACTACCGAAAGAAAATGGCTGTCATTTGGGAAACTCATATTAATTGCCTGCAGTCTTAGTCTATATGAACCTACTCAGCAAGGAATATTTAACATTACAATTTGAGCAGTCCCCAGAAAACCAGCTTCTCTGTTTTAAGGTAGCTGCACAACTGGCAGAAGAGGATTTTCACTAAGACAGTTGCTCCATTGATCTGGAAATGACAAGATTTAGGACATGCATTTACATAGAACAGAGGTGGGGACAGCTTGAAAAGTTAGCAGGGTATGGAAATTTTCAAGAACGTAAACCTGAGGTTTCCATCATGGACCATATGTGTGCCCCCAACAGGCACTGCCAAATAGGTTATCCTGGGTAACTAAAGCTGTTTCAGAGTGGCAGTAAGAAAGTCAGAAAAATGAAAAACAGAAAGTGTTGAGAAGAAATGCATGAGTTATTCAAGCAGTTAAAGTTTTAAGAAAAAATAAAACAACAAACAAAATCAGAAGCTCTCATCCTCTGTAAACATCTCTAGACTGCAAGAGAAGCAAGTTAATCAGTCACTCCTCAGGATATCTGGGGGAAAGAGGGGGATGGAAAAAAGGCAGAATGATCCAAATCCTCCATATCATTCCCTGTGACCTCTGTGATTGTCATGGTGCTCCAGTTTCCTCAGGAAAACCAAAATATTACCAATATATGACCAATGTATTTCTGTTGTTACTGAACCTTTCCCTTAGTGTAGGTCTTCCACAACATTAATGCTGATGAAGGTCTCATTTTCCTTTCTCATAAGCTTCACATAAACCATGAGATGGGATCTTTTTTCACCACACCTCTTTGTCCCACCTCGATTTACAGCACCTTTCCCTTGTATATTTTTTCCAGTGTAGCTGCATACCTGCATGAATCAGAGGTATTGTGGTAATCAATGCAGAATCAATGGCAATTCCTGAGATTTTGCTGGGTATTTAAGAAATCAGTCATCTGGAAAAGTTGCAGCACCAAGTGAATTCCCCTTGACATATAAAATCTCATGGAGATTTATCTTACTGAAAGAATGAACTATTTCTGAGCAGACCCACTCTTCCTAAAATAAGTCACAGTTACACTGCAGCTGAGAGACACAAGGTTGTACAACTGCTGAAGTGCAGAAAGTGTCAAGAACCTCAGAAAAAATGGGACATTTATCAGTGCTGGCAAGACTGGTATGGAAATGGTACAAACAGTAATTAGCAGATGGATGAAGGTGTTTCATTCCACCTGTAAATTGCTATTAAAATAGTTGACATAACTATTTAATATGAACATGATTTTTCTTTTTTTCTCTATTTACAGATTCTTTTATAACCTTGTTCAAAGTTTTAATTAATTACTCTGGAAATTTTTTTATGAAAAGGAATTTCATCTGGTTTTAACAAAAACAAACAAAAAGAAAAACATCAAACAAAACCTCCGCAAACCTGAGTAGGAGGAAAAAATTTCATTTGAAAGTCAAAATTTTGAGTGTTCAGAAGAAATTATGGTCTTTTACTTCAGTGATTTTTAAGACAGACATGTGTGCCCAAGATCTCTGCCACCAATGTAGCAGTGCAAGCATTTCCAGAAAGTCATAGGTCTGGTCTTTAGTTGTCCAAGTGAGTCAAATCCTGCTCCACTGGTGTCTTTTTCAGTCAGATCACTACAGGACATCTATATGATTATCTTAGATCAGACACCAGGCTCTAACATATGAAAATTTTGTTAAAAAATTATCTCACCATTCATACCTAAATATGCTTATGTTATCCTTTGATATAAAAAAGAAAAATACCATCTGTTTTGCATAACTCTGATCAGTAATAAACCCTTGTTCTTTTCTAAAAGGAGCAAAAACTAATATGAAGAAACATTTCCAGTGCAACTGTGACTTATTTCAGGTAAGGTAATTTTGGGCTGCACGTGCAGATCTGGTGAGTACAAAGAACCTATTGAATGGTGAGACAAGGGTAAGTGAGATTACAAACAGAATTAGGAGTGAAAGAGCACACCTTTGTCTATAATTTAATTCCCAAATATACTGTTATGTAGCAACATTAGGGCATGAGGAATGTGCTCTGTTATTTGCTTCACTGTGGGCTTTGAGCCAGGGAGTCATTCTGCCCGAGAGACAAAAGACGCTCTGTCTGCGCAGAGATCCTGCATCTTCCCAACACGTTTCCTCATACATTTTGTGAACTGTCTTTCCCCTCCCCTCTCCCTCTGTTATGTGAGCTGTGAACTGCACTGAAAATCTGTCTGTGACAGACACTTTCAGTACTTGGTCAGCTGTCAGACAAGCATGAGGTGAAAGACTTCAAATATGGCATTGGGCTCACAAACACACACACACACACACACACAGAAACAGCCATCACTGGCTACTGCTCATGTCCAAGCATGGAAAAAGTAACAAAACACACCAAAAAAACCCCAAAAAAAACCAAAGGAGAGAGTGCTTCTATATAAGTCTGAGATCTTGCAAACAAAGAAGGCATATTTTATGGTTTTCACAGAATCACAGACAGAATGGATCAGGTTGGAAAGGAGCACAGTGGGTCACCTGCTCCAACCTCCCTGATCAAGCAGGGTCATCCCAGATCCCTTTTTATTTTGTGCTCCAAGTGAAATATCCTCTCTGGGCCCTGTACAACAAAAAAAGAATGTTGTCTTCTCCTACAGTACCAGCTGAATCTGCCCTGCAAACACAATGCAGTACTCGGGGAAACAAAAGGAAGCATCCCAGCTGGATCCAGTCTGAGATTAGATCCTGAAAAACCTTCTTTGTTCAAGATCTCACCAAACAGAGCATCTGTGTTGGAGTACACAAATGACACAAACTCCTTGATTTCTTTTTGACTCTGAGAGAGATATTTTAGATCCACTGGGCTGCAGGATTCTTTCAGTGTAACCTATAAATCTAAACAAAAAACATGGCCCACATGAGTATGTCTAATATTCAAAGGTACTCCTAATGTCTTTGGATGTCTGTAGAAAGCTGAATTTCACTGTCAGGGATTACAAGAGTCAGGACATGTTCTTCAAGTGTAGACATCTACAATTAGGTGTGTCAATTTGAATCCTGCCATGGGCTCAGTCCCTGCCACTGCAGAGATATAGGTACCTGTAGTGGGTGGTTCACACTTTTCTAAGAGAAAAAAACATGTTGAATATAAATTTGATAGAAGTGTCTGAATTTTTTCTTCATTGAGCCCTAAAGAGGACTAAATGGTGACCATTTAGACAGCTGAGTGTCCATTCCTGCCTCTGAGAGTTATTCTTGGCTGTCTGAGATGCCCTGACAAATCTGAGACAGCCACCCAGGGCTATCAGGTATTACAGAACATCAATGGGAAGCTCAAACCTTCTGAACCACTAGCTAATGTTGAGGCAGAATATTTTACAGCATCTCAAGACAGTGCCAGGCACTGAAGTTGGGAAAAATGAAATAAAATTTGAAGGAAAGTGACTGAATCAGATAGAGAGCTGTATTTGGCTGCCCAAACTTTGGTGTTTAGTATCATGTACCTCCAAAAAGGAGGAAAGCAGGGAAAAAACACCAGAACAACTAGCTCCTGGATATCCTCAAACAGAAAAAGGAAGCAATTGACAGACAATGCCTGGTAAATCCCCGGAGCAGGAAGCATTGCTGAGGCCAGGCAATTTGACTTATCACGCACGAAGCAATGGGGATGTGATTCATTTGCCTCCCTGCAGACATTTAGGGTTATTTTAAGTACTGCAGGGTGTCCTACCTTGCCTCCATCTGACACTCCAGAAGGGGAGTCTCCCATCAGTGCTGTGTAATACCTGTTAGTACCATGCATATGTCTCAAATATGCCACAGCAAAATTGGCAACAGACCTCCATGTTTCAGCAACAAAATCGTCTCCTACACGCCTGCACTTCCAACTTCCCTGAGCATTTGGAGATCCCACCTTGCAAGTTGTCACCCAAATAGCACTGAGCAGCAAGTGTCAGCCAGCGATGGCACAGAGCAGGCAGTCTGGTGTGCAATCCAAGATCCCCTCGTTCCCAGGCAGGGAGCACATGGCTCTGGCAGTGGAGACGTTTGTTCCTTCCTTTGCAGCCACGGGGGGTTGGTTTCTTCTCCCAGGTAACCAGCAAGAGGGCAACAGCACATGGCTTCAAGTTGTGCCAGGAGAGGTTAAGGCTGGATATTAGGAAAAACTTCTTCATTGGAAGGGTGGTCAGGTGTTGGAACAGGCTGCCCAGAGAAGCTGTGGAGAACCCTGGAGGGATTTAAAAGATGTGTAGGTGTGGCACTGAGGGACATGGTTTAGTGGTAGCCTTGGCAGTGCTGGTTGATGATTTGAGAGGTCTTTTCCAACCCAAATCACATCGATTCTGTGATTCTTGCAAATAATCCGAGCTTGTTCGGCTTTCTCTACACTTGATGCTGAGGACATGTCCAGAGAGGATGCTCAGACCCTTCTGGTGGATGTTCAGCATAGGGGTTGAGATCTGCATCATGCAGATCCCCATGATGAAATTCTTTTTAAGAGAAGGTGAAAGGAAATCTTGGGGTTTTGTGCAGAAGTTGAGTTCCATCTGTGACTGAGGCACAACCTTCCTGGATATGAAAAGCAACTCTTTTGTTCTTATTTCTTTCCATTTCATCCCATAATCAACATCACTTCTCTTTTTCTGAGATTAATTAAGTGGGCACATCCATTGATGCTTATCAAATATGTCCAGAAATATCTTTAAAACTGAAATTTTTAGAAACCTTGGGGGTACTTGACAGAGAGACAATAATCAGAGTTTCCTCCTGACAATGCTTAATTTTACACTTCTCTCCACCTCTCTGTTCCTTCTTATTTTTCTTTCTGATGAACACCAAGAAGCCCCTGTTCATCTCCACAAATCCAGCTTTCATCTAATAACAGAGTTTGCTTTCTCTTCCACGATTAACATTTAGTATTCTCTTCCCCTTGCTCTGACTCTGACTGAATTCTACCTTTTCTCAGTCTGTCTTTCAAAGTGTGTCTTTCCTCAGCATGAGAAACCACACAAACCAGAGAGGAGCTACAGAATTTCTCTGTGAAGAGAAGAACAGAAAAGATTAATTCTCCAGGGATCTTCATAAGTTATCACCTTCCTTCACCAAAATTTCCTCAGTTTCTGCTACACATTTAGCAACAAGACGAGCTTTTAGTACCCTTTTCATTTATAAGTTAAATACAAATAATTAAAACAAAAACAATTTAAAATATACAAAACTTTAATACAGCCATTCGATAACAATAAGATTATGATTACAAGTATTCTAGGATAACATATGGTTTTGTTAAATGTTAACTTTGGGATCAGCTGAAACGTCCCAAAGATACCTGTTAATTTTCAAAGTCTGTGAAAGGAGTCTTCCTCAAATATAGTTGCCTGTGGTTATTTAAATTAATTCCATTTCAGGTACATAAAAGACTTGTAAAAAGTGGTCTTGATGGTCTTTGCAACATTCTTCTCTTCAGAATATTTTATCAGCTTTCCTGGTAAAATTTGCTTTTAAGTGGACTGAAGATACTTCTTAAAGAGAATCAAAATGCACAATTTGGTAGAATTATCTATATTTCTTCCTTATATTGTAATCACAACTTAATTTTGACAGAGAAGTTCTTTAGATGTGTAGGTTGATAAATAAAATTTCTTGCACTTTTTGTGACTATTAATGTAGAATACCTGATGAAAAAGGTTTGTCTTTTATTATCTTTATATGCATAGGATTTAGTGTGATGATGGAGGCAATATTACTTCAGAAGCCATTTGGAATTATGTCCAAATACTTGATAGCAGGATATGATTTTAAACTGTAGAAGAAAAGCAAATTATTCCCAAATATTTTGGTGTTTCTCAATAAAACTGGAAGCACTTTATTAATAGAAATAAATATTAAGTTCCAGAACAGAAGAAAATTTGTGCTTGAACATTTTCTGTGCATGGTGTCAAAACAAAGCCCTCTTGTGGGAAGCTGCTCAAAAAGATTTTGGGGATTTCCCTTCCTGTGACAGGCCACAGGGTGTAATTCTACACTGCCATTAAGGAAGACTTAAATGTGTTCTGTCTTGGGGAGCTACAAGTACAAGGGCAACACAGATTTGCACTGTGAACAACACTCTCCTTGTCCAGTGCACTTTCTTCTCTAAGTCAAGGAGAATTAAATAAAGACATGTAGGGATACAGAAAAACAGAAATATGGCTTGGCAACAAAATCTTCTGCCACTTAGGTACCTTAACAGAGTAAATTTTTTTTAAATTCGAGTCTATTTTCTTTATAAAGTACATTACTACTCTTAAACACAAGACTGCTGCTCCTGTGAGGACTCTTGTTTTAGACTACCTCAGGGTTTGATCAGGCTAAAGACCTGAAAAATCACATTAGAAAGAAGAGAAACAAGGGGTCCACTAGTCCAGTGCAGCAATCAATGGTGAAACTGAATTTTGGACATACTTCAATGATCCATGTTTTAAAAAGGGTATGAAATATATATCAGACATTTATAAAAATCCACAGAATGCTTCTGTTCTATTTTTTTTTTCCAGGCACAAAATGCTTATCATAAACTTTGCCTTCCATGACATCTAACATTTTCTTCTTGACATTTTAAAATCAGAATTGGTAACAGCAGGCATGCTGGGAATAACTGCACAAAGATCTAAAGGAGACATTATAGAAAAGTGTGGTATGGTATAAGGATGTTACACAGCCTTGCTATACTGCTAAGATAGTGGCAAACAACATCTCACCCTAAACAGAGACACTTCTTTCAGATAAATTATGCAAATTTAATTTCATTTTTAGCTGCATTTCTCTTGTGATTGCCTGGTCGAGTAGATCCTTGAAACATAATCCTTTAAATAAATGCACTGTTGCTAAATGCATTTGCTATGGCAGAAGTCTGAAAATACTAAAAAAATTAATCTTCTTCAGGGTCCTGATGTCTTAGAATTACTGGCCCTGGGAAGAGCTACAGGAGATCCTGGGGTCTGTGACCTAAATTGAAGTTAGGGATGAAAGAGCCATTGACTCTTGAAAGAACCAGTGTAATTTTTAGGCTGGAAGTCCCAAACCTCAGTGATTGACTTTGCAATCTGTCTGTTCCTGAGATACACAGTGGAGCCTTCAGGCTGCTGTTTTCCAGAGGTTGTGCTGATGTCACGGTGTTTCCATCAGTTTTCTTGTAGAATTAAAGCCCTGGGAAACACGAAACTGAGGCAGAGATAAAAACTGAGGCATTACATTTCTTGTAGGATTATTAATATAGTCTGGAATCTCTGCAATGGACTCAAAATATTTATCAAGCCCTGTAATCTGAGGCTGCACTGTTCACAGGGGAATTACCTCCCTGAGATAAATGCAGATGATACATAGGAAAGAAACACACTTTTGTTCAGGCTAATAAAAAAATTATATGCTCTAATAATTGAGAAAGTTTTTATCATATGGAATATGGGAAAAGAATGTGGCTGATTATATCTCAAATTCCAGTGGGAGAGCTGCCAAGAAAGTCTTTAAGAGCAATGCATTTATTGACCATTCCATTTGTGTAGCAGGAAGGGAGCTCTAGCTGAGCATCTGAGTGTTCAGTTTGTGTGGACAGAAAATGAGAAGGTTCCACCCATTTGTAATGCAGGACTGAGGAACAGAAAGGGAGTATGGGGTTGTGAAGGTGAAATGTCTCAATTGTTTTGACATCTCTAATTCAGGCATTTGCTTTATTCAGTGAACAGGGATGTCACCCAAGGTTGCTCTCTAAGATAAACCTGGAGGCTGCCCACCACTTTAAAGACTTGAAAATAATTTTTAGATTGATAAATTTAGTTTAGCTTAATCCTAATCTATAACAATTATTTTTTCCTCTACTGGAAAAAAGCTTACTTTTTTTCTACCTCTAATTCTCTCTCTTCAATCACAAAGTAGAAAAATACCAGGAGTATCTAGATACCTGGAGACTGTCTCCCACATACAAAAATAATTTGTCAGAGTGGATTTTTGGAGGCCTTTGTGACATTTATTCTAAGGCAGAGTCGCTGTGTTGCCAACAAGAACAGAACAATACTTTCAGAAGGTAATTTACTTAAGATAGGGGTCTAAGGCTGGAAAACAGAAAGGAGCCTCTTGCTCTCTGCTGACTATTGAGAGACTCTGAACACCTATATTGTATCAGATATGTATCATTTGGATACCTAAAGATAGCTGAGAGGAATCTAAATTCTTTATATAGTTTATTGGAGTTTTTTGTTCTTGCTGTGATAGGCTCTGGGACCCTGCTCTGTGCTAAGAAACTACTTCAGAATATGCTGTAGAAATAAAAATGAGCAGATGCTTTTCCTCCTAGATATTGTATTGCTAGATACAGAATAAAAGAGAGGTACAGATAAATAGGAATAGTAAATGGAGAAAATAAGGGCAAAATATAATGGGTTTGACCTATTTATAAGACAATATCCACAGACTAGATCTAGCTTACTGAAATATTTTGTAGGCATCAAAACTAAGAAAATCTGGAAGAAACAGCAAATGTTTATTGATCACTTTCTCATAACAAAACTAAAGATGTTGAAAATATAGCAATTAATAGGTTAAATAATTTCAGATGCTGAAGGAGTCATGGTCAGAATCTGAAAAATGGCTGAAAGATGAATGTCAGGAGACAAAGAGAGGCTCTACATATCTGAAAATTGGAAACAAGTAGCTTATGACTGATAAGATGGAGATGGCATGACAATTTAAAGAAAGACAAGGAACTGTATTCTTGTTAGCAATGCCAGGAATAAGAGTCATTATAAATGCCTGAGAGTTAATGGGATTTACTGGAAAAGAGAGGTTTGCATAATCAGCCAATTTGCAGGTGATGCAAATCTGAAGGGTGAGGCTCCTACAGCAGGTGGTTGTGCTGCTGTTCACAGGGACCTCAACAGGCAGGAGAAATGACCTTTCAAGGTCCCCTCCAACCCAAGATGTTCTGTGATTCTATGAAAATAAACTCTAGGAACAATTTATGATGTGTCATGACAGAATATTCACAGAAATGTTTCGAGGGGTAGGTTGTTGCTCTGAATCATTCTCTCGGGTTTATAGGCAGCTATGACACTTGAGTGGGGAGGTGATTCACGAGGTCTCAGTGTATATTAGGCAGAGAGATGACTGACAAGCTCAGTAGGATATAGTCTTTACCTTATGATCCATTGCTCACTGATCACCTGCACAGAACCTTTACATTAGTAATGGTTATAATGCTTATGCTAATAACACTTGTTTTCTCATACTGCAATTAGAGGTTCCCACTGTCATTTGTTGAACTGTCATCTCTGTCAACAAGAAAAACAAGACAGGTCTCACTTTGTCCCTCTCCAGTGTAAACAACATAAAATCACACAACCTTAGGACAGTTTTGGTTGCACAGGGTCACCGAAGCTCATCTGATCCAACACCATGTTCAACCTCGGGTCTGTGTTGTAAGAGAGTCAATCTCTGCCTTCTCCCTTTCCATCACAGTAGCCCTTTGCTGGGCTTACTCCACTTTTTTTATGCTTTTCTTGTACTGAGGACTCTAAAACTGGAAACAGCAGTCTCAACATCATTTCAGAACTGCTCAAAAGTGCCTTTAATCACTATTTTCAGCACGTGCACTATGCAGTGTCTAATGCAGTGCAGTTCGTGGTTCATGATGACTCTTGTGCAACTTCTCATAGAAACATTTACGTTGGAAAAGACCTCCTAGATCATCCCTGCCCACGGAGGGAGGGTTGGAAGTAAATGATCTCTAAGGTCCCTTCCAACACAAACCATTTTATGATCAACTCCAAGCCCCTAATGTATTTTGTAGAGCTGTCCCTGAGAGTATTGGTATCTCTCAGTTGTTTGCTTTCAGATCTGTTCTGTCAAATCATGTCTCCAGCTGTTTGAGATTCATCTGGGTGACAGCCTTTTTATCCAGCACATGGACTGCCCCCAAACTTGCTGGTGGTGTGTTCCTCTCCACATAATTACAAACCACCAAACCACCCCACTGCCATTTCATCTGGCAGAGCCAAGGTGCTGCTTTTCCAGGTGTGGAAAAGCAAAGGCCTGTTCTGAAGGCACAACACGAGGACTCAGAGAGGAGCTGAGTGACTATGAGGAGGGGAGATCTGACTTTAAATAGAAAAATGGCAACATTTGATATAAAAGCAGGCAATGAGAGGTGCTGTGGTCAGCAGTTACTGGAGATTGAATGTGGACAGAAGCAGTCAGTGCACACACAGACGCCCTTCTGACCTGGCAGTGTTCCCATCTCTCCCATCTTACCCCAGGTACCCGGAAATGCCAAAACAAATATGTGTTTTAATGTTAGTGTGCATGGTAATCTTTTAATCCTTATCCAATATTGATTAAAAATATAAATTACAGAAACATCCTTGTCTCCTTCTTTGGCTTTTACACTACTAGACCCACGTAAAGAAACCACAGCATGAACAGGAACTTGACCCAAGACTTGTTAAACTCCCATGGGAAAATCAATGGGCAAGATTCCATCTTGCTTACAACAATGTCAGTCTGGAGGCATTGTTAAATAATAATAATAAGAAGAATAAATTCAGTAGGCAGCTGGAGATTAGGATCAAGTGTTACTACAACTGGATGTGTCAATCATTAGCAGAGAGCGTTGTATACAAATTTCACATTTAAGGTGTAGTGCATCCAAAAATCATTCCACCTCTTCTGGTGCAAGAAGTAAGAGGAAATTAAAATGGAACACAAGCAAACAACTTCCTTTTTGGATGAATTTGCACTTGAAAAATACACTGTTCTATCTGGTCACTACCTGAATTTTGTAATATCTGTGACGTTGAATCACCTTGTCCTATCAGGAAACAGGAGAGCTATAAATCACCTTCCAGGGAAGAATTCCAGCCAATCCCACAACTACCTGACAAAGGACAGAAGAAACTTCTGATCTTCCTAGAAACCAAAGGTAGGATTTGCCTTGATGCATTGGCTTAAATTATTGTGATTTTTTCATGTTTTATAATACAACCTACTATCAGAAGACTTCTTGAAAATTTAGGACAGTCACAGTAGAGGATTTTATCCAGTGAAAAATAAGGATTATATAGGCAAGATGAAACAAAAAGGGATAAACAATCAAAAATACAAGAAAAGCCACCTGTATCAAGAAAGCAGCATCTTAGTAAATTATATGCACCTAGAGAAGGGGACAGAGAGACAGCCAAACACATTGAATGGGAGATATATTCAGCTCAGTAAGTTCTATTGGTTCATGCTTCTTTCACCACCTATTTTCAGAGTGAGGAAATTACCACCTTGTTTAATTGACTCCTCTCCTGCAAAGTGGCTGTACAAGTGCAATAATGCTGTACAAGTGCAATGACAGAGACATTATTCTATTTCAGGTGTTTTTCAAGGATAATAAAAAATAATTGGGATATTTTGTAATGGTTATCCAATTAAATGAATAATTTAGGATACACCTTTTTTATTATTTTTTTTTTAGGAAGGAGAGATGGAAAAAACATATTCACATGAGTTTGCCAAACTCATACAAACTAGGGATGCTAAAGCACCATCTTTCAGTGGCAGATCCCGGTATACAGATGGATTTGCAGGAAAGTCAGTGAGACTTGGCACATGTCCTGATTTATGTTTGATTGAGGGGGAACAGGGGAGGGGGAGAGAGAGACTGATTTTAGGACCGGTGCCTAGAAATTAATGCAGAGCAATTAAATTTACATCTCATAAACTGTAAGCATTTGGTTGAAATCAGTGGGATTGCCAAAAGTATGTTAATATCTTGGAGCGGGAAACCCACTGGGTCTTAAAAAGCATTCCAACGGCGTTTCGAAACTTGTATCGTGTATTAAATTACCAATTATATTTAATTGTAAGTTAATTCATAGAAAATAGTACAGTGAATGAATACGTTGCCCATGTCTCTAAGTTAGCTTCTTCAGCTTGGTTTGCAAAATAGAAAGCTTCACAATTTCAGTGAAGAGGTTTTTTTTTCCTTTAAAAAGTGTTTTACGTGCAAAAAGCGTTGTTTTCTATTTGCATCTCATCATATTTTGCACTCGAAAGACATATTTTTGCTTGTAACTTGAGTACAGCTAAAAATAACCCCAATTCTATTTACTTTCTAGTTGGAAATTAAGTGGAAAACCATATTTTTTTCATGATATTGGGAGTATAACGTTTTGTTGCTAAACACCTAGGTCAGATAAAGTCCAAAGATTTGTAACAGCTTTGAGAAATAAGTGTCAGAGAAGTTAATAAAAAAAAAAAATCCTGTGATTCTAAAGCACTTCAAGGAGGTGAAGGTGATGTCAAAATTAAAAGTAAGGGACATAAAGCAATACTAAGAACGGGAGACCAATGACTTACTCTGTTAAGTATCTGTATGTGTTCCCCTGGATCAACTAGATCTTCCCTCAACTACAAGTGCTTGGAATAAGCCACCCTATTTTGAAGGCTGTGAGAGTTTAATTGGACAGATGTGACCAGTCTTTCCAGTTTTTTGGCCTCTGAGCTCCAGCTGCCCACAATCACAGTCCGTGGGCTTTGTTGTTTAGCAGAGCTGGAGCAGCATCCCTGCCTGAGGCTGGGCACTGTGGGTCACCCCCAGTGCAAGGTAGGAAGCTGGTGAGGAACTGGGGCCTTGCTGTAACACTGGAAAAGAACAGTTTTTCTTAACCATGTGCTCTCCACAAGTACCAGTGTTCTCCAGAGCACCTTGTGTTTCATATAAACTGGTTGCCTCGAGGTAAAGGGGCTTTGCTGGATATGAAAGGAGCAGCAAACCCTACTGGCCTCTCCCCAAGAATAATTTAAAACCAAAACCAGCAGCCCCTCAAAACCAAACAAGTTAAGCTAATAATAAACCTCTGTGGTAACACACCCATAAATTCCCTTGGAGTGGGAGGCTGGGAAGATTGCCAGAACAAGTAAATTCCACTCTAGTCACCTGCTGGCCTGCCTGAGGTAGCTGAGCAGAAACAAGGTGAATGTAACTCATGTGACTGGTTGCAGATACCTGAACTTTGCAGTGACCTCCAGGGTCACTGGAGTGGTGCTTTGAGTCTCCCAGGCAAGTGGAGTCTTGGAGTCCAGGGTCTGGCAGACGCTTCTTCAATTAGAATCAGATATTTGTAGAATAACCTGAACTGGAAGGCACCCACAGGGATCATCAATGTCCTACTCCTGGCCCTGCATAGGAAACACCAAGAATGACAATGTTAGAAAAGGCTCTCATTTCTGTTGTCATTCCTCATTACCTGTAATATAATCAAGAGTTGTCTTGAAGCAGATAAAAACAAAAAAAAGGTTCCTGAAATGAATCTTTCCCAGTTCTGCCTCAGCTCACATACAAGATTTCACAGTGCTGGTCATCAAACTTTGAAGGAGTTTTGAATCCTGACTCCTACACCTGACTGTGGAGATCACATGGACTCAGTGTCTAATTCCCCTTTCAACCAAAGCACTCCAGTCAGAGCAGGCAATGGGAAGCAGGGGAATTTTCAGACTAACCTGGACATAAGCTAGGAGCAGCATCCCATCCCATTGCACAGCTTGGAAATGAGCAAAAGGCTTCCAGCAGGAAACACCTGTGAATACCTGTGGAAGTATTCTGCCAGGAATACAGCAGGAAGCATGAGAGGTAAAAAGCTGTTGATTCATAGAGCCTTGGAAATGAAAAGAGGAGATTAATTTTATTATTTTAATTCTAAAAATGGATGAGGAAGCAAGGCAGGAAGGAAGGAAGGAAGGAAG
>VZRX01021778.1:14479-30799 GCA_013398075.1 Notiomystis cincta
GGAAGGAAGGAAGGAAGGAAGGAAGGAAGGAAGGAAGGAAGGAAGGAACAAACGAACTTGAGGAAAAGCCAGCAAACACACAGGAGAAAGATGTATTATGTATTCAGAGAAATGAAAGCTCTGTAAAAAATAAATTAATTCCTCATTCTCACCTTTTCAGAGATGATTCTGCTAGTGGTGTTCCTGTGTCTCACAGCTGTGCTGCCTCCATCCACTGGACAGGTAGAACACATATTTCTTATTCATAAAATTTGGGTGGGTCCTGAGGCACTCGTAGACTGACTGAATATGGCTTTTCCTGTGCACACCAAACATGTGCAGGAAGATTCTGGTGAGATATTTAGGATCTGGAAATCATTTATCCTTGAAGTCTGCTTCATTTCAAAGCAATCACCTGGTTCCACATTTGCACTAAAAAAAAATCTGAAGATTCAGCATTATTTGGGAGTTGGGTCAGAGAAAATTATATTTTCCAGAAGTTTCCATACACAAATCCATTAATCTGGACCTCCCAAAGATCCAGCACTTTTCCTATTAATTCCAGACAGGTTTACAGATATCATTTATTTACTTACCTCTCTTCCTTTCTCATCCTACAGGTCCTGAGGTA
Source organism: Notiomystis cincta (assembly GCA_013398075.1). NCBI lineage: Eukaryota > Metazoa > Chordata > Aves > Passeriformes > Notiomystidae > Notiomystis > Notiomystis cincta. The sequence continues at coordinate 15,090 of VZRX01021778.1, forward strand.
TTGCCTCTCCCTTTGCTCACAGTCACACTTGCTCAGCCCATACCCCTGATTTCCCTCAAAGAGCTAAATTACCACCCTGAATGTACACACAGAGTGGCTCCTCCCAACCCAAACTTAGTCTGAAATTTTTAGTTTGCTACTCCTGCTTCAGAAACCCTGGATGTTACCAATGGCTTGACTGCATTTCCCCCTAATTCTTCAATTTCTCCTCCCCATGCTGCAGTCTAGACTGGTTGAGAGTGGATGTAAAGAGGAGGCTGAGTTCCTCAGATGGCTATTTTTTAATTAGAGAACACATGAAAAGCATGAGAAATTTTATCAGTTGTGACAGAAATGGGGAAAAAAATCTGTGGCATGAAAGGTATGGACATTTTCTGTTCAGTGGGATGTCCTGATGAAGTACCACAAGAGGCCTGGGGTGGTCCTGTGATTAAACAATAGATTTCTTCAACAGAAAAACATTGATAGGGATGTTTAAAATAAGGCAGAAGAGAAACACATCATAAACACAATTCATACTTCCAGATGATTTTTAGATCCTCTTTCAACAGCACCTCATTAGGAAATTATATTATTAGTAAATATGCCAGATTCTGTTGCCTAAATGTAGGAGTTTACATGCACAGAGGCATTCTAGAATATCTCAGTCCTCCACAGGGGGTTGGAAGATACAATACAGGAATCAGTGTTATTTTTGCCAAGCTCTACACTGGAACCACTGAAATGCTTCTCCACGTGGAAGCACCCCTAGAGACACTCAGGAGACAAAGCAGACCACAGTCCTTCCTCCCCCACAAGGATTATCTCCTTGCTTGATATTAGAATTTTGGTATTTTAATATGTTAATATTTCCTACACGGGATGCAGGATTTAATTACATTGAAATAAAACAGAAATGCAACTTTTCTTTTTTTCAATTTAGGAAACTGAAGCTCTCAGTGCTCTGTCAAGCAGCAGAGCAGAGCAGCAAAAGCTGATTGTTGACAGACATAATGCCCTCAGGAGAGGAGTAAAACCAACTGCCAGCAACATGATGAAGATGGTAAGTTGTGTGTTGTAAATCTATTTTTAATGAGTACTGGACTCTATGAGGGATACAGGACTGTATGCAGTGTTACATTATTTTATTTAGCCACAAATTCCTTCTCCAGACCTTTCCTAAGGATTGAGCACAGCCAGCACCAGGAGAAACATAAGGCTGGGCAGGTGGAAGAAAAAAACTGGAAAATTTTGTGGTGTATGAACAGTAATGTCTCTTTCTTTTGAAAGAAAATTAAAAGGAGAAAAAAGATTCGTAGCATAATTAATTTCTTTCTGATGCATTCTTCATCAGTTTCTATTCTCTGGGTGCACAATATGTTTGCTCCTACCCACCTCTCTCTTCAAAAAATGTAACGAAAATGATTTTGCATTTGAATTTTTTCTTATTTTAAATGTAATTTCTAAATGTTGCTCCTGTATGAGGTGCTATTCACAGGTATGTGACAGATATTTTCCTTTTCTTGTTAAGGAATGGAGTCCTCCAGCTGCAAAGAATGCCCAAAATTGGGCCAACCAATGTACTTTAAGGCACAGTCCTCCTAATCTGAGGAGAACCAGTAAGTGAAGAACTGATGAGTGGAACATCACACATGTTGTTGATGTGACCAGTTTGAGGTTTTGCTTGTTGGGGGAAAATGAGAAGCAATTTATATTCCATTTTGATTTTTTTGGTCATGGGACAAAGGGAAATTTCTAGGTAGAAATCTGCCCAGTGAGTGAGAAAAGTTCAATCTCATTCTCATCCCAATTCCATCACTTTTACAATAGGTATATCCCATTTTTACAGCAGATGAAAAAACAAATCATAGTGATAAACCACATTCTCCTAAAATATCCATCAGAAAGAAGAGAATCTAGACCCAGGCAAAGGCAGAAACCAGTTTGCATGTGCTGGTTTGAAATGTCTGGGAAGAGAGGGGCAAATGGAGAAGGTCTAAAACTGGCTGGTGGTGCTAAGCAGTTTCTCAGAGCAGACTTAGAGTTTTTTAATCCCCTGGCAAATTGCAGCCTGGAACTGGTTTTGAGGTTCAGATGAACCCTTCAGTCAGTCACTGGACACTGAAGTTAAAGCTGTACCATGGTATCAGCCAAGTGTACTCCTGATTGACTTCTGCCCACACCATATTTAAGATGTGGACAGTCCTCACCATATTTTTTCCTAAAATCCAAATCTTCTGTTTTTTTGCCAGGGTGAATCCTATCTGAGCACTAATGCAATATGCAGTGGGGTTGGACCTGAACTAGGTGAAGGCAGTATAGACATTTGTGTACCAGGATAAAATGTGGATTATTGGGACTTTCCCAAGATTACTGGCTGCAACCTGGGTAAAGGGTGGGTTGACAACTTCCAAATAGGAAAATTACAGTCATGAGCCCACCTGTGCAGGTGTTCCTACAGCCATGCAGGAGGTCTGCCAACAACCAACCACCAGCCAAACAGGCCATGCTGCAAACTGGTCAAGTGAGAACTTCAGTATCTACAAAGGGTGATGTCACTCAACTGGAAAAAAACATCCTGCTGACCCATTTAGGATGAGAATTTCTGTGAAATCATCCCACCTTTTGGTGGTTTGGTTTGTTCTGTTTTTGTTTTTTTTCCTCATGTGTGTATTCTTTATGCATTCTCAGCACCATTCTCTTTTCAGATGTTCCATGTGGTGAAAATCTCTTCATGTCCTCTGCTCCATTCTCATGGCAAGATGTTCTTCAGGCCTGGTATGATGAGGAGAAAAATTTCAAATATGGAACTGGAGCAAAAACAAAAGGTGCTGTGTTTGGCCATTACACTCAGGTAAATGTGTTTTTTAATATATATTTATATTTCAGGCTGAACAAATAAATGTTAGCTAAGCAAGTTTTACCCCCTCATCTTTAAAGGAAATAAATACAATGGAGACATGATAGTTATTCTGACAAAACAAGATGAAAACTTTCAAAAGAACAGAATTAGAATTAAAATAATGGGCAAAATTACAAAATTAAAATGAAAATAATAGTCTATGTAGGACTAAAGATACTGGTATTTCAAGACTTCAGGAAATAATAAATTATTTGTTTGTTTAACATCTGAAAACTGCCCAGACACTGGAAAAACAGGGTTAATAAAGTATCAGTAAGGAAATATAAATTAGTATAAATTAGTTGCAGTCTACAAAGTTCTTTTGACTCAGAGGAGTTAGACAGTGGCTTATCCTAAATTTCTATGGTACCTGCACAAAACACAGGACACAAAATTTTACATCATCATTCCTACATCAGCAATTTCAGTTGAATGAAGACATAAATACAAAATCAAAGGGTTTATATACATGTGTCTTGAATTATTATTGTTACATCCCCAATATTCTTTGGTTGAATACAGGTGAAAGCAGATTTTCAGTAAAATGGGGGTCATATTTTACTACAAAGGGAAACTGAAGTGACTTAACATCATTGTAAACATTTCTGAGATGCATATTGTATTTAAATTCTTTTCAAATGCATATTTTTTCATACTCCCATGATTTTTATTCTGCAGATGGTTTGGTACAATTCTTATAAAGTTGGATGTGGTTTAGCCTTCTGCAAGAACTCTACCTACCGTTACTTTTACGTCTGCCAGTACTGCCCCGCGTACGTATTGATTCTGATTCTGGTACTTATTGCATTATCAGAATTAGTCGGGAGTTGGTAACATTTCTAACAGAGCAGGACACCAATAGCACAGGAACAGGTTTGAAGATCATATTAGGAATATGAAAAGACAGAAATATACTCATTAAAAGAGTTGTCAAACAAGCAAAAGCATAAAATACATAAAAGGGGCAGTGGTTTTCAGATTAAATGTCACTTGTCTAAAAATCTTAATTTCCCTAACAGATAGTTAGAAATAAATATTTTCTACATTCTACTTGAAATCTCAGTTCAGAAAGGCAGACCAATATGTACAAATAAACCCAACATAAGTGTAAAAATGGATTGACACATAACCAAAGACCAAGTAATGAGTTACGTAGGTAACTGAGTATAAATGTAAACATCTTTATAACTAAGTTTTCCTCTCAGATATGGTGTAGTGACTTCATAGCTGATATTGGTAACATTGATGTTTCAGGGGAAACCTAATAAGTTCAATGAAGACACCCTACAAGAAAGGAGTGCCCTGTGGGGATTGCCCCAATGCTTGTGAGGATGGATTATGCAGTAAGTTCTAAACATTTAACTGGGACCTCGGTAAAGTTGATGCTTAAAATAAAGCTCTAAACAAAAATTAATTTATGGAAATTGATTTTTTAAAAAATTATTTGCTGAAATACAAGGCCAAAAGCACTATCAGAGAATCATATTTCACTATGCTGGCTGCTTTACCTATGTGAGAAGATGTTTTTCCATGCAAGGAGAGATAAATCTCGTCCTTGAATCTAGGAAATTCCAGGGAAGGAGGGAATTTCTTTAGCTTTTTTTCTCTTCTTCATCCTTTGAACAATGATGGCAGATCAAATGGAAGTAGCAACACACTTGATAAGAGCAAGTGGCAAACCTGAGCTTTTAGAATTCTAATACGAAAGAAAAGTGTGCTGAGTCTCACAATGAGATATTTAATTCCTATCTTCGTTTATGGAATAATTAACCAAATTCTCATCACAGGTGGTAGCATAAAGAAAGAAAGCTTTAAAACATCTTAAGGAGTAAATGACAGATCTCCTTGAGAGAGCCACATATTTTGTATGTGTGATCGAAGGGTTTGGATGCAAGGAAAACATTAGAGAGAAAATAATGCTGATGAAAAATTATACTGAAAGGACACACTGTGGGTTTTCAGTCCCCACTCATGATTAATTTTGTGTTTCAAATCGTTTTCAGCCAGTCTTTGAAAGTTTGAAGATGCCTTTTTCCAACTCCTGGCAAAGTGTCTCAGATGTATCCAGAGCTTCACCCAGTCCACTGCCTTGCTCCTGCCAATGAAAAACTGAAATAAAATAACTGGCTTGACTTTTGCCTTCCTGGACATCCACCTCCTTAATGAATTTTTCCACTGATTCCATCCTGCCTCTTATGTATGCAGAAGGACTGACTTCAGTCTAATGACTCACACAAGAAAAATCTGTCTGATGATGTAAATATTCTATTTATATTTGGTCCAGAACATGCTTGATTTAAATTTGTTGTTCGGTTGCCAGATATATTTAATTATTAGCTTTTCTCATAATTTCTTTTTTCCCCAAAACATTTATTAATTCAGTAGTTCCATATTTTTATTATGTTCTTGGCATAGCTGGATAGTGTTTGGTCATGTAACCAATTTAAACTGGATTGAAATTTTAAACTATTGTACTGTTAACAGGACCAGAAGATAAATAGGATTGCTTGAAATATGTAATTCTTAAAAGAAATTAGGAAAGCAGACCAGTTTCCTCTAGATCTATTCTGGTTCAGAATCTGTTGCTGACATATGTTCTACTCTAAAATGCTCAGTCGTGAAAAAACACAAAAAATACCCCAGAAAACAAACCCAATGTAGTTAATTTAAATTAAGAATCCTGTTTATAGTGTAAGATTGCACTTAAATACAGGCAACCACACCTGCCTTGTAAAGAAAAAGGACTGTCTGAGAAAAGAGCTTAATTCACAATAATAGATAGTCAAAAGGGGGGAAGGTCTCTGCATTTGGAAACTTTGTTTTTAATAACAAGTAGACACATCTTCCAAATTTTTTTTAATATCTTCTTTTGCTGTACCAGTAATTAAATTACTCATTCTTCACTGACCAATTCATCATAATTTTCATTCTTTCTTATTACTATGAAATAAAGGTCTCTAAACTTCACCAACTTTATTACTTTATTAGCATTATGTGTTGAAGGGGGCCTAAATATTTAGCACATAAGCAGAAAAAGGTTATGTGAGAAGATTTCCTAGGCAAAAACAGAAGTCAAGCAACCTTCTCTCGGACTCCTTTTCAGAGAGAAATAACAATTAGCACAAATAACCTGCAATCCCTGCTCTGTGACCTTTGGGAAGCAGGTGTTCTGTGCAGTAAACAGTGGGGCTAAATATTATTTCAGCCTCACCTTATAAAGGTTTCACATTCCAGTCCCTTTTTAGTAAGGAAGCTACTGTCATAATTGGGATTTCAAGTCTCAGAGTCCTTGGCACAGGATAATTTCATCATACATTTCTGACTCATTCATTCCAGAGGCATTTCTTCTGGTGTGAAAGATGAGTATTAAGTTAAAAGTTCAATTTCACAACCCAAAGTGCTTATTGTTTGGGTTGATTTTTGAGCTTGTTCATCTCCACCACTTTTTCCTCCATGGCACACCACCATCTCAGCTGGAGACAACTCTAAAAGTAAATTAAGCAATATCAGGGCATAGGTGTGAGTGCTAGAACATGACTTACTACACTCTGAAATAATAAAAATAAAAATAAAAATAAAAGCATAGGTCCAGGTAAGAATGATTATATTGCAAGAGTTAATCCAGTGTTATTATCAACAAGGAAGTGGGCAGAACCATTTCCCTCACTCCTGAAAGAGTCCTTTACCATGAATAACGGGTCAAGAAATCATGGAATCCTTAAGGCTGGAAAAGACCTCTAAGATCATCAAGTCCAAAAATTTATGTACCACTGCCAGGTCCACCACGAAACCACGTCCCTAAGAACCAGAGCTGCATATGTCTTGAACATTTCCAGGAATGGTGATTCCAGCACTTCCCTGGGCAGCCTGTTCCAATGCTTGACAGCCCCTTCTGTGAAGAAAATTTTTGCCAATATTCAATCTAAATCTCCCTTGGCACCTCTTGAAGACATTTCCTCTTGTCCTATTGCTCGTTACCTGGGAGAAGAGACCGACCCCCACGTGGCTACAATCTCTTTAAAGGGAGTTGTAAAGAGCAAGAAGGTCCCCTCTCAGCCTCCTTTTCTCCAATCTAAGCCCCTCCAGTCCCTCAGACACTTCTCATCTGACCCTTCCCCAGCTCCATTCCCTTCTCTGGATACATTTCAGTCCCTCAATGTCTTTCCTGCACTGATTTCTGTTCCCTTCCACTGCAACCCAATCCACAAGGACTCATTTCTCAGTATCTCATAAGAGGAAAGTATTGTAATGAGATAAAAATCAATTATCACACATCTGACCCAGGGAATAAAGGTCAATAAGCCTAATTTAGATTTCCAGGAAGATAATGGAATAAATTTTTAGCTGTCATTTTGTAACCAGTAGAATATTAAATATCAGCATGGATCAGTCATGAACTAATCTTGCCAAAACAAACTCTCTTCAGTGAGTCACTCAAATGTGAGGATGTTGTGATGGCTTTAGTATCAAACCTGAGAGGTGTGGTTCAGATGAAAGCACTAAAACATGGCACATCCGTGTCGCACATCCGTGATGGAGGCAGAGACAGAGACCTCTGGCACCTCAGGGTCCTGGTGGGTGGCAAGAAGTCCATGAGCCAGGAGTGTGCCCTGTGGGCAAGAAGACCATGCAAGGCACATCTGGAATGCTGTGTCCAGTTCTGGGCGCCTCAGGACAAGAGAGACGTGGGGCTCCTGGAGTGGGTCCAGTGCTGGGTGACAAAGATGCTGAAGGGCCTGGAGCATCTCCCTGCCCAGGGAAGGCTGAGGGAGCTGGGGCTGTTCAGCCTGAGAGGAGCCCCAGCTGAGAGGGGCCCCATCCCTGTGTGTCCCTGTGTGCAGGGAGGGCTCAGAGCAGGGCCCAGGCTCTGCTCCAGGGCCCAGCAATGGCCCCAGAGCCACGGGCAGGGACTGATCCCAGGGAGTTCCACCTGGACAGGAGGGAGAATTCCCTGTGCAGTGAGCGAGTCCTGAACAGATTGTCCAGAGAGGGAGTGGAGTCTCCTCACTGGGGATATTCCAGAAATGTGTGGAACCAAAATCTTGTGCCCTGTGTTCTAAAGCCACTGCTTTATGTGAGGCCCAGCTATTGATGTTTCTAGGGCCTGAGAAATATTTAGTGACTGTGATACCAAAGGGCCCTGTTGCAATCAGGCAGTGGAGGTAAAAGACTTAAAAGCCATTGCAATATCCACTCCCTAACATCTTGCAAGGCAGTTTGCCTTGCCCCTGACAGCTCCTGTCACCACTGGGATCCCCACACACATTCCTCCCAGCACATCCTCTTCCTGCTTCCTTCCACCTTGCAAGGGAAAACCCTTGGTACCCTCCCTACCATTAGCAAGGATCCAGAGCAAACAAGGAGATGCTGTGGGAGGGCAGTGGAAAGGGGTTATTTCCCATTCCTCCTTCTCTGGAAAAGGAGAGGANAAAAATTAATTTGGAATAAGTTCCTCTCTAACTGCAAGAAGTCTCACTTGTGCAATGGCCTAAGAGGAACATGGTGATGTGGACACTTCAGCCAAGGCAGGGTCCTGTCTCTTGCCATTACAAAGAGAATGTCCCTTAGTGGCAGATGGAAAAAACTTGTGGCAGGCAGAAGTGACTTTGTTCTTTCTGCAGATTTGATGTCCAACACTCATGATATCCTTTTAGCACTGAAAAAGAAACTTTAATGTCATTTTTGAAATGTATCATCATTAGTTATGAAGCCTGTGGATATTCCTATTATTATTGCAGCCCTCTGACAGCTGTTAGATAGGTGGATGGATTTTACATCTCTCCCATCTTCTGAGCCTTGATTCACTTATTTTTCAGAGTTTAAAGAAAAGTTTTGTCAACCTGAAAAAGGAAAAACATGCAGTACACTCTTAATGTGTGCCTAGAGCCTGGATCAATTTGATGCTTTAAAGTGTTACAATGATGTTTCAATGGAGAGGATGGAAAAATTTTGAAGAATCACTCCAAAAACATGGACTGCCATTCACTCAAACTCTTCTGGCTGCATTGGGTAACAGAACTCTTCAAAATTAAAACAAAACAAAACAAAACAAAACAGAGATATTGTGTATGCTTTAAAGTAGTATTTCTTCTCTGGGAAAGGGAGTTGAAAGAAGCAAAGTTTGTGTGTGATCATCTGAATAAAATTAGCAAATCTTAAGTAAATGGCAATGCATTCCAAAGATGGCAAGACCTGTAGTACCTTCCTAATTTTTTATGATGATTTTTTGTTTTCTGCTACCTCCTATGTTTTATGTAATTCCAGACTGTCCACAGTCTGCATCTATTCTCCAAAAGTAAAGGTATCATAAAAATACAATATACTTTATAATGCCCTTAAAACAATGGGACTGTTGCACTTGAAATATTAATCACCTGAGCTGAAAGGTGCTGCCTTTTCTATTTGTACTGAGATAATCCTTATTGATTTTCTCTGGAACATTTGGCCACAGATAAGCTTTTCAGATAAGTGTTATACAGTGACGAAATTAACATTGTACTAACTCTTACTGGGCCATTTTCAGATGGATTTCCTGACTTCATGTCAGTATTCACCTGCTCTGCTGCATCAGATTGCTGAAGATTGCTGAACAGGTAAGAAAGACAAAATTAAAAAAAAAATAAAATAAAACAGAAATAATCCATAATCTACAGATAGTTTTACATGTTTGTAGTTTATCATTTTATCATTTTTTAGCTGGAAAATAAAACATCAGGTCTATACTCAGGAGATGCATGTTGAGATCACAGAGGGGCCTGAGAACATCTGTGCCTCAGCTGGTACAAGAAATGCTCCAGAACCTGATGTTTTGCACCCTGAAATCCTGCTGTGGCACCCACAATCCTCTGTTTGGCACCCAGGCTCCCACACAGTGACTTACACAAGAGGCAAGTGTCTCCAAATTAGATGTTAATTGCAACAAATGACTGAGCAAGAAATTACCTATTTCAATTTAATAAGAACCAGAGTTGTAATCCTCCCCCTCCCTCTGTGCTGGGGTATACACAAGGGTTAAAGATTCCCCTTGGCATGGCAGAGTGCTATCAGAGACACTTAGGACCACACATTTGGATTTTTAAGCAGCTGCATTTCTCCCTGAGCTGTCTGTGGGGATCCTTTAATCTCAGTCTCAGCCTGTCCACAAACCAGCACTCACTGTAATATGTTAATAAAACCCCTCTGACTTTCTCAGCTCAGTGATCACTGTCCAGTGATTGCTCTGCCTGTGATACATCTGGCCATAGTTTGCTGGGATCATCATTTTGTAGCTGTGCTGTACCAAAAACTTGCTCTCAGTTTTCCCATGAGTTTTGCTGCTAATGCTGTTCTGGCCTCACCATGGAAGTGAAGTTATCTGAGGTGCATTACACAGGTCAGAAGAGGAAGATCATCCCCAGTGCCACCACTGCATTTCCTTCTTACTGAATTGATCTCACTTCCTAACCTGCCAAAAAACCACCCACAACCTGGCTGGTGCTGACACAGCCAGCTACAGGAAGGAATAATTCGGGACAATTGGAAATGTCCTCAAGTTGTGCCAGGGGAGGTTTAGATTAGATATTGGGAAAAATTTCTTCACTGAAAGGGTGGCCAGGCATTGGAAGAGACTGCCCAGGGAAACGGTGGAATCACAAAAAAATGTGTAGATGTGGCTCTTAGAGCCATTTTTTGGTGGTGAACATGGAGCTCCCAGGATCAGGTGCAGCCTCAGGATGAGGGACAGACCTTGAGTCTTTGGGCACACAAGACTCACACAATTACCACCACTACTTACAATTACTAAAAAGATGCTACATTTCCTTAATCCAGTCCTTTTCTCCCTCCTCACCAAATCCACACCTGGTTGTGATAGGTAACCAAGCTATCTTCAACAAAAGTGCCCTGGTGCCTGATTAACTCTTGCTGACATAGACCAGGACACCACCCAGTAGAAAAATATTCCTTGGGTTAGTTTTGTCTTACAGGGGGTAACTCCTCTCCTCTAATCACAGCATCAAAGCTAAAAGCAGCACCTTAAGCAATGGGGTGTGCTTGACTTGCCTGTACCCTGTACCTGCTGGAACTAAACACCCACATTCACACAAAGGCACAACACTTCCTGAGGTATGGGGAGCAGCTAAACAAGGTTGTGTTTCTGGTTTAAACGGGCCTTAAAATCTCCAGCTGCAGCACTCAAATAAAATAGGAAACAGGTCAAAAGAAGCACTCGTTAGATGAAAACCCTCTGCAGAGCTCCTGTTAAGATTTTAGTGCCTGGGGAATAGATTTCAGAGTCTGTCATGTATTTATCTCCCAGCTTATCAGAGGAGGGTGTCAAAGGAAATGAAAAGTAAAAGATGAGCTAGTTGGAGCCTGACAAGACCATGTTGTCTAGGTTGCCTGAACAGCGACACAGCAACGTGTTAACCAGCATCGTTAGCAAAATCAGGGACATCTGATGGCACTTGTGAGGAGCAGCCACCATCTAATGAGTGCCACGGGTCTGTGGTTAGTGCCATGTAGTGCTGCCTACATCTGTGAAACAAGGTGGAGATAAAAGATAAGGAATAATAAAGTGGGATGTCATTAATCAGCCTCTACAGAAGGAGCGTATCAGTAGATAGCATTTAATAATGCATCGCCCCAAGCAGCTCGGTGCCTGAGCCTGCTCTCAGCCTCTGCATAAAGCATCTCCCCTGAGCCTCCCTGTCTTTGTTCACTTCATGGGCTGCAGCATCAGACCTGCTTTGCTGGCAGTGGGTGGGAGCGAGAGGCTCGTCCTGCCAGGAGGTGATGCACAGTGCGCAGGATGCCTTTCTGCTCAATTTAAGGAAGTAACAACAAGTAACAAGGGCATTTAGGCTAAACCAGAATTGCCAGCTGGCCCACCCATTGCCAGTTAATGTGAAACAAGATTGTACTGGTGAGCCAAGGTGGACCACACAGCAGCTGGGCTCAACCAAAGCAAATGAGTTGGCCCATGAAAAGCTCAGGAATGTCAATATGGATGAGTGTATCAGCTCAGTTCTGGGGAAGCAGCAGGCATGTTTCAAAGACAAAAGGGCAATTATGCAGCATGCCTGCATAATCTGCATACATGGAGTACAGAGGGTGTGTGCAGTGTTATCCCTCCTCATGACCAAGAAACAACTGCACTGCACATTCAAAACAGCCCTGAGATCCAGGCAGGAATGGGAGATGTGTGCACACACGTGTGCAGGAGGCAGTTGTGAGTAGCAAAGCTGCTGAAGAAGTGGAGATTTGTGATTTTGCAGTGTTTCTCACAGAGGAAACTCAGCACATTTTAATCATTCCTACAGACCCTGTGGAGACACCATCAAACAGCTCCAAAGGTAACACCCTGATGAGAAGATGAGAAGATGAATCACGTGTCCATTGCAGTCTAACACCCTCCCTGTGTATTTTAGAGGATACCTACACACTGTTGGTCCATCACTGATGGCATTCTACAGTAGGATGAGTAAATGCTTTCTCCATGGCATGACCTGAATCTGTTTTTAACTTCAGGCCTTTTTTTATAGAACTTCCTCTAAAACCTTTTCATGCATTCCTTTTTTTCATGTCTGTCTGTAGTGACAGTTTACACAGTCAGAACACAGGTCTGAACAGTGAAATGTTTTCTGTGCCTTTATAATCTCAGTCCTTGACAAAATTTTGGCTTGGACCAAACAGCATTACCTTCCAGAAAAGTCTTGGCATGGCTCACAGGTTAATAATGCCAAGGGCCCTTCAGCATCTTGGAAGACATGGTTCAAGAGGGAGAGTTCAGCTCTACTGACCAAATCCAAACCAGTGGCCTTAAGACCCAAAAAGTTACCACAGACAAATTGTACAATCCATATTCTTCTACTCTTCCTCAAACAATTGTTTTCCTCAACCTTACCCAGTAGAGATATAGAATAGTGACTGACTTGACTCAAATAATGCTTTTTAAGAAGATTCTTAGTGATGTCAAGGCAGACATTTACCTTATCTGCTCATCCAGCCTGTCTCAGACATCTGCTGTAAGAAGAAATGTGAAATACAGATCTGAAATACCTCCATTACCTCTAAAAGCAACATAAGGAGAATGACTTTGAAGTAGAGTCCTGGTGAGGTGGATCCCACTCCAGCAGTCTGGATCATGCTCTGGCAGGGGCAGGTTTTCCTCACCATCTGCAGATTCAAGAGACCTGTAGCTATAGTGAGGTTGATTTTGATGACAGCAGGCCTATCTGGGGCTGGAAGGTGAGGAGTCTGCAGAGAAAAAGGGTTCTGGATCAAAAGCCAGGAAATGAATAGTGGAGATGCTGTCAGGCAGCTAAACACTGAGACATTGCCTGCAGCAGGTCAAAAGAAGAACTTTAAGAAGTATTTCAAGATAAATGTAATGAAAAACTTCAGAGAAGTGAAGTGACTGGTCCCATTAGATGAACCAGTTTGCCCATATTCAAATCCTGAAAGGCACAGAGGTCATTTGCTACATCACGCATTCACAGGAGCTCCATATTCTTCATCTCCCTCTGATTCCATCAGGAATGATGGATTTGGCCAGAGCAGACAGTGGCTGATGAATTTGCTGGAGCTCAGGGGAGAGGAGTCACCACATAACCAGGTAGCCAAGTCACCTTCATACAGCCACAGAATGCTGAGCTAAAACCAGCTGGGGTAAAAGAAAAAAACTGTGACAGACCAAAACCATGCCAAAGGTGTCCATAGGAAAAAGACAAGTGAGAAGAAAGGATTGGAAAAATGACAAGGGCACCTGTGTTAGCTCCGCCTGGCTCTCCTCTCTGTTAGCTCAGCCTGGCTCTGCCCTGAGTTGTCTCATCTGGGTGCAGTTTAACAGAGATGTTTCCCTGGAGCAGAGCTGAGTGTGACACTCTCATTTCAGGCTGTTCCTCCTCTCTGACTTAAGAGGGAGAGCGAAGTATTTACCTGATCAGTTTATGAGTAGCTGTGAGAATCTGGCACTTTTGACATGGTGCCAGAACATGTAAACTGCTCAGTGCATCACATTCCAATCTCTGATGACTTTGTTCATATATATTGTGGTCAATTTACCAGAAAATCTTATTTCTTCCTTAAACCGCCTTTGCCAACTATTGCAGTAACTAGAGAATGAACCTAACTTTAATAAATTCTTAGGAAATAATTCAGGCTTGAGAGAGCCTATTAAGAAATGTGGTTTACTCTTGTATGCATAAATAAAAGACTTGTAATTTTCTGAAGCATTTTCTTCAGAGCCTTGGCTTATTTTTAATTTTTCCCTCCAAAATCATGCTTTCTCTTCTGTTATCAATAAAGTGCCTGGATTTTCTTCATTCAAGTATATTATCTAATTACTGAAAATCATTCTAAAAGCAAGTTTTAAAAGCTAAATAAAGGGTAAAAAAGCCCTTTAATATATGATAGGGATATACACACACACAAAGGCATATACATGTAATATATGTCTCTGACAGGGACACAGTCCAGCTAAACTAACAGATTCTTCAGTCTTTTACAGATTTGACTGCAGATAGTTGTTTTGCATTTTACATTGATGCAAACTGAGTATCAAAACTACACAATCAACCCAAGCTGCATCATCTGTGGAAGTGATTTAATTTTTAAAACAATGTGTATTTTCCTGAACAAATATAAAACCACAGGACAGTGCATGGGATGGAATATTCCATGGAAAATGCTGAAATCTGGTACCAGCTCTGGTGACACAGTGGCCTTGTCCCTCCTCAGGAGGAAGACCCAGATCTCTTAATTAAACTGGGCTGCATCAGACACCGTGTGTATGAATTGTCACTTATTTCATGTGCATCAGCCTCACTCAGGAGGCGTTTTCTGGCTGTGCCCCATGGGGTGGCAGTGGAGGGTCCCAGAAGATGGACAGCGCTGGCAGATGTGCAACAAGGTCATCCTGCTCCTGCATTTTCCCCTTTGCCCCGTCACAGCTGGAATTGTGCTGCACACACAAACTGCTCCGTCTGCGCCTTCATTGAAAATATAGGAGTGCCCTCTGGTGGGAAAGTGAGCAGCTGATGCTCCAGTGTCACTAAAAATAAGGATTTTTCCTCAGATGCAAATACCAATTTGCTGCCGGTAAACCAAAAGGTCTTAGTTACATCACTTGATATTTCACGGCCAGATTGGTCATTTTGTGCTTTGTCATTCTGCAAGGAAGTCTTCGAGAGCCCTGAGGCTCCAAGTGTTCAAACCAGGGACAGAGATTTGGTGAAAACATCAGAGAATCATGGAATGGGTTGGGTTGGAAGGGGCCTGAAAGATCATCCAGTTCCAACCCCCTGCCGTGGACAGGGACACCTCCCACTGTCTCAGGTGGCTCCAAGCCCTGTCCAGCCTGGCCTTGGACACTCCCAGGGATGGGACAGCCACAGCTTCTCAGGGCACCCTGTGCCAGCTCTGAGTTTCCCTCTAAGAATGGGTGCAATCCCATTGCTCTGCAATCTGGAGCTCCACCTGGAGTGCCAGGGCTTGGCTGCCTGTGCTCCTGATATCCAGGGCTCAAGAACTCATGTTTGACTCCTACTACTGGGAAGGAGCAGATGGAAAGTTTGCAGAGGGTCAGCAAAGTAAAAACAGAGAAATTAAGTGCTCTTGATATTTGTTTATTAGTAGCTCAATGATTAAAAAAGGAAAGCATCAACATTGAAATGTAAAAAGGAAACAAAATGGTTTTAAAAAGCTATAAAATTGGATTAGGAGCTAATTGGGAATCACCAGGTTTTTGGGTGATCTATCTGAGCCATCTGTGTCCACAGAGATGGTGGGAATTGGTATCTCAGCAGTGCTGAAAGAAAGAGAGAGGTGGAAAAAAAAGAAAAAAGAAAGA
>VZRX01021780.1:1503-23528 GCA_013398075.1 Notiomystis cincta
CCGGGTCCCTCCGGGAGCCGAGGGCGGCGCGGGGCGCGTTCCCCGGCGGGAGGAGGGCGGAGGCGCTCTCCGGTCACCGTGTGGGCGGCACCGCGTCTGCCCAGGTGCGGGGGGCCGGGCCGGGCCGGGCCAGCGCTGCCCCAGGACGGCTCTCCCGGCTTTTGGGAGGGCGCGGGGCTGCGCCGAGGGAGGCTCCTCGCTCCTCGGCGCCTCTGCCTTCCCAGCCGGCTGTTTCTGCTTTGCCCCCGAATTCTTGGAGACTTGTGTGGTTTTTCGCTTTGGCAAGTTAGTTTCAATATCCCACTCCAGCAGAGTCTTGCTTCTTGAAGCTGTAGTGCTATTAATAAACAACTCTGGTTTTAAATATAAGATTTTTAGAGAGATGTGCCTTTAATTGATTTCCAGAGGATTTGTTGGCTCATGAGGGGCCGCGGGCTGTCCTGGCGTAGGACCCACAGTTACTACGCGGGGAATTGGCACCTTTAAACTGTCCCGGTGCCTCTCTGGCTGCATTCGTACTACAAAACTCAGTGTGGGAATTAGGTGTTCACCTGATGTAGCGTGCCCAGAGGTGTGACAATATTCATGTATTCTGGTCTTATGATCACTAAATGGCCCTTTAATTATGTAATCTGCCAAGTGGGAAACGGTAAGAGGCAGTGAATTATCTTAGATGAGAGTTCTGGGGTAACTCATCCGAGTGTTTGGGATTTACTGATTGTTTTGAAGTGGGAAAATAGCTCTGGTTTTCCTAATGTGGAAAGGTCTTGCAGCCTCTTCCTCAGACAGCCCCTGCTATCCCCACCCCTAAGGAAGACAAAAGGGAATTTCTTGCAGCTTTTCATACTGAAAGTGAGATGTCCTGCCAGCAGTTACAGGCCTGTTTGACACCTGTTTGCTGTGTGTGCTGTGGCACCTGGAGACCACCTGCACGTGGGCTCTGTGTCCCCATCCCTACCCATGGTGGTGCTCGGAGCCAGGCTGGAGAAGGCCGTGACCACTGCATCCTGCTCCAAATGGGAGCTTGGGCTGGATGGTACCTTCCATGTTTTATTGCCACTTTATCATTCTGAGGGAATTTTGAAAGCTTCTCTGCCCTCAGCTGATGAGAACTTGAGCTGCAGTAGTGGAATAGAAGTCCAATGCTTCCGTGTAAAAAAATGGGATTTGGTCCTTCTTGTGGGGAAGATAAAACTCTGTGTATGTGTGTGGACAAACTTGCAGGGGGATTGGGGAAAATATGATAGAGGAGATTAATTTTGTTGGATTTTGGGTTGGGTGTTGGGGTTTTTCTCTCACCACAGTTCTGGCAGTTAATTTAAAAAAGTTTATTAGACAGACGAGTGTTCTCTGCCTCCCATCTCTGCAGGGTTTCCCTGAAAAGGGGGATGAGTGATACAAATGTGAAGTTGATTGATCTTCAAAGGATAAATAAATACGTTTTGTGTCTCAAATCTGGAGTAGATGTATTTTTAATGCCAGTTAAGTGTTGTAAAAGTATTTATATAGAGCCGTCTTATATTTTTTGACATTCGATTTATTTATTTAGAGATTACTTTTAAATTGTATTTACTCTAGGGTACTGTTATGGAGTGTCTTGCTTGTTGGCATTGCATGATTAAAAGGAGAAGTTTCTGTTGATACACTCAATTTCATCATCTTTCTTTTTCCAGGCTTCTTGCATGTTACAAACAGAAAATCCCATCCTGCATCCCTGTAGGTGAATGTTTAGGAAGTAGAACAACTTTATTAAATAGTTTTCAAACTTCTGCATTCACCTGGAAAGTTTCAGTGTTATTAATTTATTTAAGCTTTATCTAATGGTGAATTTTAAACCAGAAAGTCTTAATCCTAGGGATGGTGTTTTTTGTTAGCCTTGGCAGTGTTTGTTATATTATTTTTTTGTTTGCTGGGGTGTTTTTTTTTTACTTGTTTGGGTGAGTTTGTGCAGTGAATGTTGCTGACTGCTCCAGCTGTGTGCAGGGGTGTGGGCTAAGGGAATGTGCTTTTGCTGCATGGGGGAGGTGAGGAAGGGTGCATTTACCTGGGGGTGGTTAAATTCCCAGCTATGGACCCGCCTGCTGTGGGAGCTGACATCTCCATGGGGATAAGGGTGTGCTGTCTAATAGAGATGCAGATGAGAAAATCTGCTTTCTGGGACTGGAATGCTCAGATTTCACATGTAGTGAAGTGATCCAGGTGTGGTCACTTAGGACTATTTCAGCAGTATTTCCTGATGCCTCATTCCAAACCCCACTGGAGTATTTGGGTACTGTTATGTAATGTTGAAATGAGTGTTTCCTTTCTGCTTGTTAAAATATTGTATAAATTTCAATACTTCTTATCAGTGGATTGAAGAACTAGATGTGACAACAATGAGTGTGTTGAAAAGCTTAAAGTTAAGGCATTTTAGTGGAAAATTAGTTTTATTTGTATCTTAGTTTGGAGTTAAACCATTAAAACCTACCTGCAAAATAATTAGGTTTGCTACCTTTCAGTATTACAGAGGAGCTCAACCAGAATGCTGCAGTGAGTGTTTTTGCCTGACCTCTGTGTCCCTCGTATTAAGATTTCTCTGGAGTGAAGTTTGCGTCAAGCAGACCCACTTGGCTTCTAGTCTGCAAAGCTGTTAAGTTTAATCTTGTTCCAGTTTAATTTTAATGTCATGGATTGAAATTATATGCATGGCCATTTTTTTTTTTTGCGAAGAGTTGGATTTGGAACGAAAGCAAAATGGCTCGAGGACGCAAGAGCAATAGCATCAAACAAAGCGACTTCACTAACAGCACCAATCCTCAGGATTTAGAGAGAAGACTTTTTGTCGGCAATTTGCCCACAGACCACATGACTCGTGAAGAAATGGAAGAGATATTTTCAAAATATGGCAAAATCAGGGGTTAGTATTTTATCTTATGCCTTTTTGTGGCAGGGATTTCAGTGAGAAATATTGCTTCATGCTTGTCAAATGCTGTTTGATGGTGATGAGAGGAGTGACCAATGTTGTTCCTAAATAGTGACCTTTTAATGGTAATTTTCTCTGCCTGTATTTTCTCTGGAAAAGTGATTCCTTCAGTACAGCTCAAACATAATGCAAATATATCAGCTATGTTTTAGCTTTTAGCTCGCAGCGTGATGTCACAATACTCTTTCAAGTGACTTCGTAGCCTCTTAATCAAATCCTGGTCACTTCACAGGCTGTAATTTGGTCACTGCCTTGTCAAAAGGGACTTGATCGGAGTCTTTGAGCTCCGCATTTTGATCCTGGTGGATTTGGTTTTCCCAGGAAGCTTGTGTAGTGGTGTCTGGGTAGAGTGCAGCTGGTGGGGTGGGTCAGCACTGTCCGTGGTTGTAACCCTTGCTTGCCCTGCTGTTGACTCTTGCAGCCCTCAGCATGTACCATGGCTATGGGTTCGTGCAGTATGACCGTCTAGAAGATGTCCAGGCCGCTCTGGACGGTGAGAAGGGTCGCCTTTATAAAGGGTATAGATTAGGTAAGGAAAACTGCTCCGCGCTCTCCTGACCCCAGCATGCGTTCGGGAGAAAGAGTGCTGTTGTTTTAAAGCCCTCTGGACACGTCACAATGTGACACTTGTCTGGTTTAGTCTCAATCACCTTACTCAGTTTGTATTTGCCTCCTGAGTTCCTGCTGTGTGCTTCACCTGCAGTGTGGTTCACCTTGCTGCCTGGGTCTTAGCCTGAAATTTTATGTGTTAATATTTGGAAAGCTCTGTTAGCCTGTGTAAGAAACTGTTCAACAAGTAAGCCCCGGAAAGGGATCGTTGAAACCTCCAGCACAGAGTTTAATAATGTTTGTAAACCTCAACTGGGCTTCCTTTTGACATGCTCAAAGGAATTCGTCATAGCATTTAGTGGCTGGTGGGCTAAGTAAACTTAGCTGGGATTTTTGCACAAGTGGAGCCAGCCTTTAAGCAGTGCTATAAATATTGTGTGCTTTAAAAAGGATATTTTCATAAAGATGAAGATAATTCTGCTAAATGTGCTGGGAGCAGACTTAAACGGAAATGAATGGTTAGAAATCCACAAATAATCTTTAAAATGCAAGGAAAAATTAATTTCAAAGTAAGCCTGTAATGATTTGAAGAAAAACAGTTTGACTTGAAAAAGAATGACAAGAGGAATAAATAGTAACCTGTGGGAAGGTGTATGTACAGTAACAAATAGGAGCCTGAAGATGGAAATTAAGGCAAATAGACAAGAAGGGTAGAAGGATACAAGAAGAAATGATGTCCAGCATTATCCAAGTGTAGAGGCTTAAATAGGAAGAATTTTGGGTGTTTTAGAAGCTAAGGGTAACTGACTGGCAGAGATAAAATTTCTAACTGAGAAGACCAGTTAATGTTTCTGCTGCCTGTTTTTGAAGAGGCAGGAGGTGTGTTTAATGTAATTTCCATTTCAGTAGCAAATCCAAAAAGGTAAAACTGCAGCTACCAAAACTAGATCTCTGAAAAGAATTAACATCAGTGAGGCTCAGTGAACTACTGACCTGCCTAAGTCTGTTACTGGTGTTTTTCCACAAGCCTTGGAAAACTCGGGAGTTTCCAGGGAGCCAGTAGAGTGCTGCAAGTGAGCCAATAGGTGGGGTAAATGGGATGAGCCTGGCATCAGTGCCTGGGTACAAAGGGATTCTTTCACCTGACATTGATGAGAAGGCAATTGATTAATGTCCATCAAAATAAATCCTGTGGTAGTTACTCTTACAGTACTGCAAGCTCTAGGGCTGGGAACAGTAGTGTTAATGTACAGATTACTGAAGGGTATTTGATTTGATAAGAAATGAGAACAGTTAAAAACAACAGAGTTAAATGGATTTCAAGTGAATCTAGAATGGAATAGATGTAACAGAGATTTGATTTGATTGGTGGTCTAGAAGAACTGAGCCCTGGCCATACAAGGCTTTTCTAAAGTGACTTGGAGAGAAATATATATTTTAAAAAAGGATGAAATAAAGAAGATTGAGCCACTGATGGTGAAAGGACCTGGAGTTCCTATCCTGAATCCACACAGACCTGGGCTTTAAGTGAAGCTGACAGTCAGAGTCCTTTGGTCATCCTTGGCTGTGCAAAACACAGGTGTGCAAGTAGGGAGGTTTTGGTACCTGTGGGATTTTGCTGCTGGAAGAGTGCTTAGTTTTGCTATGGCTGGTTCAAAAAGGATAATGATGAATTGGAAAAGCCTTGGAAAAACCTGACAGAGGTTTAGAATTAAAGAACAAGCCCTAGCAAAAACCTCAAGAGAAAGGAGTGATGTGATCTCTGTGTTACAGACAGACCTGGAGATCAGGGAGTTTTAGTGCAGTAGGCATAGGTGTGACAATGCCTTAAATGTGAATAAAGACTTCTCTCACAGCAGAGTAATTGGCTTCTGGAGTAATTTATTGGTCCTGTGGTGGTTTCAGTGCTCTGAAGACTTTTCAGTTGAAATTGGATACTTTACTAAAAGATAAGCACTAGTTCAGTGCTACTGCTGCACTTGAGATAGGCATCTGATTCCAGAAACTCCTGTCACCTGTGTTTGTTCAGAAGGTTACACTGTGTGATTACAGTGGCCCTGTCATCTCAAAATCCTGCAGGACAGAAGAATTTTTATTTGGGCTTTTTTTTCCCGAAGTTTTGTCAGTGTTCAAATACTTAACTTGTAAATGCTGTTGGCATTAAATAAAATGTTACTAAATGTGTTTATTTTGCACAAGAGGAGGATCCCTGTCAAAGTTTTTTTTTTTTCTTCTAGTAAAATATTTTTGTGCAGATATACTTTTTTTATTTGAAAGAAATGTATGAAAAGTGTAAAAATCATAATAGGTTTCTTCAATGGCATCTTAAAACAGAAAATAAAAATAATCTTAAACCAAAGAAAATAACTAGTGTCTTGCTTAAAGATACCACTTGACTTTAAGGGGAAAAATTATCAACTAAAAAATAAATGCAAGAACAGTTACTTCATTTATACAGCCTGAGTATTAAATATAATCCTTAATAACACAATAAGGTAAAAAGTTTTGGGAGAGTTTAACTCCAGTGTAGTATTATACAAGTATTTCCCCAAATGCACAGAAGTGTTTTCATCACTTTAGTAGTAAAAATATTTAGAGAATAAATGTCCTCCAGATGTAGTTTGGAACAGTAGGCCCTTTAATTGTTTGATCCTGGGTAGATGCTCTGGGGTCCTGTGAGTGGTGTTGTGCTGCAGTTGTAGTTACTGTTCAGATTGCACTTGCTTCTCTGCCCCCACAGAGAGGCAGCATGCTGCTTGATTGACATTAAGAACAAAAATTAGACCCGATCCCTTAGTTACAATTTAAATCTTGAAAATAATGAAGGATAGTTTGGGATGTTACAGAAGCTATTAAGACTGAGTCTGCCTAAAGACATCATGGTATGTTTATATTCTCATGCAAGAGCTTTGAAAGTAGTTAATGCAACTAACTCAACAGAAATGTTAATTGTTGATAGATTCTGGGAGAGCAGATAGGGCTTAGGTTTGGGTTCTTTTCCTTAAAAGGTTCTCAGTAAAATGTCCAAAGTCACTTTTCTGTTTGCTCTTGCCCCCCCCTCCAGTGCATTATTTCATCTCCAGCCAGCTGTCACAGGAGGCTTTGAGAACAGTGTGGGTCCCTGCCAGTTCTGGGCAACTTCACTTTTGCTGGTTGAGGACAAGATTCTGTTTCTTCAGCTCTCTTACTTCTTTGTGTTTCCCTTCATGGTGTTTTTCATGGAGATGATCAGAAGCCAACCAGTTTTCAAATTTCTGATCTGTTGCCTCAGTTTGCATCACATTAACAATGGTGTTTTGAATGCACCATGTTGACTTCAGAAGGAGCCTGTGTTCCAGGCTCCTGGATCCATTTCTCAGTGGTGGGGGCTGTGCACCTTAACACTGCAGCAATCCCTTGGGCGCAGTGGCACGTGCCCCTTTGAGAACCCTTGGATTATTTCCAGCAAGGGCATGCTCCGTTGAACAGGACTGGCTGTGAACTTAAGACTGTGCTGGCCATCATTCCTTTCTCGGAGGTTTTCAGACTCTGCTTTTTCTCCTAGAGTCCATGAGTCGCTTTCTGCTTGCTCATAGACTGCAGAAGAAAGAGATTCTCTTATGGAAGGAAGAGTCTGGATGTAGGACTGAACATGCAGGGTTAAAACTTCACCCAAGCTGTCCACCCTATTTTGAAGTCAGAGAAATCCATGAAATTTTCATTATGTTGTACTATCTAAACTTAATAAAAAATTGTCAAAGTGACAATGTCTCTCTGCTGAATGGATTTCCTTGTTACCATCTGGATATTGCTGAGCTTAACTTGCTTTCATTTGAATTGTGCTGATGATCTTTTTTTTGTTTCATAGCATTGAACAGATGGGTTGATTATTCTTTACAGATATTAATAAAGCAGCGGAAAGAAGAAATATGAATAAGGCTTCATCAAGGTCCAGTCCAACACGAAGGTAAAGTACCTGGAAGCAGTGAGTTATACTAGGAATTCAGGCCTTCAGCGGCCTGTGCTAAATGTCTGTGTCTCTTCCCTACTGCCACCTCCCCAGTCAAACAGTGATGCTCCAGCAGGAAAGTGTCTGCTCCACCTCTGACAGCACTTTTGGCTCTGGCACCCTGGGAGGCACGAGGGAACCTTGTGTCTGCTGCTGTTACTGCAGCCCTGCATTCGGTTCTGCAGCACAGGCTGTAAGAGACTTGGGAAGAAGAATACACTTGATGTTTGCTCCTGCCTCCAAGGATCAGAGAAGCCGAGGCGTATCTAGAGAATGCCAAGGGGCTGCAGTGTTTCCAGGGCTCTGCTGCAGAGGATCTTGGGGTCTTGCCTCTTCTGATGTTGAAAGCTTCCAATGCTGCGATGAGACTGGAAAAGAGCGCTTGAGTGAAAGTCAAGACACAGCAAACGTCTCCTGCACGGTCCTGTGTGCCCATGTGGTTGTGTTTTCAGTGCCTGGAACCAGCCCCCCCGGGCAGTCACTGATGTACTCACCAGCTTCTCCTGGCTTCATACCCCTCAGCGGGCACAACACATTCACCTCCTTCACCTCCTGTGTGGGCAGCCACAGGCAAAGGGGAAAGGTGTGGATTGGCCTGCCACGGGAAGACAACTTCAGTTTCCTTTCCACAGCATCACTAGGAAGCACACAGAGACATGCTCCAGTGTAGTTTGGTACACACCCTGTGTGCCTCTGCTGTAAAGCTTTCCATGAAAAGGCATGGTGCTTGTTGGACTTGAGGGTAATCGAGATCCCACATGTCTGGTGTGTTTTACTAACTCAACCTGTTAAATTACCAAAAATGAGGAAAAAGTGCAACTAGCAAGACATCTACACCAAAAAGGAAAAAGCACAGAGAATGAGTAGCTGCAATTCTCGACACCATCTAGGATCTTTATGTGCTGCACTTACCCTGCACAGGGCTAAATGTGCTTGCAGAGACCAGCATGTGTGTGTCAGACCCAAGAAGTGCTGGGATTCCTGTGGCAGATGCAGCAAGTTTCAGGCCTGGGGTGTGCTCACTGCTGGTGGGAGGACTCTGGGAGTATGTGAGCAGCACAGGCACTGATGGCATGTCTGTGGCCTCAGTGCCACCAGTGCTGCAGGGGTGAGGGGCAGGCGTCTGTACCATGAGCACTGGTCCTTGGACTGCGCTGCAGAGGGACAAGCAGGCAGTAACTGATGCCATGGGCATTGCAGCCTGTGTCATCCTGCGTGTGTGCAAGAGCAGGTGCCTGTGCCAGTCTTAGGAGCACTGGAAGTGCATGAGCTGTGGTGCTGTGGGCACCAGGTTGTGGACTGGACAGCAGCCAAAGGCTTTGGTGCTGCTGTGGCAGGCACTGGATTTCAGCTGGCACTGCATACACGGTGGCCATCCCCTGTGGTTAGCACCAGGTCCCAGGCAGCATTCTGGGCACAGGTGGCAGTGGGGTCACAGTCATCAAGTCCTGGGCATGGCTGTGGACGATGGACTCTGGACCACGCTGTGGCCTGGGAACAACAGCTGCCAATGCAGCGCTGCAGAGCCCACGCTGCGCCGCACTCAGCGGTGCTAGGCCGGCCATGTGGAGTCCCGAGCAGATGCAGGCGGTGGTGCTGATGCTGCAGGAGTCAGACCGTGGTGACTGAGGTGTGGAAGCAGAAGGTGGAAGCTGTGCCTTTGTGCTGCCATCTCCCTCGAGCAGGGCGGCCATGAGGGCACGAGAGCCGAGGGTACCTGTGCCACGTCTCTACTTCTGTCGCAGTTGTGCGTTGTTCATTCTGGATCTATTTGTCTCTGCGAATAATAAATGTGGCCTGTTCTGGTCACCCCCACTCCAGCTGGAATAAATGTCATATGCCAAACAATTCCCATGCATCTGGTTGTTTTGCTAAATGGTCTCACAGCCATGGAAAGATCAGTTGCTCAATATCCATTAGAGCAAGTCAGAAGTTTCCCCTGAGCTTCTGCCATCATTCATTGTAGGTTTTGGGGGAAGTGGGCTATGATGTGTCTCTCACAGGATGTGGTTTCAATGCAGATCACAAACAAAATGCAGATTTATATGTCCAAGAGGCTGAAGGAGCTTACACCTGGTTGTCTGCAAATTCAGTATGTCACTTAGAGGAGGAGGCTGATGTGTGTGCGCTCTTGGTGGCATCTCTGATTTGTCCCAAAATCTGGTTTGTATCTGACATGCAAACAGAGAATGCCAGTGCTCTCATATGTTCCCAGCACAGCTGGGTGTCTGACACCAAAATCTGTGCACAGATTGCTCTTCCATCTTGCTCCTGTTGCTCTGCCTGACACCAAACTTGGGGTCATCCAGCTCATTCTCTCCACTATGTGACTACACTGCTGTGGATACAGACTTAGGTTCTGCTTATTTTTCATGACTAGATTAGGCTGTTTGAGGACTGTAAAAGTCATGCCAAGTATGGGAAATAAAAATATTCAAAAAGCTGGGGTTTTTTACCTGATGATTGTCAGTATTTTGGGGAAAAAATATTCCGAACACACGAAGCTCCATTGTTTCTCTGCAAGATTTTTTTAATGTTTGGTTTTGACTACAACAAAGTTACAGTCTTCTCTGGAAAACAGAATATAACCTGGAAAAAAACCCCACTGCTTTGGGAAAAGATGAAGACTGGAACATTATTCTTCCTTGCCTCTGAAGACTGCAATACAAAGTCTGAATGAGATGGATCATTCAGATTCAAGAGAGAAGCCTTTTGCGGCCGCTGAGGATGCGGTGCTCGTTGAATTTAGTACCCTCTTAACATGGGGCATCATAAGCACAAGACTGACTTTCTACAGAAACTATCCCTCAGATCCAAGACAAGGCCATAGCTGTCTTTGCTTTCTGTCAGCAGCACAAACCCAACCACAAGGTGGAACCTGCAATGTCTTTGCTCACAAGCGGCTCCTTTTTTAATCATATGCCAGTAACTTCAGGTGTTCTGCTGTCATTGATGAGTCCCTTGAACATTCCTGGCTATCGTGTATTTGTGGGTATCAGCCTACATCACCTTAAATTCTCTTAAGAATTTGCCAGACATGATGGATGGATGATCTGTGGCTGATGTTGGAGGTCAGAGGCCTGGAAATGGTGGTTTCTGAAGTGCCTGTTCATTTCATCCACAGGTGCTCTACACTTAATGATGCTCCATTAAGGAGCTTTCTGGGTCTTATTTGGCTGTGCTGAATATTAGAATTAACAACCTTCTCCAGACTGCTTCAAAAATATGACTTGTGGTAAATTTTTGCTGTTGTGGGATAGGAGGGAGGATTCAGCTTCTGTGAAAGGTCATTTTGACACCTCAGGTAAGAGATGTAGGGGTAATCATCCTCATGTTGTTAGCAGGCTAATGGAATTTCCCTGGTGTTTTCCTCAGAGAGCAGTATGCCTACGGGGATGGCCGAGATGCCAGGCGCGACCGCTCCCCTCTTCGGGGGAGCCCACGGAGAGACCCCAGGGATGGCAGGGATGGCAGGAACGGGCGAGATGCCAGAGACGCTCGAGACATTCGAGCTAGAGACATGCGTGATGCCAGAGACCACAGGGACCCACGGGACCTGCGAGACCCACGGGATATCAGGGATCCGAGGGACTTGAGGGACCCACGTGATGTTAGAGATCTTCGTGACCCACGGGAGCCACTGTACGATCGATACAGGGATCCACGGGACATGAGAAATGCACGGGATGTGAGGGATCCACGGGATATGAGAGACCCTCGGGACCCTTTGTACAGGTAAACTCCGTAGGATTCTATTTGCCAAAATGATGTTTTTATGGCATTTCTGCCACAATTGTTTGAGTGGTGTCAGGTATTTAAGGAAACCACCCTGGCTGGGGACAGTTGGGTGCTGCTTTTTGTCCTGTGGGGAGTGGATGGGTACCTCATAAATTAAACCTGGGGGAGGTCTGTGTGTGATGCATTGGCCAAAGTCACTGCCTGAGACTGTGCTGGAGGAAACCCTTTGCTGCTTGTGAATGTTGCAGGCGAGATGAATCTTACGACCGTTACCTGCGCCTTGAGGACTACTATCGGCGCAAGGACGACTCCTACTATGACCGCTACAAGGAGCCAGAGGGTGAGTACCTGCACCACTTCAAAGGGAGGGTGTTGGGGTGCCACAGTGCCACGGTTGTGGCACTCTGTGCCCCTCTGAGCAGGTCTGAAGGGTGTCACTCATTCTGTCGCTGCGGCTCGTTTCAGACCGCCTGAAGCGCGAGGAGCGGCGCCGGGAGGAGCTGTACCGTCAGTACTATGAGGAAATCAAGAGACGTTTTGATGCAGAGAGACCCGTGGATTGTTCTGTGATAGTGGTGAATAAACAGACAAAGTAAGAAAATAGTTATAATCAGTTTTATTATTGCATGCTGGAAAAGAATGGATTTAAACTTAGTCCTGCCTGGAGGCTCTTTGTCTTAGAGGTTGCTCTTGAGGAGTGTAGCTTTAGGGTCCCCAGAAAGCTACAGCTCCCATTTTATGAGATGAGGAAATGTATCTTGTGCTTTGCTTGTATTTCCCCCTTGTAATCTATTGCTATACCTTCTCCTGATACTTTTATACCTACTCTCTATATAAGCCTACCATTTCAACAGACTGTAGGGGCCTGTACTTATTTCTCCTGGGTAGCGTGGAACTTAGGAATATGTGCCAACCAGCTGACAGTACAGAGCAGGGGTCAGGGTGGATTGGGGGTGTTCATTCAGAGCTCATGCTGGATTGGTTCCTAGGCCAGACACCAGTCATTGCTGTTAGTCCAATGTGCAAGAAATACAAAATCACTGCTGAAGGCAATCATGAACGGTATCAAAAGCAGGTATAAGTAGTAACCAGGGTGATCTCCTTTGGCTGTCTGAACACTTACTGAGTTCATGGGGCAGGCACTCTGTTGGGAACAGGAGGTACACCTGGCACAGTAGTAGAGGGCTGTAACAATGTTACTAGTCTGATGTCTGTATCTTTACAGTTAAATATACTAAAGAATAGTAAATATGTAAAAATAAATCATAGATCTGGCTTGTAATCTGAGGAAAATGCTTGTCAGGGGGGAAAGTTAAAGCTCTGTTTCACCCTACAGAGGAAAGATCAAGAATTTCTTTTCTTTAACTTTGCTGTACATATGGGGCAGAAAGAGACAGCCTCATCTGCTGGTAGAAAATGGAGCAGGAAATGGAAACAGGAGAAGCAGTGAAACTAGAAATAAACTTCTAATAGAGTTGATTACCTATTGGAAAAAACGTTGAGAGGAAATTTTAGATCCTTTTATCCCCTGGTGGCTGAAAGTCTTTGGAAGATGTTCTAATAGACAATAAGTTATTGTGCTTGACATGAGAACTTTTTTGTGTCAGAGGATCAGCTTAATATCCCAAGAGTCATTTTGGTCTGAAACAGCTACAAGCCTTAAGAGTTGGAGCCTGTTCATAGATCTTGTATTGAAGCATTGATGTCACTTGCTGTAGACCTGTTGAAAGATGAGTCCTGAATACCTTAGATAGTCATTTTACTTGGAAGCCCTTAAAAAGATGGTTGAAGGGGGGGACAGGTTTAGTCGCCATTACAGACTTTGCCTCCAAAGACAATAAAATTACCCTCTTTCTTGGGTACATACAGACTGAGTTTGTCAGACTTTTTGTGCAGTCAGTATTGCAGGTTTGGTTCCAAGTACAGTGAGCTTAAAAAAACCCTTGGCAATTTAAGCTCAGCCTTGTGAGCTGTGTTTTGTGTTTGGACGGGGAAGTCTGTAGGACAGGGTATACAGGAGCAGTGGATCCAGAGATGCTGTCTTGGCAGTGGGTTAGAGCACAAAGCACTAGAAGAGAGTGGGCCAGTAAGGAATGAGGCACGTGTGAACAGCTGAGACACTGAACAAAGCAGGAGTAAATGAGTTCTGTAGGTTGGCTCCTGTGCTCTGTACCCCTTGGACCTCTGCTGGTGTAAATTTCTTCCCCTAATGAATTCAGTTGAAACAAATTTATGTGTAAACAAATTTGTAATAGTGTAAATCCTTTTGCAAACACTCTGTTTCTCAGCTAAGCTAAGGCTCAATTTGTCATTTATTTCAGTTGAACTGAAATGACTGATTCAGATCAGAATAAGGGCTTTTATATTGCTATAATGGAATTGCTTTAGTACTGTCCTGGTAAACATCATGAAGCTGGGCAAGCAATCAGAAAAGCGAATCTGAGATTGTGGAGAGGGTGCAGTGCCAAGGTTTCTGTTCCTGTTTGTGACTGACTTGTTAAACTGCTGGCTTTGCTTTGTGGCAGGGAGTACGCGGAGTCAGTGGGGCGGAAGGTGCGGGACCTGGGCATGGTAGTGGATCTGATCTTCCTCAACACAGAGATGTCACTGACACAAGCCCTGGACGATGTGAGCAGAGGAGGGTCTCCTTTTGCCATTGTCATCACCCAGCAGCATCAAGTTCATCGTTCTTGCACTGTTAACATCATGTTTGGCACCCCACAAGGTACTTAGGTCTCAGTAGGCTGGGAACTGTGTGCTCATTCTGAACCTTTCTTTCAGGCAGAACCACATAGGACGAAGTTCACCCTTGCTGTCACATAAGTAGTTATAAATGACTTGACACCATGTCACAAATGTGAATATCATTATTTACAAGCTTCCATAATACTCTATTTGCCCCTTGTCAAAAGGAATGTCTAATTCCTGCCAAGAGGAAATCTCAGCTGCGTTCTTGGCTCCTAATACTGCCAGCCTTTGCATCTCAGGGCAAGTCATGGACCCCAGGGCAGCACTGCTCTGGGAGATATGTGAGTAATACCAGCCCAACCTCACTCTTGCACTTGTCGCTCTCAGAAAGAGCCTGTTGGGAATGTGACAAATTAAAGGACAGATCTTACAATCAGATGTGATTTAATAAGGATTTGGTAAAGGTAGAGATTTGATAATGAAACTGAGAAGAGTTATGAAAAGATAGAACTACAAAGTGTTTGTGTGTATGGGCTCCACCTTCTTAGCACCTTTACGCTTTTCACATCACTCTGCATCACAGGGTGTGACTTGCTTGTTGCATGAGGGTGGGTATAGGTACTAAAAATGCCTTGTCAAAATGTGATTGGGGAAAGCAGCTGTTGCTCTGATCATAAGCCTGTTCATGTATTCTGTCAACACAGGTGACTGGTGTGACTACAGCTGAGTTTTCAAAGACTATTTCTCCCTTACTGTGTTCCCAAGTAATTTTCTGTGAGTTCATCTGAGTGCACAGTCAGTGCTTGGTGTGTGCTCACTGACTGGAGAAATCGGTTTCTCTTAACATCAGATGCAGATGTGATAGGAGAGTTCCCTCATTTCCTGCAGACACACAGCTCACACACACTGTCACTGGGCTTCCCACTACTCTAGGTTTTAATTCTTAACTTCTTTGGTTTAACACCTGTTAAACCTTTGGCAGGAGGCCAAAGCTTCTTTTCTTCACTGGATCTGCCGGTGTATCAGACCTGATGGGAACCCCAGTCATTAGCTCATCCACAGCTCATTCCAGAGATTAAATATGCTCACTTCAACTGCTCATGGCCACCTTTCCCTACATGTTTGTTCCAGGGAACTCTTTCATAACTTGTACAAAGCCTAATGTTAAAATGAATCCAAGGTTCCTGTTAGGAGGAAAAGACTTGGAGGATTTGATGTTCTTCAGGTGTAAAAAGGACCCTTAGCTTTGGGCACTTTTGGGAAGGTAAAGGCTCTTTTGATCTCCCAGTTTAAATCTGTGTTTAGGTGAATGTTTATGTGTGTGCTTTGTGAGGTGGAAATAATGACCTCAAAACCCACCATTGGAATTTCCCATTACTCATTTTATCACAGAAGAATTTGATTGCTGCTTGTTGTCTCAGAGTGGTGAAATTGAGCAGCCATGTGACACTGAGCCAGTGCCGCTCCCTCTCCAGCTCCACATGCAACATGAGATGTTAAGGCAGTACAGAAACAAACATATTCCAGTGGGTGTCCTCCTCTGGAAGCATACAGCCTTTGGAGGGCAAGCTTTGCATCTGTCCAAGAGTTTAGCAGTAAAATGACTGTGACCATCTCAAAGCACTGAGAGTTTATGTGAGGTAGAGGGAGCTGCTTTCCTTTTAACTGGTGACAGACAAGACAGACATTTCTGGGCTGATGGGATGTCTGCTTAGAGCCCTCAGCTGTGGAAGGAAAGGCTGGCCTTGCTGGGTGATAGCCATGGGCCTTCTGTTAGCTTTGGAAATGTAACTGTTCCTGTGTGCCTGGGAAGTTCCCAAGTCTGCACTCACACTCCCCGAGCAGTGCCTGCTGCTGACAGCTGTTCTGGCAGGTGGGAGGAACGGCACCTCCATCAGGGTCACTCTGGGTCACTCCGAGCATTTCTTCCTTTGTGCAGAGCACCGGAACATGCCCCAGGCTGATGCCATGGTGCTGGTGGCAAGGAATTACGAGCGCTACAAGACAGAGTCCCGGGAGAAGGAGCGGGACGAGATCGCCCGGCAGGCTGCCAAGATGGCAGACGAAGCTGTTCTGCAGGAGCGGGAGCGCCCACCCCCCATGGAGGAGGGTGTCAGAGGAGGTCACCCTCCCGGGATCCAAACTCTCTTGAACCTGCTGGCAGACAATCGTTATGTGACTGCTGAGGAGATGGATAAAGTCATTAATTACCTGAGAGACCGAAAGGAACGGTTGCTGCGGGGCAACACTGAGTCTCTGCAGGGTAAGTCACTCAGCCCCAGACAGGGATTATCATGTGGTTTGTGGCCTTCAGGGATGGGACAGGAAAAGAATCCTGGAACTGCATAGGAGTTTGGGAGCATAATATCCTTATGCAGCACCTCATTTTATTCAGATGGACATGTTGTTGCATGTCGTGAGACAAGTCAAGAGTTTTCATGTGGAAGAGCTTTTATACTGGATTCTCTCGGGACAACAGCAGGACTGCTGTAACTGCTTGGGCTGTTGCACTCAGCTCTGCAGAGTGGTTTGGGTTCCCCAGTCTGAGGGTGGATGTTCACTAATGCCACGTCTTTGGTAGCTGTTCCATTAGTTTCCTTTAGATGTCCTTTCAAGGGAATTTGCAGAGCTTTAACCATCTCTCCTTTCTTTCCCAGCACCCATGTCAAGACAACCTTTGGGGGCACCTGCAGGATCATCACTGGGTAGTCAGTCCAACCTACCAAGCTCTCAGGCTCATCAGGGTTCACAGCCTCTGGTCTCTACTCCTTCTGTTCCAGTGTCCTCTTCTACTCCTCAGCAGGAGCTTCAAGCAAAAATCCTCAGTCTCTTCAACAGCGGGGCGGCGGCGGCGGCAGCAGCTGCCGTGGCAAACAGCGGTCCTGCGGCCTCCGTGGGCTCCTCGGGCAGCACTCCCAACCAGAACTTTGCTAACCTGGCCGGAGGGCAGCCCCGGCCAGCACAGATGAATGCTGGAAATTTAAACCAGGCTCAGCAGAGATTGCAGACTCCAAACACACAGCTTCCTGCTCTCCCGGGCCCTTCGAGAAACGCAGGTCCAAGACCTGGGGCTCCTCCTCAACCTCAGCCACTCTATGGTCAGCACCAAACCCGCCTCCCCGCGCCTGGCAATGTGCCCGCCCAAAGGCCGGTGTCTTCCGGTATCAACTTTGACAACCCCAGTGTACAGAAAGCCTTGGACACCCTTATCCAGAGTGGTCCTGCACTCTCCCACCTTGTGAGCCAAACCGTGGCCCAGGGGCGAGCAGGGTCCTCAGCCCAGCAACCGATGGGTGCCTACCAGCGACACTATTAGAGCTGAGCTGTTGGGCCCATTCCCCTTCCCTTGGCCATTCCATACTTATAGCTGTTTAAGGAGTCTCCCATCCTTGACCCGGGACAGATGCCCTGGACGTGCATGTCCTCTCCACTCTGGCAAGAGCATACCCCCTGCAGCATTGCTGCCAACGGTTGCTGGCGCTGCCCTCCCTGTCCTTGGTCTGGTTAGCAATGTTTGGAGCAGAGTGCTCACTTTTCTCCATGGCACGATGTGCTGAACTGTGTTGGATCATTGGTTGTCTTGTCCCATCCCAGAAGCTGCTGCAGTATCAGTCCTACTGCATTTTCCTTACTCCCAGCACCTGGTGCACCTTCCCACTCAGGTGCAGTCTGGGCTCACTGATTGGTCTCGGTGTAGTTTTGGATAACCAGTTTTGAGGAATTAGGGGACTGAACAGAGCAGCATACTGATGGGCCTTGGACACCCACCACTGTTTTTCTTTGGATTTGTTGGAGGTTTTTTTCCCTTCTTCTAATGGCATATAAGCCATTTGGAAACTCCAGCGATAGTGCTGGCAGCCAAAATCATGAAGCACATGCCTGACCACTGCTCAGTAACCAGGACTGTGCGGTCCGTCCGCAGCTGGCCTGCCCTGTCCAAGCAGGGAGGTCGGTGTTCCACACCTCAGCCCACCCACAGAGACTGGCAGCTGCAACACAAGAACTTCCAGCCAAGGCAGAGATTTCAAATGGCCTGTCAGTTTTCCTACCCTGAGTAATCAGTGTTAAGATCAAACTGGTAAATTTGGTGTGTAAATTTCCTTTTATTAAAATCTTTGGCATGGTTGTTAGTGTAGCTTAGCTGCAGCCATGCTGATGGGCTGCTGGCTCTCCCTGGGAATACCTGTCACCAGGTATTGAGGGCAGTGCTGCTCTATCAGACCTCTCCTTGCTGTTGATGGATGTTTGGCCCATCTGAGGAGGAGAAGTAGTGCCAAGATGTAATACCGTAATTTTAAATGTTTTTTCAACACTTCGGTAGCTGCAGTGGACAGTGGAGTGGTAAACCAGGCAGTGATTCCTCACCGTGTTTTTACTGGGAACATACTTTGATACCAGAACACAAAAGATCGCTTAAGTGTGTGGTCCTCCCCGTCATGGCCTTCTTGGAGTCTGTGGGCTTCCTGCAGGGAACCGAGAGACACTAAGAAAGCAGTGGATTGAAGCAGAGGATCTTTGTCCCAGGTGGTTTGTGTTGTAGCATTTCTTTTATCTCTGTGCTGTTAACAAGAGGACATTACTTTCTAATAAAAGGCCAGAAAAATTATTTGTTGCATTTTTGGACACTTGTGAGTACTCCCAGAATATGTCATTCTGCTGTGTTTGCTGTTACTCTCCTCTCCTGAATAAGCTGTGCTGGAAGCTCCACACTGGATGCTGAGCAGAGTATGTGCGGACCTCACAGGTCCTGGCTCTTGCACAGCACTGGGGTGGTCTCAGGCTGGGAGATGTGCTGTGGCACAGCCCATGTGAGGGGTCCAAAACCTCTCTGGTAACAGATGGTGGGAGGGGCAAGTCCGGGTCAGTG
The DNA here is from genome assembly GCA_013398075.1 of Notiomystis cincta. Classification (NCBI taxonomy): domain Eukaryota; kingdom Metazoa; phylum Chordata; class Aves; order Passeriformes; family Notiomystidae; genus Notiomystis; species Notiomystis cincta. Next base: position 20,296 of record VZRX01021780.1, read on the forward strand.
CCACAGCCAGCGTGAGGTCAGGGGCTGCAAGTCCCTGTGCCTTCAGCACTCCGTCCCATGGCTTCATGCTGCCATCACCTCACAGCTGAGTCTGGACAGCAGCGTGTCTGTCTGCTGTCCTCTCCTGTTAGATCCCTTTCTTCACCTATACAGTCCTGCAGATGGGTAGAGCACTTTTTCTGGAGTGACCAGAAATCTCTGTGAGATGGGGTCTGGGAACTGCAGCCCTTCAAAGAGGCTGTTCTCTCCTTGTGCTTTGCTTCCTCTGCAATCTGCACCCTGTCAGGGCTTGTTCCATGTTACGGAAAAGGTGCGAAATAGCTGTGGAGACCTGGAAGCAAGTGAAAAGTCCCCGTGCAAGTAGTGAAGGGTGTAATAAAATCATTTATTGCATTTTGTGCAGACAGGAGTCTAGAAAAATGAATACAGGTAAAGCAGTAAAGCAATAACAGGGAGCATTCAACAGCCGAGGAGCCACTCCTCCATGAACACCTGCACAGAGAACACGGGGTCTGCACCGAGGCGGCCTAATGCACAACACTGAAACACACACAGAAATTAAATGCAAGCCTAATAGGGTTGGTTTTTTTTTTTTTGGTTTGCAACCTGTTTTATTTACAAGGTTTTAAACTTAATTGCATTGCTCTGCACACAGATTCTCTAAAACACAAAGCATTCTAGGTCACTACATGTCTATTGAAATATTGCACTCGAATAAAAGTCACTTGAATGGACAGAGAACATCTAGCTACAGTGATTAAAAGAGTATTGAATGAACCGACTTTGTGATAACATTCATAACAAATATATTGCACATGTAGCACAGAAAGTGTTGTAACCAGCAGATCTCAGACCTTCTGGTCTTTCTGCTAGTTTTTAGTCCTGCTACACAGAGGAGGGTCTTGACTCTTCTAGTGCAACTCTTGCCCTTGTGCAGTCTCTTGTCCTTCCTCTCATCCAGCCACAGACGAGCACCTGCCCAGGCTGGACGCTGCCTGTGCCTCCTGTCCCTGCTGCCCTGTGTCTTGCTGCCTGTGCTGTGTGGTGGCCACAGCGACCTGAGCTGCCCTCCACAGTGACCTGAGCTGCCCACTGCCACTCACAGCGGCAAAGGCTGCTTGGCCCTCCTGCAGCAGGGACAGGAGCACGTGCCACCAGCGCTGTGTGCTGGCCGAACGCTCCCTGCCTGCTGTGGCCACACTCCAGCCCACCCTCCCGTGGGTTGTGCTGCTCAGTGCTGCTCTGGCAGCAGCCTGCCTGTAAAACAAACTGGGGGGTCAAGACCTTCCTGTCTGGAACAAAAACCGGACCGTGTCTGCGCATGTGCCAAGGAGGAACTTGCATGTCTACCAGAGGAGGACACTGTCTTCACCACGGTGGAGCGGCAGAAGGGTGCTCCATGGGGAAACTGAACACTCACAGAGGCCAAACGTGCAGGGCTGGGTTTGTAAACTAACATGCAGTGCTGTCTGCTAAAACTGGCCCTCTCCAGCCGACGGCGAGGGGACGCGCTATGGAAACCAGCTCCTGTCTTGCCACAGCCAAACTGCCTGGCAGGGGTGTGGGAGCAGCCCTGACTGTCCAGAGCTGTGCTCCTGCTCTTGCTGAAGGATGGGGAAGGGGAATGCCTTTTTTCAGCAGTAGTGATGGAAAGGAATGGCCTTCCCGCTCTCTGGGGGAGCCGAGACCATGGCTTTGCCATCAGGGTGGAAGTGATCCTGAGGGGAATGTGATCCACTGGTGATGCTGGGGGGATGAAGCAAACCTGTCAGAAGTGTGCCATGGCTGCTCTCACCACTGCTCTGCAAACGTCATTCCTGGCTGCCCTGTACCTGCGGCCAACGGAGGAGCCTCTCACCTGATGCTGTGAGGATGGGTGCTGTCTGCAGCCCTGGCAGAGGCTGTGCATAACCTGCCTCTGCCCTCTGCCCTCTGCCCTGTGCCAGGGCAGGAGGGGACCATGCTCGCTGCCTCAGGCCCAGCAGAACAGGGGGCAGCAGCCAAGCTGCAATTAGAGGGCAACTGCAGGGAGCAAGTGGCATCTTGTGAAGAGGCAGAGCAGCTGGCAAGTGCTGGAGGCCCAACAACATGGTGCTAACACATGAGCTGTGTGGGCAGGCTGCTGTGCCTCCCCCGCTGCTGCTGAAGTGCCTCAAATAATTTTGGGAGGCTGGAAACAGCCCGTGAGCTTGTGTGTGGTGATATAGGGCCAGCTCCAAGGGGCAGAGCAGCTAGACACTGGCAAATGCTGGTTCCCATGGGCTGCCCTTCTCAAAACTAAAGGAACTTTTCACTTGCAGACCCCTACCTGCTCTTCTCACAGCTCCTGGGCTGCTGAGGCAGCAGCAGGGTCAGGAAGTGCTGCCCTGTGCATGTGCACCACTCTTCAGCCCTGAGCTCCTGTGCTGAAGCCAGGTGTCAGCTCAGCCTGACAGTCCCCCTTGTAAATGCTGAGCTCCCCATGCCTGTGGGAGCAGCTTCCACAGCAGCATCTGTGACACAGACCTGCAGCCACACAGGCAGCCGAGCTACCCTAGCAGAAAGTCTGGCTGTGACTGGGACTGCTCCTGGAGAGAAGGGAGGCACTTCGGGAGTGATGGAAATGTAGGAGCAAGGTATGAGCAGGCACAGATGTGCAGCTGGGGCTTGGTTTTGGTCTAGGAGTGTGTCCAAGTAGTATCTTATAGCAAAAATATCCAACATCAAAAAACCCACTGCTTTTTATCCAAGCATCCCCAAATAGCTTTGGCCTGGACCTGGAGTAGAGGAGCTCTGAAAGGGAGCAGGGGCTGGAGTGGCCGGTGCAGGGGGGGTTTCCTGTTCTCAGGGAGGCAGGAGCCAAGGTTGGCAGGGGGTCGGGTGGGCAGGGAGCTGGGACCAGTCAGGGCTGCCCATACCAGGCAGGAGGCAGCTGCTGCCTGGATGGACACCCGTGGGGATGCTGTAGCAGCACCCGCTCCCTCTGCACCTGCTGCAGTGCAGAGCAGCACTGAGGAGCATCTGGAGGGGCTGAGGGGGCGAGTGCTTCAGCACAGGGGCTCAGCTCTGGTCAGGGACAAAGTGCTGCCCCAGGGCCCAGGCTGGCACAAAGCCGCCAGCGCTGCCGGGAGAGGGCAACTCTTAGCAGGCTGCACTTTGAGTGGAAGCTCAAATCTGCTGTGAAACAAGTTCAGAAAAGTCTGTGACTTCTTTTCCCTGAAAACTCTTAAGAAGCTAAATTGAGAAGAGAATGA
>VZRX01021780.1:25887-46140 GCA_013398075.1 Notiomystis cincta
GCTGGGACCAGCCGGGCTGGCTGGTGCTGGGCCCTGAGAGCCCCCAGTTTAGTGCAGCGGGGGAGCAGGGTGCGGGTCCGGAACACCTCCGTGCCATGTGTCCCCAGCACCCACGCGGCTCCAGCCGCCGGAGAGAGGCCCCGACTCACGCTACACATGGCAGGGGCTCTGCGCGGCTCCCGAACCGCAGCTCCACACCGCGGCTCCTGCGCAAGCACCTGGAGAGCGTCAGGGAAGAGAGAGCCCGGAGTCAGGCAGGGGGGACAGGGAACACCCCCGACCACCCTAGGTCAGGGCTCCTGCTCTCACGGCCTTGCTGTGCTCCAGCACCTGACCCCTCACAGCCGCCCCCACCCTCTGCCTCCTCCAAACCATCGTGCTGCATCTCCACAAGCTCAGCGGCCTCCAGAGGCGACGGTGCCGAGGCAGCGGCGAGGTGGGGCTGTCCAGGCCCGTGGCGGTGAGGGGCAGCGCGGGTGCGGCGCCGTGGGAAGCAGCCCCGGGCGAGGGGGAGAGGAGAGTCCGGCGAGGGGAGCGTGGCGGGGGCGTCTCTCTTCTCCCAGCGCCTCGCAGGCAGGCACGGCGCAGGCGGAGGGCACAGGGCACGGGCGCATCCAGCCCAGTCTGTGCAGGAGTAGCAGCACGGTGGGGCCAAGGTCCGTCTCGGCACGGCCGCCCTCCTGCCCGGCCAGGGGCTGCAGCGGCAGTGCTGGGGCTGGCGGCGGGGCTGGCCCTGCCAGGGCGAGCGGTGGCAGCAGCGCCGAGCTCTGGTGCTCAGTCCGCGGTTCACTGTATATATTTATATATAAACAAGGACAGCAGTGCTGTGGTGTTGCAATGAGGAACAGCTGCTCTGGTGCTGGATGCTCCCGGAAGATCTGGTGCTGCAGTTCGAATGGAGAGATCAGGGGCACGGCCAAAGCCAGGAGAAGGTTCTGCGCACCGGCTGCCATCCGGCCTTCCCTCCTCCCCTCCGGGAGCACGGTGCAAAGGGGTGGCGGGGCTCTCAGTGTGCAGACAAACCTCTCTTGCGCCGTCTTTCAGGAGTAGATGGTGATGACCTCCCGGCCCCCACCACGCACCAGGAGCACTCGGTCCAGATGCTCCGTCAGCACCTCCAGGAACTCCATGTCTGCACAGCTGTCAAGGAGGACCAACTTCACACTGGAACATGGGGACAGCCCTGTGCCATCCCTGCCCAGCCCCAGCTGAGCCTGCAGCACTGACACCCCCACACCAGAGCCAGGAGCTGGCAGAGTCAGTCCCAAGCCAAGGGACCAGGGGAGCCCACCCAAGCTGGTGATGTACAATGGAGGTGGTGACTGAGCCAGCAGATGGCTGAGCCCCACAGACCTCTGCCCGGGCCCCTGTCATGTGCCATGGCACTCGTGGGTGTAATGTCATGTGGCCCCACCACCCATCATGTGCCTGAGGGGCAGGCTAGTGCCAATGACAGCTGCTGGACCCAGCCAGGAGCAGGTGTGGGGGTGTCCAAGCTCAGGAACTAGACTCGAGTCTCTTGGCTCTCGCCTAAAAGACCCACCAGTTTTGGGGAAGACATGGACCCCAGCCCCCCTGGCACAGAGGGGTTTTGATGACTGGCCCCAGAGGAAGGATACAGTTCTCATCTCCTTTCCGGTTACGGGGAGGCCCTGGCATGTTCAGCAGGACCAGCTTGGCATCCTGGGACTTCTTCACAATCACCTCATTGAGCTTCACAGCCGTGTGCATCCTCCGCACGTTGGACTGGTTCCTGTGGGCGACAGCACGTGTGGGCACGGGACAGGCACAGTCATCCTCCAGGCCCACACCAGGCCCAAGGGGCCACCGGGCACGCTGCCCTCCTGCCCTAGAGCAGTCCAGGCTGGGCTGCAGCACAACCTCAGAGTGCAGCAAGCTTTGCCAGGCACAGCACTGGTGACTCTGAGCCTACACCGGTGGCCATGAGCCACAGGGCCACGCACGGTGCCCATGGGCAGTGGCAACCACGGCTGCTCAGGGCCAGGCCACGTGGGAGCGAGCAGGAGCAGACGGCGCGAGCGTCACCGTGGGTGCCCGAGCCCAGGCTCGCAGGGAGCTGCTGGCAGCATTACCGGGCGGGCAGGAGCGTGCGGTGCGGGCAGCGCGCGGTGCACGGGGCTGGCAGCCAGAGCCGCCCTGCGCTGCCCGCGTGAACTGTCTGGCACTGCAGCTGTCACGGCTCGCTGAGCCGCCCTCCTGCACAGGGGCAACCCCGATGGCTCCCTTCACGCTGCCCCATGAGCACAACCCAGCTCCCTCCATCCCAGCCCCGGCACCCAGCCAAACCCAGACTTACAGGTTCTCCCACTCCCTGCCAGGAGCGTGATGGGGTCGGAGAGAGAAAGAGAGAGAAAGAGAGAGAGAGAGAGGGAGAGAAAGAGAGAGACGTGGTGAACACCAGGTGTGCATCCCCACTCCCTGCAGCACACCCAGCCTGGGCACCCCATCCCTTGCTGGCACAGAGACCTCTCCCCACTTGCCCCCAGCCCCTCTGCAAGGGCGCACTCAGAGCACTTAGGCTGCCTGACCACTCCTTAGGGCAAGGATCAAGCTGGTGCTGCCGAGGCCCTGGCTGGGGCAGGCAGGGACAGCCAGGGACACAGGGCATGGGTGGGACAAGGTGACAGCATGGGGGGGCCGTACGGCTTCATGTTGAAGAAGTCCTTGATGCCCTCAGGGCTGACAGGGCTCTTGCTCTTGTTCTTCTCAGCAACAGACTTCTCCTTGGTCCAGGTGAGATGCACCTTCTCAGGGGCTGCCTCCACCTCATCACCAGGGGACTGGGAGCTGCTGGAGAAGGTGGTGGCATTCTTGTCGTGGATTAGTTGGACCTGCAGACAGAAGAGGGGAATGGTGGGCACGGCCTGGGGCCAGCTACCTGCCTGACCCTGTCTTGGTACAACCCCTCACCTCCTCCTCTGGCTTCTCCTCGCCATCCGCCGCCTGCTCCTCGGGGACGTTCAGGCGCAGGCGCGTGTTGGCCGGGTTCTTGCGCCGGATGGAGCCACGGGACTCATCCGTGATGCTCTGGATCTGTGCGGGAGGGGTCAGCCAAAGGAGTGGGGCAGAAGAGGGCTTGGCTGGGCAGAGCCTAGCCTGAAGCCCAGCTCTCCAGCAGGACAAGCACACAGAGCACCAGGGCAGCTCAGTTCACATCAGAGCCACCACAGGGATCAGAGCCCACCCAGCCAGTCCTGCAGCCTCACCTCCCGCTCCCGCTCATTCTTGGTTAGGTGCATTTGTTTGAGGATCTGGGAACGCTGCTCCATCACCAGTGTCTTCTCATAGGTGTAGGCAGAGATGTCACTCTCGTGCTGTGGGGGGAACAGGAGAAATTGGGGCAGGATAAGCTGTACCAACTGCTCCCAGCACGACCCAGCATGTCCCCGTGGTGCTGTGTGCCCCACGTCAGGGTCTGTCTGGCTCTCCCGTGCACAGCATCCCTGACCGCAGCACATGCACCATCCCAGCACTCACCATCTCCACCACCTCCACCTCTGCGGTGATGCGCAGGTGGTACAGGAACGTGGTCAGGTCCTTCTTCATCTGGATGCTGTTGTCATCCATCTGTGCCACCGTGAAGATGCGCATCTTGCACTTACGCCACACCTGCAAGGGATGGGGGAGGCTTGGGCACGGCTGGGCAGGCTCGGCCGCAGCCCAAGCCCCAGCCCCGCACTGCAGGGCCCAGCCTACCTTGTGCTGCCGCAGGAGGAAGGGCAGCAGCATCAGCATCCCCCCATCGTGGACAATCCACCAGACATCGATGTGGCCCTCCGAGAACCGCTCCTGGTTGCCCGGAAACATGGCAACATTCTTGGCCACCAGCAAGGCCAGGTGCCCAGCTGTGGTCTCTCGCACCAGCTCTGGGAGGGGAAGGGCCACGTCAGCCAGGGCAGCTTGCAGACCCCCAGCCCGGCAGCGCCCACCCTCCACGGTGCCTACCAATGAAGTTCCTCCAGGTCTGGTGGTCCTCCTTCTGGCGCCAGCTGCGGGGCCAGCCCACCAGCACTGTGTTGTGCTGCAGCCCCCCCAGCCCACTGGACTGGATGAGGTGGGACATGCCATCCCGCAGGTTAGAGGAGATCACCACCTGACAAAAGCCCTTCACCTTCTCCGCTTCCATCAGGCGCCGGATGGACTGCAAGGGAGAGGGAAGTCAGAGATCCCGGGGCCTCAGGGACAGGCATGGATCACGGGCACAGCAGCTGCCAGGCCCGGCAGTGGCCCAACCCAGGCCAGATGAGGTGCAGAGTGTAGGGTGGGGTACCAGGTGCAGACTGAGGGATACAGGGTACAGAATGGGAGGTGCAGAGTGTGGGTTACAGGGCTTTGAGGTGCAGGATGCAGGCTGTGGGGTGCAGGTCCTGGCAGGGTGCCTGGGTCTCTGTGCCCCATGGCAGACCAGTGGCTCTGGGCCAGGGGGGATGATACCCAGCGATGCACGGAGCTGGCACACGGTTCTGCACCGTGCAGAGTGGAGGGTGTCCTTGTGCCAGGGCTCTGACAGGCAGCGGAGCAGCAATTAGAGTTATTTACTCAGAGAAATTATAACATGTCTGCATGGGAGAGAAACTGTTTGCTTCCAAGGGCTTAATCTCATTAATGTGCTGCCCCGCGGGTGCGGGGGGTGGGGAGCGCTGTCACTCTGGCCAGGAAAGGCTCATCTCCCACCTTGCCTGGCACCAGGGCCACCAGAGACCGTGGGGAGGGTTGAGGCTGTGGCGTCCACTCAGCCCAGCAGCACAGCAGCCCCTGGCTGGGCACCGTACTGTGCTGTGATGTGCCATGCTGTGCCAAGTCCTGCAACAGCTGGCCAAGAGTGGGACCAGTGCTTGGCTGGTGCCAGCATCTCTGGTGTCTTGGAGGGGAAGAGGGGTCCAGAGGTCCCTGTGATGCTGTGAGCACCAGTGAAGCATGGAGTCCTCAGGCTCTGCCTGATGCCACTCCAAAGCTCTCCAGGCCATCTCGGGGCCACCAGCCCTGGCCATGGAGTAGAAACAACCCCAGGCACCTGGGGAGCAGCAGCACCTGCTGCTGGCACAGCCTGTCCCAGTGCAGGCACCTCTCACCTCCTCTGCCCTCTGCGCCTGGGGGTGGTTGTCCAGGAAGGTCCCTTCTAATACAGAGGCCACAATAGTGAGGCCCTTCCCAGCCTTGAGCTGTGACGTGAAGGACAGGAGCTGCGGGTGCACCACGTTCTGCTCCTGATCCCCGCGGACCAGGACCAGCAGCTGCGGCCTGGAAGGAGGGTCATGCAGTCAGTGTCTGCACCCAGCTTGTCCCTGCCCCAGCACTCTCAGATCCCCATCTCCCTGCCCAGCCTTACCTCCAGTTCTTGGTGTGTGGGGGCCCTTCCTCCAACCGCAGCAGAGCATAGCGGGCTGCACTCAGGGACAGGCCCCGGATCCCATCGCCCCACTCCTTCTCCGCCCTGCAGGAACCAGCAGCACATAAGGGATGCCCATGGCTCTGGCCACAGAGCACCACACTGGCACCCTGGAGCATCCTGGGACAAGCAGCCTGGGGAAGCTGAGAGGCCATGTGGCCACAGGGGGCTGGCCAGGACCTGTGGTGCCATGGCCTCCCTTACCCGCGGTACTCGATGTATTTGTAGATGAGGCCAGCGATCAGCATGGCCACCAGCGCGTAGTACCAGGAGCAGATGAACATCAGAGCCAGGCAGAGGCTCATGCCCAGGAAGGACAGTGTCCTGCAGAGAGCACAGAGCTGTCAGTGTGCCCTGGGATCCCCACACCGGGGTGTCCTGGGGTGTCCCAGTCCTGCCCCATCCCGCCCGGCTCACCAGTGGTAGTAGCGGAAGCGAGGCCGCCAGTTGGGCGTCCGCAGCAGCGTTTGCACCGCACACGCCAGGTTGACAAACATGTAGCACATGAGGAAGAACCTGCAGGAGAGAGTAGGGGGCTGAGTGGGCATCCTGTGAGGGACTGAGGTCTCCACACCTCCTGGCCCCGGGGTGGCCAGTGCTGGAGCAGGCCCCGCTGATGGACAGAGAAGCAGCAGAGTAACTACGCCTCAATGCTGGCCAAGACGGGACCCCAGAGGCCCTGCAGGGCCCCCCTCCTCCCAGGCTGGGGCCAGGGCAGCTTGTGCCCCCCCCCGGCCCCCCCCACGAGCAGAGACCCACACACGCCACCCGCTGCTTGTGAAGGTGCGGGTCGACAGCACGCTGCCTACATGGAGAGGATGGGAGCCACCTCGTCCAGGGAGGCGATCAGGATCCCGATCTCGCAGATGCAGGCTGTGAGCAGCAGGGCCCATGTCGGCTCCCCGTTGGCTTTGCCGTGGCCAAAGACCTGGAAGTGGGGGAAGAGGGGCACGTCAGGCTCTGCAGTGCCCTGTAGCTCTGGGCAAGGGTACTCAGCGCAGTCCCATATGGACCCTCCCATATACTGGCAGGAGGAGGGACTGGGAACACTGGGTGCCATGAGCTGGCACATGTCCCATGCTGGATCCTGCCAGGGCAGCCGTCCCAGGGCTGGCTCCTGCTGACAGTCCCGTTCCCGGCAGATCCCGTGGCTCTCTCCACACCCAGCGCAGCAGCCCTGCACCCGCACCAGGGACGAGCCCCAGCTCACAGCCTGGCCACAGCCAGCACAGAGTCGGGCACCCTGTGCTTGGGACGGACACGCTGCCGGGGGAGAGTGGCCCCTCCTGCGGCCGTGGGGACGCGGGGGGGCCGGGGAGGGGGCCGGGGACGCGTGTCCGGACGCATTAGAGGGTGCGGGCGTCGCGAGCGAGAGCTCGGGCTGGGGCTGGCAAGGAGAAGGAGGGAGGATAAAATTAGCCCGCTCTTCCCTGGGGGGAGCTGTCGGGTTGGATTTGGAGAGATGAGGTTGTGGGAACGCGTCTTCAGAGAGCAGATAAAATATGAAGCGGCACGGCAGCGAGGGGGAGGGGATTCTGACCTTTCCCGACACTCTCCTCCCACCGATACCGCAGCCAGAGCCACCACGGCCGCCCACCGCCGTGCCGGTGCCGGCGGGATGAGGGCAGGGAAGTGGGGCTGCTCCGGTGCCCGGAGGAGGCAGCGTGGGTTCCCACCGGCCTCTCGTGCTGGTGGGATCTGCAGCCACAGTGGGAGCTCGGGGTGGGGCAACACCGGACTCGGGGAACACCTACCCTGAGGAAAGGTACGATCCCGTCCCTGGAGATGGCTTGCAGGAGGCGGGGAGCTCCGGTGAGACTCTGCAACCCAGCCCCACAGGTGGAGAAGAACGAGCCGATGACAATGACCCACGGGGACGGCCATGCTAGGGTGCCAACCACCAGGTTCCCATTGACGGCCTCACCAAACCTGTGGGGCATCAGCATCACCTGCGGTTCTGTCCCATGACTGAGCCCCGAAAGCCCCAGCACCACAGTGGCACAGCCCAGCCCCACACAACGACACCACACTGGGGGGATGTGACACAAGTGGGGAAGGGCCCAGCCCCCCAAGGGGTGAGCAAGGGAGCAGGGTCAGAGGTTGCCAGGGGTCTGGCCTCATCCCTGTACCCATAAGCATGGCCAAGGACAAGGGCAGGTGTGGGAGAGGACTCCTCATCCCTGTGCCGGGGGGGCAATGATGATGCATGCATTTTGATCCTGTTTGTGTTGGTGCTGACGACCCAGAAGTGTCACCTGCCACGTGCAGTGAGCAGGGCTGCCCCAGATAGGCAGGAGCACAGGCAGCCCCTGCCTGTTGACAAACAAGTAGCTGCCTGCAGCCCCAGAGGGGGAGGAATGCAGCAAAACATGGATGGTTGGAGTGCACACAAGCCCCCAGTGCCTGTTACAAGCTGCAGCCCCCCTGCCTGGTGATACCCATGAGCCCTCCAAAGCCACATGTCTGCCCAATATGTCCTGATTGCAGCCTTCCCCACATCACTGCCTGCCCCTGGGGCTGCCCCTGCCCCAGCTCCTTCCAGGGGGCTGCCAGACTCTCCCCATGGCCTTGGGACACTCACTTGTCGCGCAGGACGACCCCCTCGATGCATGCTCCAAAGAGGACAACGGAGCTGATGTCTGCCAGGTGGTCAAGGAGAGCCAAGAGAATGCAGAGTCCTGCCTGCCCAGCCAGTGGGCTGCTGGGACACTGTCCCAGTCCAATGAAGCACCTGAGCAGATCTGCCCTGCACAGCCCACCCACCCTCAGCCCTCCAGCCAGGCTCAGGCAAGCCCTGAAGGATACAGACTGCAGAGGTGGTGGCAATGGCCAGGATGGTGCCCGTAGGGATGGATTTCTGGGCGTCCCGCAGGTCTCCAGAGCGGTTGGAGCCAGCCATGATGCCTGGGGAAAGAGGGGACAGTATCAGCAGGAGCAGAGCTACAGCCCATACCCACCCCAGATACTCTCATGCCAGGCACCGTGTGAACAACAGGGCACGGCTCGGTATGAGCCAGGATGGGAAACAGACGTGATGGGCAGTCGAGAAGGCGCTGCTGCAACTTGGGGCCCCCAGCCTGCTCTTCTCATCCCCTCAGCACTTCCCCCCCTCCACCCCAAACCGCAGTCTGAGGCCACTCAAGGATTAGGCTCAAAAGCTCTCAAGTGCCTTGTCTCATTAGCCCTTAATTAGCTCAAGCAGGGACGGTGGCTGCCGCAGGGGCAGGGACAGGGTCCAGCCCCGACGCTGCTCTGGGAGGGCAGGAGGTCACGCAGGGACACGGCTGCACCGGCGGGTTCAGCGCAGCCCGAGGGATGACCCGAGCTGCGGCCGCGGCAGCAGCACCCGCGGCACCGCGGCACAAACGGGACCCTGCTGGAGAATGGGCAGCGAGGGAGGGCAGCGGAGGCTGAGCGGCTGCCGGGGACCCCGCAGCACCGGACCCTCCTGCCCTCGCCGTGCCCGGGGGCTCCCTCCGGCCTTGGCCCCGGCGGAGCCGCAGGGGAGCCCCGGAGGCTGCGCCCCGCTCGGTTCCGCAGCGGGACTGGGGCGGGGGGAGCTCCTCTGCCCCCGGGAGAGCTAAAAATACCGAGGCGGCGGCGGGACGTCAGCGCACCGGGCGGCACCGTCAGATGTGGAGCGCGGGCGGCTGCNACGAGCAGGGTGAAGTAAGAGGTCATGTCGCTGAAAACGTAGGGCTGGTCCATGTCCACCGGGGCGTCGGGGGAGCTCACTGAGGGCAGCCCCCGCTTCTCCACGATCACGCCCTTAGTCAGGTATGAGCTCCAGAGGTTCTCTGTGAGGAAGGAGGAAGCCGGGCAGTGCCGCCGGCATGAGATGCCCACAAGCCCCCAGGCCTAGCAAAGCATCCCCACCCCACAGGGATGGAGCCGGGCAGGGTCTGGCTCTCCCTCCCCTTCCCCGGCCGCACTGAGCAGCAGGCTCAGCCAGCAGACGGGGCCACGGGCACCCAGAGGGTGAGGATGGCATCACAGGTGGGCAACCAGAGCAGGTCTGTGCTGCTGCTGGCAGCGTCCCCACAAGATACTGGAGCAGCTGACATGGGATTGCAGTAGCAAATAATTAAGAGGGTAATATAATTAATGCTGATCAACACAGGTTTAAGGGAAGTGGATCGTGTCAAAGTAACTTGATAATGTTTTTGATGGGATTATGAGTGCGGGGCTGATGTAACAGGCTTAGTGTCCCTCCGTGTGCTGCTTTGGCCACAGATCGTGGGGAGAAACTGGAGCAGTGGAGAGCAGCCAGCACCAGGCAGGGCAGGCAGAGGCAACTGCCCTTGGCATGTCACTGCCAGGGAGCTGCAGAGAGGGGCAAAGGGGCCCACAGGGACCAGCCCTCAGCCCCCAGAATTGAGCCTCCTTCATGGCTGCTGCCAGGTGACAGATGGGGCTGGCAACCCCTACTGGCCTCGCCTGTCTCATCCTCCCAAAAACGTGTGTTTCTCCCCACAGGGAGACTCCTCACCTGAGGAATAGCAAGCCCCAGTCATCTCTGCCAGAGCCAAATTGTGCCACCCGTCTCAAGATGCTGCTGGCCCGGTCACCCTTGCTCCCAGCCACCCCAGAGTGGGGTCCTGGCTCTGTCCCAATGCCCCCAGTGCAGGAGTGTTTGCTGCCTGTTGCCCTGAGAGAGACCAGCTGGGTGGGTGGAGGTCTGCACCCCCTCCCCAGCAGCACCACTGCCAACAGGAGCAGGTCCCACCCAGTAGCCAGGAACTCCTTATATGACCCTAAAGACGTGAGTGGAACACCATTGGGAGGCTCCCAAACACCCTGTGACTGCATTCCACTAACCATGGTCACAGCTGCAGCCCTGAGCACCACATGCTTGGCCAAGTCTGAGCTCCCATGCCTGTGTCCATGCAGACACCAGGGCAGGATGGCTGGGGCAGCCCTGCTGCCATCAGGAAGGACTGATCCTGATCATAACTCTGCTGCTTTCCTCAGTCCTGACAACCACTCCAGCATGGGGGTCTGCAGACACCCTCTGAATGTGGCACAGAGCATCATCCTCTGCCACCCACTGCTGAGCGTGAGCACCTGGCAGATGTACCAGCATCTCTGGAAAAACAGGTCATAAGTGGCTCCTCCCAGCAAATTCATGCATATTTCTGTGGTCCTGGCCCCTCTCCCAGCAGGGCTGTAGCCACAGCAGCTAAGTGGCCCCAAGGGGTGATCGCTTCTCTCAAAACCTCAAATCAATACCAGTCTTTCCAAAGAGGAAGCAGAGGGAGGATTTATTCCTCCCCAGCCTTTGGGCATCATTCTGAGCCACCCCACTGGCTGACACAGACTGTGTGCAGGTGCCTGCCACGCCCTGCTCTGTCACCCGGTGCAGGAGTCTGTCCCACTGCCCAGCACAGCACGAGCACAGCTCACTGTGCCTCAGGAGCACAGCAGCCACCAGCAGGGATCACCCACGTGCCCTGTCACCTGGACCCAGCACTCTTTGCCCCCACAACAGCTGGTATGGCCGAGGAGCCACGCTCAGGACGGCCTCCCACAGCACACCTCCACTAGCCCTGCTGCGGGCACAGCCACTGCCCCAGCACAGTTCCCCTGCACTTCCTTCTCCAAGCTTCCATTCCCATGTCTCCATGCCCATGTTCCCATGCCTCTGCCTGCGTGTGCTCACCTTGGATGAGGCCGCTGGCAGCGCCAGGGATGCCCTCAATCTCAGTGACGTTGTTCATGGTGAAGTACTCGTCGCAGGTCGCGTTGAGGAAGCGGGAGGTGCAGAAAAGTTCCCAGAGCTTGGAGCCAACTGTCTCATTCCCCTCCACCACCATCTTGGTGCAGAGGTCAAAGCCGTGGCGTGAGAGGGTCCTGTTGCCCAGCAGGCAGATCCTGGGGGGACACAGGCACTCAGTTGTGCATCAGCACACCCCAGCCCTGCTGCATCCCTGCAGGACCCCCGTACTCACGGGAAGCTTGGTGGGTCGAAGGCTGATTTGATGACACCAGCATAGATGGCGAGGATGGAGAGGATGACACAGCCCAGGAAGACCAGGGCAAATTTGTTGACATACTTGACACCCACAAACACGACGGTGGCCATGCAGGTCAGCACACAGGTGCCGTACACACGCATGTTGTTGAGCATCGCGGCCGCCTCCCCGCTCGCATCCTCTGCTTTGAAGATGGCCATGGCCGGGAAGATGTAGGCCTGGGAAAGAGTCATGGCATCACTGCCTGGCTAACAGCCTGCAGAGGGGACCCCAGAGAAGGGTCCTTCATGCCCCCTGTCCTTCCAGGAGCTGAACCCTTGACACCACACAAGGCAAGGACCAGGTACCCACCAGCAGGATTTCGATGGTACCCAGGATGTACATGGCACCGGCAAAGGTGGTGCCCAGGTAGAAGCAGAGGCCCACAGCCCCACCAAACTCAGGTCCCAGGGAGCGTGAGATCATGTAGTAGGAGCCACCCGCTGTCAGAGAGAGCAAAAGTGGGTCCCAGACAGACCCCAGTGACACCCTCATCCCTGCCAGGTTTCCCAGAGGGCAGACTGGAGCCAGGATAGCCATAGGCCCTGCTGCAGCACTGAGCAAGATGCAGAGCAGCAGGAGTGGCCACACCGACAGAGTCATTCCCCAGGAGCCCAGCAGCCAGGCGCAATGGCCAACAGCACAGGTGTTCCCTGGACACCAGACAGGAACCGGAGCCCCAGGGACCTGGGCCATGCCCTGCTCCAGCCTCCCAGAGGAGCCCTTAGAGCTGGGCTGCCAGGATCGATGGTCCCGCTGCGGCAGCAGGATGATAAATAGCTTTAATTACACCCCGCGTTGGGCTGTCAGTGCCGTGCCCAGCCTGGCGCAGCTCACGGCTCCCCAGGGCTCTGCAGGGCTGGCGTGTTCTGGGGGAAGCAGCCGGGGCACCCACCGGCCGGACCCCATGGTGCCTCCCGGGGGGCAGAGCCCACACACAGCAGCGTCCCTGCGTCCAGCAGTGGGAGATCCCACCCCATCACCCAGCCCGTGGCACCCAGCACACCCTGCTCCCACCCTCCTGCCGCGTGTCTCCCGGCTCCCCGCGGCATCGCCAGTCTGGCGGAGGGAGGAGCCGCGGCTGGCGGCTCTCGCTGCCATCTGCACCTCGCGGCTTTGGGGACGGGTGGCGGCTCCAGCACTGCGCTCCCCCGGGCCCTGGGGATCCCGCGCGGGCTGGTGGCAGAAGGCTGGGGAGCGGCTGGCAGCCCCGGGGGATGCTCTCTGGGAAAAGCCCCTGCAGGCACCCCACCCGGCAGGGACCGGCTGCCCGCACACGCGGCACTCGCAGGGACGCAGGCTCGGCTCTACCTGGCACCACACCGTTGGTGGCGATCGCGCTCATGGAAATGGCCGTCAGCATCGTCTGCAGGAAGAAACACAGTGTGGGCACCCGGTGGAGCTGGGCAGAGGGGCAAGGCAGTGGAAGGGAGAGCTGGGGCCATGCTAGGACATGGGGCCACGCTGAGGTGTGCCACAGGGCAGAGATGCCCAGGGAGGATGAACAGATAGATGTATGGGGAGGTGGGCAGGCAGGGCTGTTGGCTGGCAGCACAGCTGAGAGAGCTGAGCCCTTGGGGGGGTTGGCAGCACTGGGAGCAGGCTCAGGCTGCCCAGGACACTGGACAAGGCCAGCCTTCCCAGCCTCTGCCCTGGGTGACTGTCCTGGCGACGTGGCTCTCTGCAGCACAGCGTGGTGCTGGAGCAGGGGACCCCCAGCACATCCCCCTACGTGGCAGCTATGATCTGGGTCACCATTTGAGCACCACTGCACTGCTGATTCCTTTGGGAAGCTGAAGGCTTCTCCTTGCTCTAAGTGGGGAAGGAGCTAGGGCAGGGGCAGAAGCTGGGGCAGGAGCAGAGCAGAGCATGGTGGGCTGGCAGCTAGTGCACTTCTCTGTAGTCCAGGCAGCCAGACTGGTGACCCCCAGGCCAAGGGCAAGGCCAGTGGAGGCTCATCTGGCTCCAAAACTCACACAAGAGCAGCAGAGGAAGACCATGCAGAATGACTCCATGATGCCAGCGATCCCCACCACCCAGGTGAGACGCAGGAAGAGGATGACTCCAAAGATGTTCTGGAGGCAGGGCAGGTAGACACCCATGAAGGTGCCCATCCGTGGGGCCTGTTGAGGGAACAGCAGTTATCAGGGCTCAGGGGCCTGGCTGTCAGAGGAGCAAGAGGTCCCACTTCTCCCACAAAGCAGCCAGGAACCCAGGGTGAAACTGCCCCTGGTTGAGGCCAAGGGGTCCCCTGTTCCCAGGACAGTCTGTGGCCTGGCACTAAACAGGCAAGGGCTGGAGAGGGAGGGAAGTTTACCTCCCTCCTAAATCCTCACCTGCACCGGCTTCTTCTTGCCTCCATCATTGTTCTCAGCCTCCTCGTGCTCCCGGCTGCCCTGAGGCAGGTTGGTGTAATTGGCCAGTCCACTCAGCAAGGACGAGACCATAGGGCTTGTGTCCATCTCCTCCTGTGGAGAGCAGAGCCCAAGTCATGAGGACAGTCCCTTGGGACCCCAGCCAATCCCAGGAGACCTCACCAGATGCCACCCCACTGCCTGCCCCTCCAGGAATGGCTTTGGCAGTGTGAGGACCCTGGCCTGGGGCTCTGGCATGTCCCAGTGCCCGGGGTGCAGGCTGGGTGCTGTGGGACATCTGCCCAGCTCAGCTCCCTCCCCCTGCCCCACTACCTGCGTGCCCTACCTCGAAGAGGGCCATGTTCTTGCCATCATACTCTTTGCCCTTCTCCAGGTCCGTGCTGTTAATGAAGGGGCTGCTCTCCTTGGGATTGCCATCGCCTGCGGAGACACCTCTGAGTCGGTCAGGCAGCCCCTGCCCCGCCCACACCCGGAGAACATCCATCCCACAGCTGTGAGGGGTCACGGCTGCCCTGGCTCCTGCAGGAGAGCTGCCAGGGCTGTGGGCACCCTGCTCGCGTCCCGTCACCTCCCACACCGCACACGGACAGGGGCTGCCATCCCCCGGAGCCGCACGCTGCCCTGCCCAGCCGTGCTGACACGCGGACCCGCCGGAGCGCATCCGCGCAGCGAGGCGAGCGGAGCGGATGCGGGGGGAAGCCTCCGGCGGGATGCACGGCAGCAATAACTCACGGCGCGGGGCGCCTGCGGGTCAGCGCGCTGGGACTGCCCTCAGCGCTGCGTCTGCAGGGCAGGATCTGGCCGGCTGCTCAGCACCAGCGCAGAGGGGATGGTCCCGGCACCGTGCCTGGGAGTGGGGCGAGCGGCCAGGTGTCTGGTCCTGCTCCCAGACACGCGCCACAGGAGTGAGGGCCACAGGGCAGGAAGGCATCTGGAGGTGACACCGCTGAGGGCAGGTGATGCCCGGGGCAGTGGAGCCACCCACAGCAGTGCAGGGCCCACAGAGCTACCAGGACAGGGCCCACAGCCGCTCACTGCATTAATGACCTAGTGCAGAAGAAACCTGGAGTTGGCTTAATAGCGATGAAAACAGCTGAGCTGCAGAGCAGCAGAAATAAATCAAGCTGGAAATGGAGCAGCAGTGAGGATGGTGCTGCTGGAGCAGCACAGCTCCAAGAGAAGGCCCAGAGCAGAGAGAGACCAGGGCGTGGGGGCCAGGAGCCAGAGGACAGAGTCCTGGGCAGAGCAGCTGAGGGGGCAGTGGCACCCACAGCACAGGGAAACCTGGGCAGCCAGGCTTGTCCCCAGCCCTCAGTGGGGGGAGAGGGGCTCCCTGCCACACACCCATCCCACCACCACGGCCCTGCAGCCAGAGCAGTCACACTGCCATTGGCCACCGCACTGCTGGGCAGGCTGCCCACACAGGCAGGGTCACAGACCAGCTCCGCACTTTGGGGCCAGGGACAGAACTGCTCCCTCCACCATCCTTCAGGATGGAGCCTATGAGTGCCCCGGGACTGAGGGATGGTGCCCTAGCAGTGTAGTCACCTGTTCATGGTGGCAGCCACAAGACAGACCCTGAGACCATTTGGAGCACCCTGGTCCTTTCAAGACGGCCCTTCTCCTGCCAGTTGACTCATGTTTGGGATCCTGGAAGCCCGTGTGCAGCAGTGATTCACCATCTGCAATTCCCTGGCAGACACGGTGCTCCTGGCAGACCAGGAGGTGAAGCCTCAAGTGCTACAGGTGACACAGACCTGCAACTCCCACCATCCCTGGGCTCCTCCAGCATGGGGCAGCAGGGCAGCAGTGTCCCTAAGGGCACAGCCAAACACCAAGGCACAGCCTGCAGGCTCCTCCTGTGCAGGAATGGCAATGGCACTGGGACACCCTGGCCCACAGGTCCCACGAGCTTTGCTCCAGAGTCCCCATGCACACACACCCAGCACCCCAGGCTGCACCACTGGCATGTGCCCTGCCCTTTCTCTCCCACAACGAGTCTCAACACGGACCTCACGTGCTCCTTGCTCTGGGTTGGGTCTAAAGCCCCAGTGAACCCTGCTAACCCAGGTAACAGCAACGGTGTGGGCTGGCACCCACCCACTTGCCACGGCTCTTCCCCACCTGCACCAGCTCTGGGGACCACAGTGATGTAAAATGTCCACCACACTGACAGGACACGCTCCAGACTAATGCTGTGGCTGTGGCTGTCACCAGTGTGGTGACACAAGGATGCAGGAGCAGGGGTGGCTGGAGCTCACCTCCCCCTTGAGGCTGGGCGGCACCAAGGGACACGGGCAGCTTGGCAGGGAGATGTGCTCGAAACGTGGCAAGGCTCTGGGACCCCTCCGGGAGAACGGAGCCCGCGGGGGCCTCGCCTCACCGCCTGGTACCCAGCCGACGACATCACCGTGCAGGTTTCCATGGCAACGGCGAGCCACGGCCGCCTCGGCTCCCGCTCTTATGTAACGGCGCAGGCAGCCGGACGCTGGCCCCACATGGCACCCGCGCCCCGGCCCACCGGCGCCTGACGGATGTGCGGCCGGACCCCCGGCCCCAGCCCACCCCGACCCCACGGGACCGGCCCTGCTCGGCTCCACGCGACGGGCGCCGGCAGCACCCTGGGGTGCCCACGCTCCAACCCATGGCACCACAACAGCACCCACAGCTCGCAGTCCCTCCACCCCCGCCTCTGGCCAGCGCTCCTCGCGCCGGAGCCACGGCCCGCGCTGACATCACCCAGGCTGCTGGGGCTGGCCCGTGGCGCAGGAGCCCCTCGCTTGGTGATGCTGCTGCGAGAACCAGCACTGGGAGAGGCCCCGGGCTGGTGAGCGTGAGGGCGCAGCACGGCTCGGGGAGACCCTCAGCCTCCCACGTCGCTCCAACCGCACAGACTGGAAGGAGTTAAGCACCAGGGCGCAGGGTCCCAGGTGACAAAGCGCTCCCGCTTCTGCTCCTGCTCCTGACGGAGACCATTTTGCCGCAGCGGGGCTGGTGCAGCCTTTCCTCGGTAGCTGCCTCAGACCCGCGGTCTGAACTCGGGGGCAGGTAGGGCAGGCAGAGCAGGCAGGGCAGGCAGAGCAGGCAGGGCAGGCAGAGCAGGCAGCAGCAATGCACCCGTCCCTCACCTGCCACCGCGACGGCCAGCCCTGCCAGGCGGCACAAATGGGGCGCTGCCTCCCGGCCCTGGGGACACGTGGGACACTGCCAGTCCCACCAACGCCCACGGCGCTGCCCATGCCCCGCTCTCCCAGCGCGGCCAGGACAGAGCAGCGCAGAGCCGGAGCGCTGGACTAGCAGCCCCAAGGCCAGCAGCCCAGCCGAGAGAGACAGTGCGAGAGGAGCAGAGCCGAGCCGTGCCAGGCTTCGATCCCGGCGTTCAGCCGCCCCCCTCCCCAGGGATCACTCAACATGAATCGGCCTTTTAATTTGCTGCGGCGGCTGGAAGGGCTGGCGGCGGGATCGCTGGCAGGAACCCGCAGCCCCGCCGTGGGCACCGTGCAGCCCCACTCTCGGCAGGGCTTCCACCAACCTGCCTGCCTGGGGCAGCCCAGAGCCAACTCGGCAGCGCCAAAGGACCGTCACAGCACCCTCGGAGACCCCCAAGGCAGCGCTCAGGCAGAAACACCAGCCACAATTTGATCTTCTAATGGCTTTTTACTTAGCCCTAAATTGGGTTGGGAAGCGTCATGTCCCTTATCCCAAATCCTCCCTAATCGCTTTACACGGCGCAGGGCACTGAGCACTGGCTGGGGGAGCCCCAGCAGCCACCCCCTACGGGCTAATTAGCAGAGCTGCTGCCGAGGTTGCTGCCCGGGCCCGCCCGACCACGGCCCGCCCGTCCCCTCCGCAGCAGCCAGAGCACAGTGAGCCCCGGTCAGGGACATCGGGCACCAGGGCTGCGGCACTGGCCGGGAGGTGCAGTGGGTGAGGGAGGCCGTGGCGGGGACAGCCCCGACCTCACAGCGCTCCGTGCCTCCGTCTGTGCTCTTGCACAGGGCTGGTGACAGCTCCGGAATCCCCTGTGCCACCCCCCACGCCGGTGCCCCCAGCCCCAGGGGCAGCGATGGCTGCTCACGGCATCAGGGATGCCCTGGGGCTCTCCTGGAGGTACACAGGACACCTTGACTTTTACCACAGGACACCTGGACTGCCAGGGCTCTGCCTGCGGCAAGGGGCACCCCA
This sequence comes from Notiomystis cincta, assembly GCA_013398075.1. Classification (NCBI taxonomy): domain Eukaryota; kingdom Metazoa; phylum Chordata; class Aves; order Passeriformes; family Notiomystidae; genus Notiomystis; species Notiomystis cincta. Next base: position 43,869 of record VZRX01021780.1, read on the forward strand.
GGGTGACCCCAGCAGCCCAGCGAGCACATGGGTGAGCACGTGGCCCTGGCTGATGTCCCCAACTGCTGCCGTTTTGCAGGAGCTGCTGGCCAGGGAGGCCACGCTGCTGTTCTGTCACCTCCGGCTACCAAGGGGACTTGGCTGTACACCCACTGCCTGGCCCTGGGCTGTTGGTCTGGGGCGCCTAAGGCAGGTGGGGATGGCCAAGGTATTCTTATGGCAGTGGCATCTGTGCCCACCCCGCTTCCTTCTACCCTGCACAAGGGTGTCTGACAGCTGCCCTGGGGAGGGCGACCCTTGGAGAGGCCACACAGCCCCTGCAGCCCCACAGGGGGATCAGAGACCACTGCTGATCAGAGCAGTGCTGGCTCATGCTGGCAGTGCCACAGCAGAGCCGACCCCGGCTGCAGCGTGGGGAGTGGGGGTGAGGTGCTCCCCCCATCCCAGGGCTGTGCTTTCCCCCTCCAGCCAGCAAGCACACCCAGTGGCCTTTTGGGCTGGATTCCTTCACTGCCTGACCCAAATTGGACCAACTGCTACTTCAGACCTATCCTCCTCCTTCCTAAACCCGGGATTATCCTCCCTTTGATCAGCCAGCCCTGCAGCGCAGGATTTCCATCACAGGCGTTTTGGCTGGCTGCATTTAAACAGCTTCCCAGATTCTCCGACAGTCCAAGCCCTGCCTCGGAAATGGCCGTGGACACAAGTCCCAGCAAAGCTCCAGCTCCTGGATCTGGGCTCCCCAGGCACCCCAGTGCCCCCGAGCTGGGTGTCAGCTTGGCACCCTGCAGTGGGGCTGCGGCTGACATCCCAACACCCCAACCAGAGCAGTGCAAGCTGCCAGCCCGGACACTGCAGGCAGCAGCCCCTGCCTGCTCCCCTCTCCCACCATCTCCCCAGAGGGTCTGTGCTGGTCCAGCCCTTGCTGGGTTGCTGGGGCTGGAGCCCTTCCAGCCCTTGTCATGTGGCTCGCACACGCTGTGCAGAGCACGACCTGAGTGGGGACACTGCTCACCTTTCTGACAAATATGGCCCAAGTGGCACCCAGGGCTTCAGTGGCTGTGCTGGGCTTGGCAAGTTGCTGGACAGCCAGCACTGGAGCAGCCAGGACGTGGAGGGGACCCACTGGCATGCAACAGCTTTGCCACCCACTGGGTTTTCTATGGTCCCTGCAGACAGATCTCATGATGGGAGTTCAGCTGACCCTTGGCACGGGAGACAACCCAACCCCCCCCCACCGCAACCAGCCTCGTCACAGGTGTGGGGAGCTCTGCTGAGACGCTTCCTACAGACCATCCCTGCTCCCCCAAGTCCCTCAGATCCCTGCTTCCTCCAGCCCTTCACCCGCTGTCCCACAGGGCACCATCTAGCCAGGCTCAGCTCCAGGGACAGTCTGCCTGGTCCATCTGTAGTGGCACTGTGTCCAGCCCTCCTGCCAGACCCCAGCATGGCAGAACTGCCTGCTGCCACGCCGCTGGCACTGCCGCGATGGAAATCGGTGAGTGGGAGAGATCCCGGTGCTGCAGAGGGCAAGGGGAGGGCAAATGCCCAGGGAAGGGCACGGGCAGGGATCAGTGCAACAACCCCAGCCCGGCAAGGTGCCCCCAAAAGTCTCCTGCCAGCCCTGACCTTGAGCGGAGCTGCAAATAAACAAGCAAATAAACAGACTGGGGTCGGCAGAGCAGAGGAATACACAGAGCCTGTCGGTGGCTCTGCCCAGAGACCCACTCTGGGCAGCCGGGACCCCCAAAACCACCACAGCCAGCCATGTGCTCCCGGCTGGGGCTCTAGCAGACCCCACGAGGGGGCCTGGGAGGGTCAGAGGGACAGTGCAACCCCAACCTGCATCCCCCTGGCTGCAGCCCATCCCTGTGCCCGGCAGGAACACCCGCAAGAACGGGCCTGTGCCGCCTGGTGCTGGACGTGGCCCCGGGAGGAACGGGGACCCTCACACAGCTCGGCAGTGCCGGGTGCCGGGAGGGGCTGAGGCCGAAGCGCCAGCAGTGACGGGGCTGCTGCGGGGCCGAGCGGCCCCTCGCCCGCGACGGACAAGCGGCCCTGCGCCGGGGCTGCGCCAGGTCTGCAGCGGGACGGGGCACGACACGGCGCGGCACGCACTGGACCACACCGGACCTGCTCGGCTCGGCACGACAGGGTCCGCTTTGGTTCAGCTGCGCTTGCTTCGGCTCGGCTGGACTCGGCCCCGGGACGATCGGCTCCTGCGGCCCCGGAGCAGGGCCCGGGCGGCCACTTCAGCACCGCGGACAGCGGC
>VZRX01021781.1:306-54348 GCA_013398075.1 Notiomystis cincta
AAAAAAAGTGATGATGGTGGAGATCACGATTATTTCTCAAAAGACAGGTAAAACACCCGCACCTCGGGGTGACCCTCCAGCGGTGGGGCGAGGTGGCGCCCCCGGCGACGTGCGGGGATACGAGGGGCTGGGCGGCGGTCCCTGTCGGGAATGGACAGCCGGGGGCATCCCCGGGCAGCTGGCCCTTCCCCAGCCCCGCCGGCGGGCCTCAGTGCGGGGTGCCCCAGCCGCTCCCTGCCGGGTACCTGTCCGCACCTCCCGCAGGGACGTCCCTCGGCGGCTGCCGCCCGAGGAGACAACGCCGCCCGCCCCGAGAGGGGCGCAGGGAGGGCGGCGGCGCTCCGGCCCCGTAGCATCCCCGGCCAGGTGCGCTGGGTGCGGGAGGAGGCGGCGCGGCCCCGGGGCAGGGAGCGTGGGTTGTCCCCCTTCCTTCCTTCCCTCCCTCCCTCCCTCCTCGAACTGTTCGACAGGTTTGGGAAAACCCTCCCCGCCCGTTGCCTGTGCGTGGCCCGGGCAGGCAGTGCCACGGCACGCGCTTTAATTCACGAAGGAGGAAGTTTGGTCCTGTTTTGGCAGGAGCCCACGCGCTGCTTATCTCTGCTTCGGCTTGGAGAGAGGGAGAGGGAGAGGGAAGCGACAGGGGAAAGGCGGGTGCTTTCCGGGGCACCTGCCAGCACTGGGCCCCGCAGAACGGGAAGGCAGCGGGTGCCGCTCTGCCTCCGGGACGAGCCACTCCTCAGCCACCGCCGGTGTTTTGTCGTTGCAGGGGTTTCTCCTCTGTGGTGGCCCTGGGAGCCAGCATCATCTGTAACAAGATCCCGGGGCTCGCCCCTCGGCAGCGGGCCATCTGCCAGAGCAGGCCCGACGCGATCATTGTCATCGGGGAAGGGTCCCAGATGGGCATCAACGAGTGCCAGTTCCAGTTCCGCAACGGGCGCTGGAACTGCTCGGCCCTGGGGGAGAGGACGGTCTTCGGCAAGGAGCTCAAAGTGGGTACGTTGCTCTCGGCTCCGCTGCCCGGCCCCACCCGCGGGGCACCGGCGGGGGCACACGGGTGTGGCATGGGCACGGCTGCTGGCCCTGGGGAGGAGCAGCTCCCAGCTCGAGCCAGGTCACTGGGAGCGTGGGCGCCTGGATGCTGCTGCTGTCGTTGCCAACGCGCTCCCTCCCGGCAGGGCACCTGCCCGTGCTTCACTTCCACGTGTGCCAGTTCCCACCGCAGTGCTCCACTGTCCTGCTCTCAGAAATCCTCTCCAAAATGCTTCCCGTTTGTGTGCACAGGACAGCAGCCTCATCCATGTACTTCGGGGTGGGAAAAAAGGGGCTTTGGTTCTTGTTGAAGGCAGCGGTCAGAGGCAGAATGCTGAGCAGAGCTGGAATTGCACTTCTGAGGTGCAGGCACTCCCACAGGGATGGTGGCCTGGTGTTTGTGCCTGCTGGGACTCAGGCACAGCAGTCGGTCTTGCTGTGAGAGATTCCCACCACACAAAACTGCTCTCCTACAGCAGCGGTGCCCAGTGCCTGCTCTGCCACGAGCAGGAGCAGGTGTGTTCTGCTTTAAGATGTCAGGGCACTCACAAACACTGCTCCAATCAACTGGCAGGAGATCCCACTTCCATTTTCCATGTTTTCAGTTACTGCAGCAGTACAAAATAGTTCCACATTCTGAACTCTAAAGCATCATTAATAATAACAAATGTAAATACCTGAAGAAATGGGGCTGAGGTTGGAATTCTCATACCCCTATTCTGCAAAACACAGCAGTGAAATTTACTCGGTGCTTTTTTGATTCCACAGCACTTACAGTGCAAAGACTAAGGAATGTGTTTTCCAAATACAGACTAGTCTTTTTTAAAGCCATCACTGAAAGTTAATCACTCAGAGCACCAGATTCCACATCCAGAAGTTGAAGCTGGGATCTGTGGTTTCCAGTCTCTTCTCCATGGAAAACAAAGTTGCAAAAACCCAGAAAACCCATCAAGCAATGCTTAGCATGGTAGAAAACATGGACGTTTCCTGAGGACAGCAGGCAGCACTGAGAACAGGGGCTAGAAGAGCCCTGAGCAGCTGTGGGGGACCCCTCTGGAGGGACTGGCCCCAGGCACTGCTCAGTCCCATGGCAGGACATGTCCCCAGTCCCTCATTCCTGGCATTCTCATGAAACGCAGAGATGCAGCCTTGCCACTCTGCCATGGGGCTCATGAGAACACTGAGTGTGTTTTATCACACCCATGCACTGGTAGGCGATCTCCAAAACATGGATATTTAAGGAAAGAACAGGAAAACAACACCACCACTCAGCTTGAAAGCCCCACCTTTCAACACCTTTCATAATCAGAGTGGCTCAAGTAGAGAAGGTAGAAAGCCTCCTGCACAAGACTGGGGAACATCTGAAAATGGAGCATTTATTCAGATTAGCTCATTGTTTCTGTTCCTTGAGCTGAGCTCTTGCTGTCAGCAATGACTTCTGTCAGGGAAGAGTCCATTTGGATGGCTGACCAGTTTGGGCTCATTTAGTCCAAGAGTAACATTTTCTTAAACAGAAAATGTCAGAAAGATTTTTTCTTCTCCCAGAAATTAGAAAATTGAGGAGTTGTTGTGGTCTGTTGTGTAAACATGCTCTCAGTTCCTTCCCTCCCTCTGAAATTTGAATTATTTAGCTTGCAGGATATATTTAGGTCCTTTTAAAGAAAGTCAATATTAAAGGAAGTAGACTTTGATCTGTCTTTGAGGTGATAACTCAATATGTTCTATCTATCCATTACGAGGCTAAGATGGATAGGGCAAATTCTTCATTGGTTTCAGAACACAGTCAGGAGTTGAATGGCATCCAAGTTACAAAACTCCATAAAATTCATTTAAAGAATACCAAAACCTTCAAATCTAAATAGGTTATATATGTTAATTTTAAACTTTGATAAAAATCACAGAGGGTTGAAATCCAGTGGTGAATTTTTCTTTTGCACAGACATTCCTGTGGTCTCAAGGATAAAACTACTCAAGCTCTCAAACACCATGACATATTTTAATGTAGCTGTTCCTGCTCAGGTGGCCTCCTTGTTCTTCTGCTCCTTCCCTGTCAGCAGGCACAGAAACCCTGAACACCTGACACAGTTCATCTTTCTGTGGCTGTAAGGAAACAGCATCTCTTGCTCTTTCTCAAGGAGCTCTGTCAGGGTGTGCTCCAGGTAACCATCCAGAGAAATAACGTTTTGCTTTGGTTAAAAAGGGTACAACCTATGTGCCGTAAAGCCACATGTCAAATCTGGTGCCCACAAACAGGAGATCAGGCCTGAGGGAATAGGAAAGACAGATGGACCACATACCCCTACAGGAAACGTTTCAAGGCGACAGAGCACCAGAACAACCCAGGTTACCATTAGGTGAAGATAATGTACCCTTGTTGCTTTTTTAATTAGACTTTGACACAGTATGTGTTACAAAATACAATTCCAACAGCCCCAAGCACCCTAGTGCCTTCCCCAGCATTTAACAGCTGATTGTATCTTGCAGGCAGTTGCATCCTGGAGTTATTACCTGGGGACTGTGAGGGCACCTTTGCCTTGCCACTTGCAGTAAAGTCAGTGAGCCACACATGAGCTCATCCCTGTGTCCTGGAGCAAGGCTGTTCTGTGATCAGGACATGACTTCAGAGTGACACTGCTGAGCTGTCCTGGCTCTGCAGGGAGGGTGCAACCAGCAGAGGCTCATGGCCATCTGAGAGGATGTATCTGAGTAATGATGGAAATAGGGCTTGTGTGTGTTGGTCCATGCAAACAAGGTCCTTTGGGTACCAGAGATTCTTGGGAGCTCTTTCCCAGCTCACAGTTTGGATGGTGCACCAAGCCACATCTTCAAATCTAGGTTTCTTCCCTTTTACCCTTGCTGGGTAGTCTGTTTTATGAGTGTTATGCAAATATACTGTAATTATTTAAATTCTCATATTGCTGCTCAGGGTGATTCTCCTCCCGACCCTACTGTTGTATAGCTGAGGGATCGTGGCACTCTCTTCTGTGTTTCTCTTTTCCTATTTTTCAAATGGCAACAGGGATATTAACCTTACTGAAACACTTGGAATTCTCTAGAAGGAAAGCATCAAACTATATTTCCCTGTTCTAACCTGCAGCACGTGAGCATTTTTAATTCACATATAATCCATCTTCCAGCGAAATGACAGCTTATTTGTAGAGTTTATTTGTAGAGTTTATTTGTAGGGTTACAGTAAGCAACCACTTGAATTCACCCTGGAGCACATTTGTGATCACGGGCTCGAGCTCCCTGCTTGTCACAGTGAGCCTCCAGCACTCACTCTCCATCTCCTGGGTCATTTTATCTGGCTTGCCCTTCCAGAGGGAGACTGTCCCCTCCTGCCACGCTGTGGATGTCCTGCCATGCCAGCTGGTGCCAGCAGTGCCAGCACACCACGAGCAGTCACACGGTGCCACGGGTTTGCTGCCGAGGGCAAGGCAGGAGCGCTGCGGGCACAGGCCACATCGACACAGGGACGTTTCTTCTAGAAAGTTCCACAGACACCTTATTAATAATGTAGAGGAGCAGAGAGAATTTTTAAAATAACTGTGGGGATGACGCAACGCTGCAATTATGGACACACTTAAAAACAAACATATTTACTATGGTGGTCAGCAGTTCTGTTCCTAAAGATGGCCACAATCAAAACCAAGGTTTTTAAAGCAGGATAGGCCAAAACCCTCCTGCCCATCTGTCTTTGGGTGAAATGTGGCTCAAGCCTGAGGATCTGAACAGCCACAGATGCCTTTGAAAGAGTCTGAAAAGCAGATTTGGGCTCTGCTGGATCACAGGAAGAGCAAGGGCTGTGGCAAAGGCTGTTCATCAGGTGCCTCCATGGCCCATTTTGCAGGGTGCAACCTTGTGATCTGGTGGCCAGCAGTAACTTTACTGTCATCTCAAAGGACTGCCTTGGGATATGCCTACATTTCATGGGATCTAGAGGACAGTACCACATTGGCATCATGGGGGAAAAAAACCCATCTCCTTTTGCACTGCCACTGCTAAATGAGAAAGGGAGATGGTACAAACTGTTGGACTGCACTGGTACAGAGGGACATGGCAAGGTGGAGACTCTCCTCGGGACACATCTGAGAGAAGAGAGGCACAAGAGCCCTGCAGAGGCTGCCAGGACCCTGCAGGGGGGAGGCTGGAGGGAGTCCTGAGGGCTGAGAGTGGTGGTCTGCAAGGAATGTGACAGCAAAACATTTCAGCTAGCTCTTCATCCTGGCCTTACCAAAATGCACCAATTCTCTGCTCTCTTGTACCCTGGAAAACGCTTCAGTATAACCACATTGATACTTGAGCCACTTGACACTACTCTTGGGAATAAGGAAAGTTGAAATCAAACCAAGAATCCCCACGGACAAGCTGGTCCCAAAGCACAGCAGGCCAGCTCAGCACCTCAGCATTCTGTGCCAAATGCCTTCACCTCAGAGATCACCCCAGGTGTGCCCTGATGCACAAAACCAGGAGAGTCTGCTGGCTTTCCTTTGTTCACTGCACTATTGGCTCTACACTGCACCGAATTTAGCAGTAATTTGTTTTCCAGATATTAAAATCAGCTTTTCTTCTATGGCTTCAAACAACGTAAGGGAAGACAGATGTTGCCACTCCTGCCTATTGAAACAAATGGCAACTGTCCTACAAGCCAAAGCCTTCACTAACCTGCTCAGTAGCTGTCAGGAAGAGCTCTCCTGCTGGCATGGAAAAGAGAAGATGATCTAGGGCATTTTCCTCTCTGGCTGGGTAGATTTAACAGAAAAATTAACAGGAAAGTTACGAGTCAATCTTCGTATTGCCACTGTGTTATAGACAAACACTTCTGAAAACAGTACAGGTGTGCTGAGGGACAGATTTAATCTTCAATCATTTCAGGGAGCATTTTGATTTTAAATGCTGCTATAGTCTCTTGTGTCAGGTTTTAAAGTCTGATTGTCTGAATTCCAGAATAACAGACCAAGTGAACAATCACTGGTGGAATCCCAGAATCTTCTGAGCTGGAAGGGGCCCTCAGGGATCACAGAGTCCAAGCCCTGTCCCCAACAGGCACCCCAACAATCCCACCCTGTCCATCCCTGGGAGTGGTGTCCAAAGGCTCCTGGAGCTCTGGCAGGAAAATCCTTGTTGTTTTTATATTGTATGGAAGATTACCCGCACAGCTCTGTGGGAAACTTAAGTTCTGAGTGCTGCTGCACTATTTGGTTTGGTCAATATTTAGAGGAAAGTTTGATAAAAACCCTGTTTTCTGAACCACTGCTGTTATGAACCCCTCAAGATAGACAGGGAAAAAAAAAAAGCCATTAACAGGAGTCTTGCTATTTAGTCAGGTGAGATCAGAGTCTGAATTTCTGTGCTAGGTTCCCAGCCCTTATAACCAGTTTTTACTGTCAGTGTCTTGTAGGAGAACAGTTATTTGCAGGCAAAACAGAGGCCAGGCTGAAATATGGCCTGATCATCCAAAGCTGCTTTATGCCAAAAAGTCAATCTTTCTCAGTAGGGACTGTCACTGTAAGATAAAACATCGCCCCAAGGCCACTGCAGTTGGAATCCCCATCACAAGGTTTTCATACCTGCCTTCAGATGTGTCTTGTGAGTACTTGTTCCAGAGAAACAAAGATTGCATTTGGGTGGGAAGGTGGGAGATGTCCCACGGCAGGGGAAGCTCCCAGGGAGGGCTGGGCATGGGGGGCTCAGAGCCCTCCAAAAGGGGACACTTCCTGGAGCTCCAAAATAATGCCTCTGACTTTTGTAGTGTACATGCCTTGAGCAGTAACTTCATAAATTTAAAGAGGGAATTTTCAAACAGAATCACTTTAGCTGGAGTGTTTCCTCTGCAGAAGTTTCATGTGGTGATGAAAGAAACTTTAGCTGGTGAAAGTGGGCAAGGACTAAACCCCCCAGAGTCTTGAATGCCTCTTAAAGCCACTCTGTATTTTATTTATTGTACTAATCTCTGTAAAGCCACACTGTTGATTTATAGGGATCCATCCTTTTAACTTCAACTGAATACAGTATTTTCCAAACCCCCAAACTATGAACAGAAGGGGAATAAAAAATTAGGAAGAGGATACTTCAATGATTTTTTTTTTTTTCAAACTACCATTCGTATTAATTGCTCATGCTAGGTTAAAGAAAGATGAAAACAGAAAAACCTGCTAGACCATACATAGTCTAAAAAACCAGGAGGAGGCAAAGCCCAAAGCAGGCAGGGGATGGGTTCTGGTCTGTGTTTTTCCGGGCTGTGAGTTATGGCCTCTATAGAGATTTGAGGAGTAATGTTTGCTGTGGCACATAATTGGCAAGGTACGCTGTGTTTTCCATCTTTATATTTTTCCCAATCATATTTCAGCTCATGTCACTGCAGATAACTCCCTCTCTGACCCTTTGGCTTTAAATAGCAGAAAATACAACCCATGTTTTCCAGTGAGATAAACAAAAATTTGTCTCTCTTTTATTTCACAGCTTAGTCAATTTATGAGGGGGACTGATAGGGCGGGATATGCTGTTGGGAACACCCTTAGATCCCAAAGTGCTGAGCACCTACTGGCTTGCTGCAAGTGAATCCACTCTGGATTCTGCAGGCTTAGGCTCTGTTTCCCAAGCAACATCAAGGTATTGCACTTCTTTTAAAAACCAAGTTCTCATTTCCAATCTGTGTGAATGGAGTTTCTACAAAGTTTTCAAATTTAAAGACTAAACCTAAAACCAGATGAAGTTAGCTAAATTAAAACCAGAATGCAGAGTGGTCTGTGCAGCTGACAAGGCTGATCAGCCAAAACCCAGTCTAGCAAACATTCACATCCAAAATCAGAGGCATGCATGGGAGTGTTTGCAGAGTTTAGGCTGCAAGGTGTGCATGAGTTGTGTATAATTGTGCTCAGTGTCAGGAGAGCAGCTGACCCAGGAATATCTGTGTTTGCACTCCCCTGTGATCCTCTGTGCTTCCCCTTGGGACACCTGGCACTCCAAGGTGGTGGAGGGCAGTGCAGAGCTCGGAGCCAAAGGCACAGACAGCTTGGGAAGATGCCCTGCCCAGTGCAGGGTGTGCAGACAGGACTCCAGTGCTCTGGAGGAGGATTTGCATCAGCAGATGGAGCTGCAGAAATTTTGGAAGCCACCAATGTCAAGCTCTCTGCCATCAGAGAAAATGGAGCTGCAATGTGCTGCATACCTCACTGAAGTCCAGAAAAGCACAGGAAAAGCAGGGAGATCTTTCTGTCTCACACTTGAAGAGAAGGCCCCAAGGTCACACAGCATTGAGGCACTTGCTGGGGCTGGAGAGAACCCAGGTGTGGGTGGGGGAGCAGAGCCAGGCAGGTGCCAGGCCCACACCCCACTGCCAGGGGTGGCACTGGCCGGGCTCAGGGGTACCTCCCCTCCCCTCCAGCCCCAGCTCAGCTGCTCTGAGCCCCACCACCCCCGTGGTGCTGCAGCACTGCCCTGGAACCGCCGCTGTGGCTGAAAACCTGTCGGGTCACCAGCCTTGTGAATGGCCAGAGCAGCCTCTGCATGACCTCCTGCATCCTCCTCTGGAGTCTCCAGTGCTTGGAGTTGGGCTCTGGAGTGTTTGCCATTGTTTGTTTGAGATAAGGAGAAGAATGTGTGATTTGGGAGCTGAAAGGACAGCTTGTAATTCTTGTACATGTCCAGGGCAGGTTGGACGTGGCCTGGAGCACCCTGGAGAAGTGGAAATGTCCCTGCCCATGGCAGGGCTGGAATGAGAGGAGCTTCAAGGTCTCTCCCAGCCCAAATCATTTGAGATTCCGTGGTTCTGTGACAGGTGACTCTCTCCACCTTTGTCTAATGCCTGTAGGAGCAGCTGCCTGGCCCTACCTTGGTACAGCCACGTTTCCCCCTGAGATCCCCCCGGAATTTCAACTCTCTGCTGAAATCTGAAGCAGAGGAGTGGAATTTCTACCTACAAGTGGCAGGAATGGCCCCGTGCTCAGGTTACCCTGCTTGGGCACAAACCCCTGGGACCTCAAGCACTGTGACAGAAGAGACTCAGACTGGTCTGAGCTTCCCTCCCATGCTGGCACTTCTGTGAGCCAGGCCAGGGAAATGAGACTTTAAAAAGCAAATAATTTATGGAAAACAGGAACAGTTTGATGCAGATGTGACAAACGTACATCACTTTATCACCACTGCACGGGTGCCAAGGCACTTCCTACCTGGTCAATTCTTCCAGGCACTTGCTCTGTTTAGCTTGTAATTGCCTCAATTTGAGTTTTTAAAAGCTGCTAAGATTTCTCCTCAAATAAGACAAACTTATAAAATAATTTATGTATTGTAATTGATGATCAAGCTTGATACTGGCTTCTGACTCTGCTTGTACTAACTAATTTTCTATTTTCTACACTGCATTTTTCTCCTCTCTCAAAAGCAAAAGAACTGCTCAGCCTTAACAATGCTGAGTGTGTCAAATTAAAATGATCTCCCAGTGGTTCTTCTCCTAGATCTTGAAAATGACTTGTGCTGGAACAAAAATAATTCAATCAAAATTGAAGGGAAAAAAGAATCACGTGTAAATTCTAGTCAAAAATATTTTTTTGACAATGTCCCATTTGCTGCTTCATGGAACAGAAATCTGGTGGGATGCATTGCTCCCCTCTGAGAGATAAAGTGGGACTTCTTATTGTACACTGATTATCAGTGCCTTTTTCACAGTGTTATGCTTAGTGAGGGTGCTGATGAGTGTAAACTGGAGGAGCTCAATTCCAAATACATCTAAAGCCTGGGAGTTCTCTTCCACGTTCAGATTTTCATAAAAAGCCAAGAGTTCTAGAAAACTTCACCTGCAACTTCCGCAGTCAAAATGATTCAACACTTCATGATTTTTTTTTTTTAAAATAAGGAGAAACAAGAAATCCTTTGAGGAAGTCTGATTATTGACTGTAAGTTCCTTAATAAATGCAGCACGTAGCAGCACTGGGGAATATTGCCTATGCTGATAGAGGGCACGAAGTTGACTATTAACAGATTGTGATAGTGTCATCTTGTTTTCCATTTTACTTCCTCGACATAAGGAAGTGAACATTTATCATTAAAAGTGACAAGTGGAGAAATCCAGTTACACGAAAGGGATGCAGCCAAGGCTGAAGTGCTTGGAAGGTTCCTTTCCCCAGTGATTATTTTTTTGTGAAATCCAAAGAACAGCAGAAATGGGCGTGTTTCATGGGTGACAAACACTTGCCAGCAGCTGAGGTCTGCCAGGACTCAACTGGTGGGCAGCTGGAGAAGGGAAGCAGATCTTCCCATCTGCACTCCCCTAATTAAGAGCCTGATCCTGATCCTATTGATGCAAGGGTGCATTTGGCCATTGGAGAAATAAGAGCAGGGGTAAGTTCTTCATTTGGGAGAGCCAAAAACTTTTAAAGGGCTGTTTGACACACATGGGCAACCTCTGCAAATCTTCTCAGGCTTTGAGGGGCCCTCTCTCAGCTGAGCTGGTTCCAAAAGTCTCACAGATCCTGTAGGGTCCACGTGTGGGAAATCCACACACCAGAATGCAACAGAACTTCAAAGAGGGAAATTAAATATTAGATTTAAAGTGAGAACCCCCTCCCTCTCCCCCAGGAAACAGAAACCTGTCATTATGGCCTTATTGCACACAGTAATATTGGCCCAGCCTCTGTCTCACAGCCCTCTGGTGAGGCTGTTACTTCACCTTGCTCTGGTCACGGTGCCTACAACAGATCAGGATTTTTTCTGCATTTTATGAGAAATTTTGAAATGAAACCCAAGGATTATTTCATTGAGTCAGCACAGATTGAGTCAGTGTTGGAAACTTTTTGACACCTCCAGTGTGAAAAAATAATTCCAGTTGAGTTAAAATGTTTTCAGAACAAGAGTCCAATAGAAGTGGTTGTCCTGTAAAAATACCTTTTAGTGTAGAATTAGATTTCTAAATAAAATCCTATTTCTGATCTGAATTTTAAAAAAGTTGAATATGGGTGTTTAAAAAAATGAGCCCCCAAGCCCACCTATTTCGTTTTCCTATCTTTATTTTTGAGCTTGAGCATTTACCACCCCACCCTTTTGCTATAAGAAGTTTAGTTTGCCTACTTCTAATAGCACCTGGAAATACACAGATGCAGCTGCCTGAACAAGACTCGCTCTGCTCCTCCTGTTCTTGCTTTAGAGGNCCCGGCGAGCCCGAGCCCGGCGTGCCCGAGCCCGAGCCCGGCGCTCATGGCCCGTTGTCCTTGCAGGGAGCAGGGAGGCAGCGTTCACCTACGCCATCATCGCCGCCGGGGTGGCCCACGCCATCACCGCCGCCTGCACGCAGGGCAACCTGAGCGACTGCGGCTGTGACAAGGAGAAGCAGGGCCAGTACCACAAGGAAGAGGGCTGGAAATGGGGCGGCTGCTCCGCCGACATCCGCTACGGCATCGGCTTTGCCAAAGTCTTCGTGGACGCCCGGGAGATCAAACAGAACGCCAGGACGCTCATGAACCTGCACAACAACGAGGCNAAGGAGCAGAGCCCCGCGTCCGGCTGCAGGTTGACAGCACTTCTGAGGACAGCCTGTGCTGTTTGCCGGCAGGAGCCACTCGCTGCTCTGCCCGAGCCCGGCGTGCCCGAGCNGCGGAAGGTGAGTGGCCCTGCTCTCCCCGCGTCCATCCCGGGGTTGGGATGGGGTTTGGGGCCCGAGGACCACGGGGCTGCCTCGCTGACATCATTCACAGTAGACAAGTAGGCACCTCTGCACGTTGTTGGACCATCTGCTCGTCAAGTATTAGTTTAAATGTTACTCTTTGCGGCTGTAAAAAAAAAGCAAAAAAAAAAAAATCAAACAAATATTTTATCTGGGTAGTCAAACGGTACTTCTGGTAAAAAGCTGCCTGCTGCTGTGTGGGTGAGCGGGAATCCCATCAGGTTCAGACATGAACGTCTCACTCAGTTGAAAAGGGATCGTTTTCAACCTCACTGTTCAAACCTCACTCTTTGTGCGAGAGCTGCCCCTGCAAGGAGGAAAAGGCTTCAGCAGTAAGACCCCGGGTTGAGTCCCTGTCACACCGTGGTCACGCCGTGACACGGATCTGCATGGGGCAGCATTCCCTCCCCATCCCATCCTTTGGGACTGAGAGCAGCTGCTGCAGAAGCAGCCCCGGGTAGGGCAGGAATCCAGCAGCTTCCACACACAGGCTTCCTGGGGACCCCGGGCACTGAACGCCCCCAGGCTTGCTGCCTTGGCCGTGTTTCTGATCTCCAGGGGCAGCCGGGGCAGGCGCAGGATCCAGCCTGGTCTGAGCTGTGCTCCTCTGGTCCCTGCTGGTCCGGCATTCCTAGGCGGGCCCGGTAGTGCTGTGGCTCCGGTTCCCAGCAGCTGGGAAGGGCCAGGGGTGTCTGTGCTCCCCACACAGCCGGGCACAGCCCAGCAGGGCTCTCCCCGCGGCAGCTCTGCTGATCCCTGTTCCCGGGGATGTCCATCCCCTGCTTCCTCAGCTGTCCTTTTACCTCCTCCTGTGCAACAGTCCCGATTCCAGCATTACGAGTGTGACTTGGAGGCAAATGGGAGAAGGAAGTTGGGAACAGCAGTTAATTTGTGGATACTATTTTTGTTGTGGTAATTACCTGTAGGCTCTGAGACATCTCCAGTTATGCTGGAGCCAGGCAGATTGTATTGAAGAAATGCCATTTCCACCCCAAACAAAAGCCTAACCCTTCTTTAATTTAATGCTGCTGTAGGAGTTTTATAGGTAAGGTTCTGGGTTTTACCTGTGTTGTATCCCAAACGCCTGTGTCTGGCTCTGTGGTGCGAGAACTTGGACTTCAACACTGGCAAAATGAACCCTGAATTCCGAGAAAAACTCAAGGACTGAGCATTAATATTTGCTAAGCAGATGATCTGAGATCTTTATTATTTAGCTTCTGGTAGCATGAAGGTGCATCCTGAAAAGTTTGGTAAAACACCAACGCCCACAGCCTGCTCTGCTGTACAAGCACAGATCCAGTGACACAAGAAATAGCAGAGGAGTTTCACCCTTGTGGAAAAGGTACTTCCTTGAAAGGTCTGCTTGTATTTGATGGGTGCTGGCAGTAAAAAATTCCCAGGAAATGACACACCAGCCTACACCAGACTGCAGACGTAGATGGAGCTGCCTACTGACTAGGAATTTTTCCCCAGCACAGAGCTCAAAAGTACAGACAAACAGAAAAGTTGCATATTTTGCCTCGGTTATCGCCCAGGTGTGGACCTTGGGTAGAAGAGGGCCACTGGTCCTGCAGCAGGCTGTGGGAAGGCCAGCTCCAGGAGCCTCCCCTGCCTGCCCGGGAGGCTCCTTGTGCTTCTCTTTCTGTGCACAATTTGCTGTCCTGAAAGCTCGTGCCTGGAAGGTTCAGCTCTCCACATTGTTATCTGGGAGAGCAGCGGTTTGTGCTATCTCTGGCCATCTGCCATTCCTCCAGCAGGCTCAGGAACTGCTCTGATCTACAGATATTGCTGCTCTTCTTCCTGCATCCCTAGCAGAGCAAAACTACCGATCTTTGTTCCAACAAACCTCTGTTTGAAATCTTCAGGGGAGAGAAAGAGTAAGAGGACTGAGGAGAGGCTTGTTGCTCCACTGTCCTGTAGAGAATGAATAAATGATGGTTTTGCTAGAGAGATTTCTTTCAGGCTCTGCTCCTGTGTGAAAGATCGCAGTATTTAAAGACAATTGGCAGGGGAGGCCATTACAGGTATTTGGCACGCCAGGTCTCTCACAACCTGACTCTTCCACAACAAAGACAGCCTTGTTGTGAGGTGGAACTCTGAGTTTTGGAGCAGTATGGATCTTATCAGCCTCCACACAATCAATTCATGGTGGCTTTCCTCTGGGCTACAAATTCTTGTCTTATTTTACTCGCCCATGGCTAGGTTTTGATGATATTTATGCATGTAGGAGACAGATTGGCACCTACCAGGCTTCCAAAAATAAATCAATTCCTATTGATTTCTTATCATCACCTGTAGGCACTGCTATGCTGTTCAAAAGTCAGTCCCCTCTGCTTCTTTGGTCTTGCAATGTGAAGTTGTGCTGTGCCCACCTGTGGAAAAGTCCTTCTCCAGGATGACACTGCTGCAGGTGGTTCAGGATGCCCTCTAGGAAAGCACAGATCCGTCAGCATCGAGTTTGTCTTCTTGAGAACCACTGATAGAATCATACATTCCACCCCGGTGGGTGAGAGTGGGTCCACTGGGCTTACTGGGCAGACTGGGCATAGAGGGGGCTGCACTGTATGAGCCAAGAGAGAAGCACCAGGAAAAGCCTGATCCAGGATTTCTGGAGACCTCAGTTCTTTCCACCCTCTCACAGTTTCATTTTACCCAGGTAATGTCCGTCTGCTCCCTGTGCTGCCAGCAGCAGTCTTGGAACATGCTGGACACAGGGGCTCTGTCAGAGCAGTGGCACAGTTGTCCAGGGAATGAGCACAGCCCCAGGGCTGCCAGGGCTCCAGGAGCCTTTGGACAGTGCTCTCAGGCACAGAGTGGGATTGCTGGCTTGTCTGTGCAGGGCCAGGGCTTGCACTGGATGATCCCTAAGAGTCCCTTCCAGCTCAGGATGTTCTGGGGTTCTATAAACTGTCAGCTCTTGCTGGAGATGAGACAGCCGAGGGTATGAGGTGGGGAGGATTTCAAAGCCTCATAGGTGGAGAACATCCACGTTCCTTCGCTTAACAGCTCGGGCAGTGCAGTGCTGGGAAAGCCCCGTGGGCACGCCCAGGATGCAGCGAGGAGCAGCAGGAGCAGCAGGAGCAGCAGGAGCAGCAGGAGCAGCAGGGGCAGCAGGAGCAGCAGGAGCAGCAGGAGCAGCCCCGGAGCGATGTGTTCGCGGCTGCTGCCCCCCCACACAGCCGGGGGCGCCTGCGGTCCTGCAGCCGGAGGCGGCTTTCCTCCTGCTGAAGGACAGGGCTCTGCCCGTTTCTCTCCGTGTCTGGCTGACAAGCCAGCAGGACTCACCTCGGTAGCACAAACCCCGGGGCCTCGGGCTGCTTGGAAGGGCAGAGCTCCGAGCAGGGGTCACCGACACCTTCCAGATCCCGCCCCGAGCAGCCCCAGAGCCTCCCGTCATTTGTCAAACCTACCGGGGAGCAGCGGTTTCTGACCGCCAGGAGCACCGTTTAGGGTGTCTTTCCTCTTTGAGCTAGTGTTTCCTGAAATGCTGATTCACTGCAGGAAGGAGCGAGCGGCACAGTGAGAACAGGGGGAGAATTCATGACAGCTAGGTCAGAAAAGGGAGATAAAGCTTCAATTAATTTAAAGGCATAATCCTTATTTGCCCTGCAAACTTCCATGTGAGGGGGTATAATTGCAAGACTGAATTGTCTGTTAGCAAATTTGTCTTCTCAAATATAAAGTTGATTAAATTACTGTAACACAGTAATGTATGTCTGAGAGATATTTATGCTCCAGGAAATAAAAACATTATTCTCCAGGTTATCCTGCTAAAAATGGAGAAGTAGGTACTGAAAGGCTCTACATATTTTGGTTGTAAACAATTTCATTCTGACAGCATGGCATGGTGGTACATGAGCAGACTGCTCTCTCCTCTCTTTTTCCCTGTGACATTGAAATTCCACGAATGACATCTTGCATCAGTGTTACATCATATTAAGTATAATGCAATATTATGAGTCATTGTTATAAATCATGGGCACAGGCTGCATTAGAAGGCTTTTGCAATTCAAGAGCACATCAAGGTGGATTTTTATTCAGCATTTCTCTTTGGAGGCATATGTAGGTGCAGTAACTCTGAGTGTCTCTTCATCCTCTGAATCAGGAGCATTTCAGATTTCCTCTTCAGCTCTGAGGCTCCCAGAGGATGTGCAGGATGTGCCTGACAGAGTTACTGCAAACAGCAGGCAAAGCTGTGAGCACCCAGCAGGTGTTTCTGAAATGGATCATAACAGACTGACGTGTTTAATGTTTAATCCTGTAAAACTCTGCAGCAGTGCTGGAGTGACACACTGGCATTTGGGAAGCATGGAGCTCAGGGGTTCTCCCAGGCTGTCCTGGAAAGCCCTCGCTTGTGGCATTCTTTACTTGATGCTCCTCTGACCTCAGGAGGACACTGCTGCCATGAGACTTTGTGAACATCTTTCTCTTTTTGCTTGGTGTGCAATCACCACTGCAATTAACTCTCTTTAGAGGGACAGCTATTTCTACCTCTCTCAAATATCCTTTTTCTTTAACTACTCTTCCACCTGACTACCAGCAGCAGCACAGGACACAGCCTCTTGCAGATGAACCACTTAAAAAGTTGTGAGCATCGTGTTAGAAAAGAGATAGGGCTGATAAAAGAGGCAGCCAAGCAATGTAACAACATTTCTGTTTTTTTGAATATTGGCCCGAAATTCTGGACGTTTAATAGTTCTACCTGAGCTAAATCCTAAAGCACATGAAAATATGCAGTAAAAGAGGCTTGCAGCCCCACTGGCCCCGACCAGTCTTCCAGAGGAACCCCAGCATTCCAGCAGCTCTTGCAGGGATGCTGGTCTGCTGGCAGGCATGGTGCTGGCTGGGCACACCAGGGGACACAGAGCCAGAGGGAACCAGGGGATTCCTTCCCACAGGGACATGGCTGCTGCAGGCTGGCCCCGAGCAGTGCCTGCTCACAGCCCTGCTGCTCCAGCTCCGTCAGCAAGGATGGCTCTTGTGGCTCACACCAGAATAAAGCTCCAGTGTCTGGGGTTGCTCACAACTGCCAACGTCTCCAGAGAGTCTCAGAGAGCAGCTTCGAGCCAAGCAGGGCTGAGACAGGCTGCCCTGATACTCCTGGCACCAGCAACCCACGGATATTGGAGTACCAGCAGCACAGCCACGTTTCCTGGAGTTCAGGGTTTAGCAGAACTTTGCAGTTGCACTCCACATTTTCCAATGTGTTTTTTTTTCCTTCTTGTTGTGAGGTTTTTTGTTTTGGTTTGGTTTTTGTTTTAATTTGATGTGGTTTGGTTTGGTTTTTCTGGCATGGGCAGAGAAATGTTCCTCCTTTTCTTTTTCAAAAACTCCTATTCTTAATGTTAGGGATGCTCCTTAAACACTCAGCTGAATGGTTTCCCTCTTTACTGGTAGATACAAACCCTGTGAAAAGAACATAACTGTGGGACATCCCTGGTTTAGAGCAACTTGGAGAGCTTTTCTCAGCTCTCCAGAGAATGCTTAGGAAAAGGTTTACACACAGGGCTTGTGCCTCACTGTGACCAGACAGAATGTGTAGAAGTATCTTCTAGCAAATCTCTCTGATGTGGCTGCACAGGCAAAGAGGAGTGACCACCCAAAGACCTGGACCCAGTTACATTTATCCAAGGTAATCCCAGTCCTGAGTCCCTGCCTTCTCTCCAGGGACTTCAGCCCCACGGCCTGGCACCCCAGCCATTCTTCAGTGCAGTTAGAAAAGGAGCCTTAAATGCCACAGAGTCTTCCCTGGCAACTTGGTCAGCACTCGTTGGCTGGGGGCAGCAGGATTCCCAGAAAGGCCAAGCACTGAGTTTGGAGCAAATCCAGTTCACTGAATGGGAAAGCTCCCACTAAGGATGGTGGGCCCACAGGGCACAGCTGAGCGCTTCCAAAAATCCCATCCAACCCTGTCCCAAGGCTCTGCTGGGCAGCTTCCTGGATGTGAGAAGAAATGCACAACCCTTGCACCCTTACAGCATTTTGTTTGTGTTTGAAAGGATCAAAGCATTATTTATGGCTTTCCTGCTTTTTTAGATAATAGTCTTCAAGCGAGTCCAAGTTTGACAGACAAGCTCTGCATCTTCTCAACAGCCCAGAGTAAAGATAAAGGGAGCATTAATGTTGGTCTAAATTATGAGAGGGAATTGGACTGCACAAGAACTGTAATCCACAAGAATGAATTTTCATTCCACTTGTCCTCCACTTTCAGCTAATCAGAAATGGTGATACATGGTCCCACTTGTATTTTGGCTTTCAGCTCCCTCCTATATCTCATGTGGTTGAAAACTGAGTTCCTGATTTACGCAGGAGATTAGGGAATGATAAATGCTATCACTTGCCTGCAGTCACAGTTTTAGAGGATTCTGGCATTATGAGCAAAACATGCTTTTCATGTGTGTGATTAGTGGAGCTGACAGTCTATCCATGCTGCTGACAAAGGGAGCTGGGACTGAGGGCCAGGCTCTCTTCATAAATAACAAAGATCTCAAATTCCAAATTTAATATCGTGTACCTTTTTTAACTGCAATAATCAGATGCTTGCTTTGATGATTAATTTGCTCAGCAATGATGAGTCAGGAACATGAACTCAGTTACCTGAGCTGTAACTCAACTGAGGTCTTGGTAATACTGAAAGTTAAACCAGGGTTTGGGTCAAACCTCGTCATTAACACGTGGTGGCAGAAAACTCTGAAATCATGCAGCCCTGAATGCTCACCAAGAGAAATAACTGCTGGCATGTGCTGTACAAATGGAACAGAGTTTTGCTTTAATGGAAAGAGATTCCAGGTATTTGAAGTAAACAATTAAAAAATCAATGAACAAAGAACAACCTTTTAGTCCAAGGACACAGACAGGGCCTGTTGGTACTGGGAAGATGCAGAACTGAGCCGGGGAAGGACAGAAAGGTTTCAGAGGCCTGCAGGAGGATGCTCGGCTCTCACGCCCCGTTAGTGCCAGAAGGCACTGGGATTAATTTGAGTTAGTGCTGGCTGTTGAAACCAGCCTGAGCCTTCTGCAAGGGAGCTGCACCCAGAGGGTGTCCCTGGGCTGAGCAGCAGGAACGTCATGGCATGGAGTAGAGCCCAGCTCCAGCCAGCAGCCATTGCGGGCTTCCTCGGGAGCGGCCTGGTGCCCTGCCCAGGGGAACCAGCCCTGCCTGAAGCCTCCCAGATCTTGTACGGTCCTGAGACCCCCACACAGCTGGGGGACAGCTACGGACCCTCTGACACAGAGGCTCCCACGGGGGATGTTAACTGAGTCACAGCTGCTGTGGCTGGGTGTAGAAATCCTGCTGGTGTAGAACAATCGACTACTGAGAGGGCACAGTAGCCTGTAAATAAATAAATAATAAGGAGTCAAGAATATGTGTCCAAAAAACTTGGATTAAGACTTCACAAAAGTTTCTTCAGAATGTCTACACTCTGTCATATTTAGTTGAAATCACTTTGAAATCTCCAGTGAGAAATGAGAAAGCAGAAGGGAGCCAGACACCAAGCGAGTGCTTAGGCTTTGCTTTCCCAGGGAGTCAGCCTGAGAAGCCTGCCTTGCTATACTTAGAGCAAATTTAGACTGGAAGGTGTAGTCAAAGTCCTGAAATATTTTCTAGAAAATTGTGGATTTAAATAACTGTGCTGAGGAATACCTTAACAGTAAGATATTTGTTTAATTTGATCCAACAGACTTCTGCTTTGTATTAGGTTATCCCTTAATGAGAAATGAAAAAAATCATATCAGATTAATACACTAAAGGTGCACTACAGACATGCATAATTCCTTTGATTCAGGGGTTCATTTCTGGTGGAAGTGGTGTTTAGCTCTGCTGCTTGCATCCTACGGCCTTCTGAACTGAAGAGCTGGAGCAGCTGCTCAACCCTTTGTTAGAAACCTCCATCTCAAAACAGAGACTCACTCACACATGGCTTATAAAGAGGAATTGTTAATGGCATAGCTGGCTGCTGCTGAACTTGTGTGCAAGTGGTGAGCAGGTAGATCTGTTCAGAAACAGCAGCAGCACTGGGTGGTGTGAGGGCCAGCTGACCCAGGGGAACCCCGCCCATCAACACAGAAAACAGAATCACAGAATCACAGGAAGGTTGGGGTTGGAAAGGACCTTAAATCCCATCCCAACCCCTGCCATGGGCAGGGACACCTTTCACTATCCCAGGGTGCTCCAAGCCCCAGTGTCCAGCCTGGCCTTGGACACTGCCAGGGATCCAGGGGCAGCCACAGCTTCTGTGGGCACCCTGTGCTTAGACTGCACTCAGCATTACACATAAATTTAGGAAATTCCACTTTCTTCTGCATAGGAGCAAATTTCCGTTGAGTACAGGCCAGAAGATCCTTGTTAAAATTCTTGGCCTGGGTCCGGGTGTGCTGCTCTTGGCAGCTGCAGAGAGAGGCTCTGCTGCTAGGATCTTATCTCTGATAAGTGGGAGCTATTTGAAAATGTGGAAGTGTGGACCTAATGTCCCAATTGCAGCAGGAGGGGGAAAGCATTTATGTATTAAACTTAATTGGAAGGTCATCTCTGTGGGATAATTATTCTCCCAGGAATATTACAATTAACACCAAAATCATGTTACTTTATGATAACCACGAGTATTTTGAATTGTAAACACAAAATGTGGGGGGGGTCTGTTCACAATACACACTCTCTCATTGTGATCCAGCTCCTGCCTTTCAACAGCTAACATAATTGCACGGAGATTAACTGCAGGAGTAATGAGAAATTTCTCTTAAACTGGCAAGAAGGGCTCTCACGTCCCTGAGCAGCTGTTGCTTGATGTGCCAGCCTGGTGAGATCCCATCCAGGGTACAACTAGCCTTGGCAATGGTCTTGGAGCCTCTGCCACAGGCCAGGTCATGTTATCCCTGGAAAACAATGGGCCTGGGGGTGGGAAGGGAATGGGAGTGGGTGTGAGGTAGCTCAGGTGCTGTGCCCAGCTCAGTAAATGGCAGGTAGGCAAAGCAGGCCACAGGTGCCCCTCCAGTGTCATTCACTGAGCTGTGAACAGTGTTAGGAATGAAGTTTAAATACGTCTGTCTGTATCAAATATGAGCACACCTCATGCTTCTTTCTAGACCAAAGGAGTCAATGAAGAAGTTGAGCTAAAAAATACTGTGTTTTATAGAGGCAGTACTGCAAAACTGATGTAGAATTACTTTGACATTACCTGAAAAGCTTGAGAGAAAGGAAAAACATCTCTTGTCAACTAAAACTACTATCTTGGAGAACTAAAATTTATGGACAGTTTTCAGCATGATGAATAATGCCCTGTGTAGTATTACCTGCTGGGTACCTAAGGGTTAACTCTCACAGTTTGGTGTGCAGCTCAATGAACCTGTAATTAACTGTGTGTGGCTGTTGGTTGGAGATGTTTGGAAGCAATATGAAGTGATGATGTTTTGCAGCTCCTGCTGCTGCTGGTGCCTGGCTTTGTTAGTTTAGCAGGAGAGGTGTTTCCTGATCAGTTGTCTGGAACCAGTGAGGCTGCTCTCGGTTCCCATCACTCTCTGGAAACTTTTCTCTCTCGACAGCTTCAGCATTTGTCAAAATGCTCTGCCTGGTGGCTCCCAGTTCTTTATCCACAATCCTTTACTGCCAGCACCACCTCACTGGAGAGCTTCCCCCTCCAGTGGGGAGAGTGCCATGGAAGGTGAAGTTCAGTGGGAGTGAGTCAAGCTGGGATCATTCCTCTCCCTGTGCGTCCGCTGTGACGAGGACAAATTCCAGTTGTGTCATTTCTTGTTTTCCCTGCACCTTTCTTGTGTGAAGAATGACTCAGGCTCCATGACAGAGCCCAGAGTGAGGGGCAGCGGTGACGTCCTTGTCTGAGTAACCCCAAGACTTTTAACTCATTGTGTTCCCAGACTGAGGAACATAATTAAATTTAGTTCCTCTTACCTGGGAGTGTTTTCTGTTTCTTCAGAAATATCATGCTAAAACATAAACTATAACACAATTCTCTTCTTAATGACATCTTCATTCAGAAGCCCAGAGAATGGGTGAAGATCACTCTCCCAAGATGAAAACTTAAACCAGGCACTCTGGACATAGGGTGCTGGAAGGATTGTATTGATTTTGGAGAGGTCAAGGTCAGCAGACATTGCTCAGTTTAGATTTCATTGACTTCACTCTTCTGATCCATGCACTGACTGCAGGGATGAACTTGTAGGTTGAAGCAGGGATCAAGAAAAATGACATTTTTAACAATGGACATCCATGACATTTTTAATAAGTAGCAAATTATATGCAAAATATTTTCACTATTTTAGAAAGTCCTGATTGGAAGTATCAGTATTTTAGAGTGAGTTTTAATTGGTGACCAGAATGTGAGGAAGGTAGATATGACTTAAGAAGAAATGTTCTATGGGTAGCCTGTCAAGAGGCAGAAAAATTGCTGCCTCATTTTCTTTCTAAACTGTCTTAGTATCAGTGAACACCATGCTGTTTCTTTATTTCCAAAACTCCTCCTCCATCATCATCATCATCATCATCATCATCATCATCATCATCATCATCATCATCATCATCATCATCATCTTTTATTCACTTTTGGCATGAGCATTCTATCCAGTATCTTTCTGGAAAGGAAGATATGTACTGTGGAAAACTTATGTGGTGATGGGAAGGTAAGCTAGATAATGTAACCAACAACTCTATCTGTAATTCTGTACCAGCACCCGCATTCCCAGCCTGCTTCAGCTTCATCCTGCAGAGTGCCCAGGTAGGCCAGACAACAAGACTGTTCAGTATTTCACAAGCTCAAATCCATCATGTCCACAGTGTCAGTTTTGCTTGGACAGCAGCAAATAACGATCCTACATAAATCTTCCCTTAATCTCACAATGCCATTTCAGTAAGGGGCTAGGAATTCCCATTTTCATTTAAATATAAAATATAATATCACGTGCTGAATGTCTTTAAGACAATTCAGTTATATTCTAATAATGAGTGAAAGCACATTAAAAGAAACCGGATTTTTTTTCAGAACTATTTTTTCCAAGTTCCTTTTTATGACTTCCTACATGATGACACTTACTTGGCACTACATTGATCCAGTCTAATCTAGGTGATAATGTGTCTCACAAGAGTTATTTTTCAAAAACAAGTAGTTTATCAAACCCATTGACAGTTATGTTTTCAAATTATTTCCAATTTTTTTTTTGTTAAAATATTTGCCTTGCCTTTAAACAGAAACGCCCATGGAACTGAAAGGCAGCTCACCCAGGCAGCAGTTACCCCTCAAGCCACCTCTCAAAGAGTGAGAAAGCACCATCAGCAAGTGAGAAAGCACCAAGTGCCCCAGCAGGAGCCCCCATTTCCCAGCTACTTCCAGCAGACAGTGGGGAAGTGCTGCTCCCAGTGTCTTTCCTGATGTAAACCTTACCCAAGCATTCCTTTGGAACTTTGTAGTTGAGAAAAGCTTCTCTAACAGCATTTCCCATGAGAGGGTGGGCGAGGAGGTTTGGCACTGGATGTGACACAGAAAACTTTGTCCCAGTCCCTCTAGAGTGGGGAAACCCAACCTGAGGCTGCAGCTCGGGAGTCAGTGGTTTCTATTTGCATTTGGATGACCAAAGAGAGATGAGAGTGCAGGTCCTTCCTGTCTGGGAGAGCTGGAATGTGTTCAGGAGAGAGGTGAGGAGTGCCAGGGTCCTGCAGCTGCTGTCAGGTGGGTGGGGAAGGCAGAGGCTGAGGGAGAACGCCCAGGGGAGCCAAGGGGGCACAGGGCATTTTGGGAGTGTCACAGCTCTCAAACACCTGCAGGTGCTAAGCTATCAGCATCAGGGGCTGCCACGTTGTGCCCACTGTCTCTGTAGGCAGGATCCTGATGGGGGTAAATAAAAACTTCTGAACTTCATTTGACTTCCATAAAGAGCGGCTGGATTTGCAGAGCAGTCAGAGAGAACTCCTGAGGGCTGGGCAGGCTCAGAGCCTGAGCCATGTGCCTGGCATCCACTTCCAGTGACTTTTGTGAAGCCAGGAGGGCTTGGGCAGAAGTTTATTGTGAGAGCAGCTATGGTGGCAGGTAAGGTGTTCTCCCAGAAGGACCCCTCAGTGACAGGAAGTTGAGGAAGAATTCAAATTCTCAGGAAGAATTTCATCATAGAAGGGGTTGTTAAACATTGGCAAGGGCTGCCCAGAAAGGTTTGGAGCCCCCATCCCTGGAGGTGTCCAAGGACACCCTGGAGGTGGCACTCAGAGCTCTGGGCTGGGGACAAGGGGGGATTGGGCACAGCTGGGACTCGAGGGGCTGGGAGGGCTTTTCCCCCCTGAATGTTTCTGTGGCTCTGATGTGTTGTGACACCTTGTTTGATTCCACAGAGCAGCTCCTACAGCTTGAAAAAAGGCAAGGGCCAGGCCTTATGGTTTGAGAAGAGCATTAATTGGGTAGTGTGAGAATCCATCTCATTAAATCTCACTTTCTGAAACCAGTTCTGTCCTTTTTGTCCCAAGTTCAGCTATTCTTCCAAAGTAACAACTATAAAAGCATTCTGTGAAATGCATTTTCTGGACCCAGAAGTGGTGATAAATTGATTTAGTATACCGCAAGTCTTGGAGGTTATCAAAAGTATAAGAAAAATATGCAGGAGAGAATATTTTTTGCTGCATTCCTCTCAGCTTTCACTGGCCTTGCTCTCATCCGTTTGCTGTTCTGCACAGTGTTAGTCAGTGGCTGCAGGGCACCAGCTCTGGGATTTCAACAACACAACTTGCCCAGAGAAAGAGGAGAACCTCTCATGCTGGCAGCAGTGCCTGAGCACCAACTAAGTCTAACTAACACTTTTTCTTTACTTGTTTGACATACCGAGGAAACAGAAGCTGCATTTCAAAAATAATTGCTGCACATGATCAATTTTTTATAATGAAGTAAAAGGCAACTAACATTCCAGTCAGAAAGTACAAAAATAAATATGAAACGCTATAAAGGGCACACAGGAAATGAAAGGAACCTCCTGCTTTTGGTGGCATAGAGAAAGGTCAGAAATAGGACACAAAAGATTGAATTTAGGAGAGTGTAAAATGTCTGAAGTCCTCCTTTTTGAGGGTATCACAGCTTAAAATCTGGAAGAAGTATTTGTGCTCTGTAAAAGAGGATATCCCTTAGTGAAGGTAGATGGTGGTGTTGGGAAATCCCACCCAGCTGTGGTGTTTGCAGCAGGGTGTCATTTATCAGAATGCTCTTGGCTCTTCACCATCAGCCCTCAGACCAGCATGTTGCCTGATGTTCCTGAGACACTCATTCCAAGGGAACTGCAGAGGTGGTTTGATTGATGTGGGTCACATGCTACAGTGATTCCCCACTCATTTTTTATTTAAAACACAAAAATTCTTGTAGTGAGAAAAGAGGTTCAGCCTGCCTAGGGTAGCAGGATTTCTGGGATAGTCACAGCTCATGATATTCAGGAGCAAAGCTGTTTGATACTGACTTCAGATATTCTTTTGCACAGATTTACTTATCAAAAACATGAGAAAAAAAATCTTTTGGCTGCGCTTAGTAAGATCTTCCTGAGATGTTCAAGGGAGGTATCAAAGCCTGTCTGGAATGAGTCACTCTGTGTGGGACACAGTCATTCCCAAGCTCATCCCAGCCACTTTGCCAGAGGATATCAGTGCAAAATGTGCTTCCACAGAGCACATTTGACAGCAGCTCTATGTATATAATTAGTGGCCATCCACTGATGGGAATGTTTTCCATCTTTGCTGTTTAAATACGCCTTTGCTAATTTTAAATTTGCATTTGAGTGTTTTTTATGCAGTTTCTCACATTTCTTAAAGATCCCATAGGATTTGTCTGTGACAGCAGGGTTTCCTTTTTTATGCTCTGTCATGTACTTTTTTTTTTTTCAATCAAAAAGCACCAAGTATTACTTGTACTGCTCTCAAATTTCAGAGCTTTGGTGCTAGAACAGTCTTGCAAGTTACTTAGACAATAGCATCCCTTTGGGATTAATCTCACACTTGGATAAAACAAGTGGCAGAGACATTTCCTAGTAACTTTAAGAGACACAGTCCTTTTGCTGGCTGTCCAGTGCTCCACATCCACCCAGTGCCCTTTCCAATGCCTGCTCTCATTCTGCACCTCATTGCCAGTTGCTCTACACATGATTTGGTTCTCGAGTTTTGTTGAAAGACCAAATAAGACATGGCTCTATTCTGTTAGCTCGAAACATTATTTTTATTCAATGAATCCTTTTTGATAGAAAAACAAATGTATATCAACACGGTTCCCGGGGTTTGAGAAGCTTTGTTTTATTTAAGGAGCTACAATTGCCTCTGTAATAACATAAATCAGCAATGCTCACCTTCCACCAGCTGAGAGAGGCACTTGTCCCTGGCCCTGCCCAGCCCACAGAAATGTTGTGGGCTCTCTCTGAGCCTTGCTGTGTTCTTCTGTGGAGAGAAAATCTCACTCCTTTTGCCAATCATTGTGCTTCCCTGACCTGTAGTGAAGGTGTGTGTGCAGACATTTGCAGGAGACGGGGATTTCCTGACCTGGCTGATCTGATGTCAGACAAAATTAGGGAAGATCGTGGTCCTGGTGGGACAAGAGTCAGTGTCTGTGTTCCACTGATTACTGGGCTGCACATGCATGGTGGGGCTGGGGTTATTTTGGCTGCAGCAGTGGAGGGTGCCTGGCCTCAGGTCCTGCTGTGCTGGCCGTGTTTCCATGGGAATCTGCTGGAGGTGGGATGGTCTGGGGGTGGGATGAATTCCAGATTGGAGATGTAGGTGCTCCAGCACAGCTTTGGCTTTGAGGGCTGCAGAGCTCTGGTGACTGAGCTGGGGCTGGGCAGCCTCTGATCCCACAGTGTGGGTGTGTGGGGAGCTTTGGGAGCTGGGCTGGTTTGGGTGCTGGGAGCCTGGCACACAGCACTGGGTGCCTGGGACGCAGACTGGGGGCTGAGAACCCCTGTGTGGGTGTGTGGGGAGCTTTGGGAGCTGTGTGGGAGCCTGGCACACAGCACTGGGTGCCTGGGACGCAGACTGGGGGCTGAGAAGCCCTGCATGGGTGTGAGCAGGGTTCCTGAGCTCACAGTGGGAGCAGTATGTGCCCGAGCCTCCCAAGCAGGCTGGGACACCCCAGCAGCCCTGGCCGAGGCAGCCCCAGCCAGGCTTCAGGACACAGCAGGGTCACGGGGCTGGAACCAGGCCTGCAGCTGCTGGGCTGCAGCTGCCACCCTGCTAGGGGCAGCCCTGCAGGACTGAAGGGGAGAGCAGACGTGCTGTGCTCCTGATGGCAGTGCCCAAAGGTGCTGCCTCTGGAGATAACATCAGCAGAGAGAGCCAGCAGAGCTCTCCCCACACAAACTATTTCCCAGAGGCAAATGGCAAAGGGAGAGAGAGGGAGAAACAGGTACTGACAGTTTGCTGCAGGAGCTCAAAGAAAAAGTGGACAAGCTAAAAGAACTCCAGCTCTTTGTCTGCATTTAATCCAGTTCAGAGCATTCATTGGTGCATGCAGATTTACTTCTCATGGCTGATGGAGCTGGATATGGTCATTTGGTAAGAAACAGGGGATCTGGGGTTTAAATTTTGTACCCTCCAGGCTCTTACATTTTAGGAAAAGTCAGCCCGTATCATACCTAAAGTTTTAATCTAATGTAAAAAGTGTGAGCTGCTGGATAACTCCTTCAAGGAAACAAATCCTGATATAAAAGGTGCTTTTAACACAGACCAAGTTTGGCTGCCTTTGGCTCACAGAAACCAAGGAAAAGATTGTGGCCCACTGTCCCTACCCAGGGAATCCCACATTCCACGCACTGATTCATCAGAGGATACTGGGTTAATACAAGGATATTAAAATACCACCATCCACATATTTCAGTGTGAAACAAGTAGTCCAGGCACCTGCTATCAGAGTACCATAAAACTATCAGATCACCATTGTGGGGTTGGCTTTTGCTGAGGCCAGACAGTCCAGGTTCCACGTAGGGCATTTCCTGAAGGCTGTGGAGCCAATTCATCGCTCGCTGAGTTTGCAGAGCACGGCCCTGAGAGCCCAGAGGGGAAGATGGACGTGTGTGCAAGAACAGGAGCAACAAAAGGGCTGTGAGCCCCAGAGGGAGAGCCTGGGCTGGAGGAGGCAGGTCTAGAGGGGAGAGCTCTGTTGCAGAGTGCAGGGGACAGAAATGGGGCAGGTGTGCCAGAGGGATTCCAGCATGGAGTATTGGAACCCCTGGCACCTCTGACAAGTGCAGAGAGAGAGGGAGAGGTAGCCAGCAAACCTTAGGAAAATACAGAGGCAATAAATGGAGAAGAGAACAATAAAGTAGCACTTTCTCGTCCCTCTGCTCCTCTCTGACCCCCTCCAAAATATTTTTGGACCTCTAGGAAGGACCCCTGTCGCTGGGGTTCAGCTGGCATTGCTGACACTTGTCCTGTTGAGGCAAACCCAGCTGTTTTCATCCCAAGTGCCCGGGCCCAGCTGAGGGCTGTGCACAGGGGCTGCCTGTGGTGTGACCAGGGCAGGAGCCAGCAGGGACAAGAGGCTGCCCCGGCTCCTTCCCAAGGGGCTCTCATCCCTCTCACTGCTGTCTGTAAGTGGGATGATGGCAGTGAAATAAACCAAGAGGCAATTTAGGCTACTTAACTACGCTTCAGGAAAAAAGCCCTGCCTGGGTAGGTGGCACGTGATGTGTTTGGTGTTAATGTTTAGAGCCAATTTGGCAGACCCCCATGGCAGGTGGGTTGGAAATATTTTGTTGCAAGTTTGAACATAGTACCAGGATGTAAGGCCAACCCCTTCTACAAGAGCAGTGATTGAATTAGGGCTGAGAAATGTATCCCTGGCTAGTTTCAATTTTTAAAAAGAGAGCTTTTAAAAAGGTACAAATGAGGCTAAAGGAATTTATGTTATTTTTCTGGTTTCTGTGCTATAACTCCTTTTCCATCTCCTCATCTATCTTCGAAGTGTCCTGCTTTATGAATGAGTGAAGAATAAAAGAAGTATGTAGTAGCTGAGAGAGAAACTCAAGATAGCAAGATAAAGCCAGAGCTTGAGCAGGAGTTAAGATGTAGATCTGAATGTGGAAGTTCCTCACTTCAGAGTTTTAGGGCGGTCATTAGATAGTTTGCATGAGAAGCTGATTTAAAACCAGTGGCACAAAATATGACCTACCTGAGTTCACTTGAGTCAAAGACTTGGACTGCTGCTTTCTGGGGTTGTGATCCTGTCTTCGACCACACGTGCTGACAATTTGCTCACGGACTAAAATAAAAATAAAGCTGTTTCATGGAATCAAAAAATCACAGAACCAGAGAATGATTTGCGCAGGAAGAGAAATTAAAGTTCACCTAGTTCTAACCCTCATTCCCTGGGCAGGGACACCTTCCCCTAGATCAGTGCTCTCTCCTTGCCACTCCCAGTTCCCACTGGGGTTTTGGGTGCCACACACATGTCCAGCCTGGAGCTGGACTTGGCTCCTCGTGCAGGCTGCTGTTTTCTGCTGAAAATGACCAGTGGCAGTGTCTGCTGTTTCCAAACACCCCAAAATGAAGGGAGAGGCTGTAAGAAAGGGTTAATTCCAATTTCCGTATCACTGACCTCCCTCCAGCCTTCCTGGCTGCCTAGGTTTGGAGCTGCATGGATCAGCTGGGCTTTCTCAGGGGAAAAATTATGTGGCCACTCCCTGAACCCTGATAATCCCTCTGGCTGGGCTTTCCAGTGCTGGTCTCTGCCAGGTTAGGCAGAATTTCATCATCAAAATTATGATGGCCTCTTTCAAGTAAAGGCCAGTAGGAAATTAATTGCTGGAATTAGGTGTGTTTGCTTGGGTTATCCCAGTGTCGCTGCTGCTTGGGGTCAGCTGCAGGGCCCAGGACACAGGGACTAAGCTGGTCTCCAGTTTTATTTGGCAAAGACTGGGCTGGTGAACAGCAGGAGAAGATACAGGGACAGAGTTTCATGGGATGTGAAGGTGGAAGGGAAGATGAAGCTTCAAAAGGGAAGTAGTGACAGATCAGGCATGAGAAACCCTGCAAGGAGGAGAACACAAGACAGGTTGGAGCAAGCTGTGATGTTGAGGTGTTTGAGATGCTTTATAGTATTAAAGATCTAGAAAGTTTTTAATAAGAATTGATGACACAGTATAAAACCTATTCCTCATCTTTTACTTTCACCCTTCATGCTCTAAGACAGACCAAGTTTCCTTGCAGAGTAGCTGTGGTATTTGTATGCTCCATGTGACAAGAGGCAAATTGCTTCAGACCTTCCAGAAGTGTGCTTGACTGTGGTATATAAAAAATAATATGTAGATTTCCAAACTGGAGCATGAAGTTGTAACATTTAGAGCTGATGATGCCTGTATGACTAAATAATCATCTGTTCTATACTGCTGATTAATGTGAAACCTGCAGGGGGATGAGCATTGACAGAGATGATCTGCTTGTTCCTCTCTTGCTGCACCTTATGTCAGTTTCATGTGCAAGGACTGAGGCACAGCTTATTTTGGAACCTTTGCTTGCAAATGTTGTGGCCCTTATTGCTGAACTCTGCAGCATTCTGCGTGGGGCATTTCTGCCAGTTCCTAATTTCACTGCCCTGTGCCAAGCCCTGCAAGACCAGACAAATCCGAGGCACTGGGCAATCACGCTGAAGAAAAGCTGTGGCTGAGGAGGATCCCATTTTAGCTTTGGTCCCTCGGCTGTGAGGTCAGGCAGCGCTCTCCTCCCTGCTTAACTCGCAGTGCAGGAGGGCAGTTGGCTTTGCAGGCAGAGCTGGGTCGCACTGACGAGCATTTGCTCCCTGGGACAACGGCGTGACCTGTGTCTGGTGCGGCTCCCCCTGCAGAACAAACCCTTCCCTGGCGTCACCCCGTGGCCGTCCAACAGCCCTGGTGTCTTGAGGAGAGTCTCCCCTGTATTAACGCATCCTTCTTTGTTCTTCTAACCACAGATCCTGGAGGAAAACATGAAGTTAGAGTGCAAGTGCCACGGGGTCTCGGGGTCCTGCACCACTAAAACCTGCTGGACAACCCTGCCCAAGTTCCGGGAGCTGGGCTACATCCTCAAGGACAAGTACAATGAGGCCGTGCAGGTGGAGCCCGTCAGGGCGAGCCGCAACAAGCGCCCCACCTTCCTCAAAATCAAGAAGCCCCTCTCCTATCGCAAACCCATGGATACAGACTTGGTGTACATAGAGAAATCCCCCAACTACTGCGAGGAGGACCCTGTGACAGGCAGCGTGGGGACGCAGGGCAGGATGTGCAACAAGACGGCGCAGCAGTCCAACGGCTGTGACCTGATGTGCTGCGGCCGTGGCTACAACACCCACCAGTACTCCAGGGTGTGGCAGTGCAACTGCAAGTTCCACTGGTGCTGCTACGTGAAATGCAACACGTGCAGCGAGAGGACAGAGGTGTACACCTGTAAGTGAGCCCCTGCACGGGACTGCTCCCTGGCCTGGGATACATTTGCACATGCACTCGACGGAGCTGGACGGAACTGTGGGGAGGAGCTGCTCTCCCCGAGGAAATGCTGATGGATGGAGCCCTCTCTTCTCACGTTTGTGGATACACATTTCAGACTCTTCTAAAAAGTCAGCCAAGAAACAAAAACCAAACAAACCCCACCCTGGGCCACCAGAGACACAAAAGAGAGAGAAAAGAATCATCTCAGTGAGCCTGCACCTCAGAAGGAAGAAGCATTGACTGCCCTGTGCAGAGACACCAACAAGGGAGAAATCTCTGGGTGTGGTGACTAACTCTTGCTTTGGGACAGGGATGGTCAAACACCTCTGTGTGCAAGGAGCAGGGAGGGCTGGGGGAGAAATCCCTGCAAAAGGGCTTTGCACAGGATGGGCTGGACGGAGCCTCCCCGAGAACTGCCCGTGGGAGCGTGTGGGTGATGCGGATTTAGGCTTCTACACTCGTGGAAAGCTTCTACTGGACTTGCCCATCTTTCCACTTTACAGCACTTGCTGCAGCAGGAAGAACTGTGGAAGGGTTCTGTGGACACTGCTTTATCTGCCTTTCTCGTGTGTGTGTGAGCTGCAGATTTTAGCACAGGGATTTGGGACACTTGGGCATAATAATAGCAATATTTAACAATTTATTCAGATAAAACTAATATTAATTTATTTAATTAAAAAAGAACTTTACCAACCTTTTTGGAACTATTCTGCAATTAAAGTAGATGGCTGGCTTTCTTTGTGGAATAATTTTGTAGGATCAGCAAGAAAACACTGGAGCTGTATATATTATTCTTGACTAGGATATTTCTATTAGTTGGACTCACAGGATATGTTCTGCAGGATATGTTCTACAGTACTGGATGTTTAGGGACAAAAGCTGGCATCTTTATATATATGTACATACACAAACACACTGTATTTTGGAGTTTTTGTTTGTTTGTTTCCTCCTGTTTGCTGCTAGTTGTCTGGAACAAAAGTGGAGTGGTAGGGGTTACAAATCTTTACCAGGTTTTGTGGTTATTTTTTTTCTTCAATTAAAGAAAGAAGCATTAATAAAATCCTGTTTGGAATATGTCTAAAAATAAGAAAAATCCAGACAAAATTCCATCTTTTGGAAAAATCAACCATAGGATAAGAGAGTATATTTTGTAAGAGACTATTTTTATATAAATATTTTATTTATACTATGTCTGCTTGTTCAACCTGTACTTTTTCTCAAAACAGGCATTCAATTTGTAATTCTTAGGCTATTTAACAGAGAAAGGGTAATTAGTTTGTGAACACAACAGCAGCAAGCTGGATGCATTCAGCTGCAATTGGTGGATGTGTCAGAGAGCAGGATGAACTTTCTCTCCGGATGTGTGTACAAACTGGCTCTTTTCCTGCAGCTCAGTTTGCAGAATATGCAAAACGAGAACAGAGTATGTAGCATCAATTTTGTCACATGGCTTGAATTCATGATTGGTATTAACTGGATGCTCATTTATCCCATTCAAGAAAAAAAAATCCGAATTAGCTTCCCACATGCGTCAGTCATTAAACTGTGGCGTTATGACTCGCAAATGTGCTGTGTGTGCTGTCAGTTAAACCTCTGCATTGTGGTGCTGTCAAATCTGATTTCCATCAGGGGAAGACTGTAGACTGTGACTGTAATAACTTGCATGACACACATCGTCTGATTCTCATAGATAGGACACAAAGCTTACTTTTTGTCCAGCTCCTTTTGGCATTTACATTATTCTTTCCCCCCAAAAGGCCAGGGCCCAAAAATCCAGAAAAACATTTGGACAAGTTTAAAGAGGCAAATTTAAAGACTACTCACTTGTTTTTCAGAGCCCAGCTAAGCCGTTTTGCATTCCCTTTGTGGTATTTCCATTTTATCACTGCTGATTTCTTCAGATATTCGAGCGGTAAATATTTCTCTGCATTTAGAATTGTCCTGTTCCTCCTGCTTAACTCATTTGTGACTGATAAAAAAAAAAAAGAAAGAAACAATTCTAATTTTAATGTTGTTTTTCAGCTGGGTAAGAAACACGGCCCAGCATTATGGATGATGTTGCACATTGTCTGGGACAGACCTGCCACTTAAAACAGAGTTTTTGTTCACTTCAGACACCAGGATGGGGTATCAAAATAAAGTTGTTAATGTAATTTACTTTCACACTTATGACTTGTCAATATAAAAGCAAATTTTTATTGGTCACTGAGTCACTGCTCCTAATCCTACTAAATTCCACACAACAAGATATAAAATGCAATCACCTACAGTAGGGATGTTCATTACAACTCTGTATTATGGTTAAATAATTCAGATCTAACGTTTTATATTGGAATCTCCCCACAGTTTGTATTGGGTTTTGATTTAGTGAATACCGTATCATAGTTGAAACTGTGTTTTCCTCACTAATTAGAGTTACTTTACAAATTATTACTTTTGCAGCATGTTTTTACCATAGAAAAGTAACATGTAAAACTCCTGCTTCCTGTGAATTTCCGTATGCAGTGATGTGCCATGTACAGCTAGCAGAATAATTATTGAAGGATAAATATCTTTAAACAGTTTTACTCACAATAATAAAAAACTGGATGCACAAGGAATTCAATTTGGTACACATTTTCCCTATATTTTACAATATTGCTGATGAGAAAACTGAGAGAAAAAAAGGAAAAAAAAAAAAAAAGACGATTTGTTTAATAACTGGAATAACAGTTTGGGAACCATGAATTAAAAAGCAAGGAAACCCAAATGCTGCATTCAGCTAGAAAGTATTTGGAAATTTGGTCCTGTCATCTTAGATAGGAGAAATCTGGCCCATCAGAACGTGCCATGAGTCTGGAGTTAATTGATCATTCACTGAGTGGGCTTGAATGGCACGGAGAATAAACAGGAGAAGGGAGAAGATTTACGGGTTTGTGGATCTTTTTCCCCTCCACAACAGTTTGATCTTTGTGCTGGGGATAGAAGAGCTCTGTTTTTACGTGGGGAAGGAGCATAGTATGGCCCTGAAATGCACACAAGTGCAGGACAATGCAGCCCTCAAAGGGAAATACATGTGTTCATGTGTGCTGCGAGGGGAACAGGGACAACTTGGGTGGGGCCACGAGGGAAACACGGCCAGGAGCAGGGGCAGGGAGAGCAGAGGGAAGCAGAAGGGGAAAAGCCTGCCTGAGAGCTGGGAAGATGTTAATTATGGAATCTCCCTTCCCCATCCCACAGTGGAACCCCAGGTTGTGGAAATGATGCTGTGCTGCCTCAGGATTCCTAAAGAGGTTTTAAGGATTTTGCCTCTTGGCCTTTCTAAAAGGACAGCTAACCTGAATTCACTCAACTCGGTACTAGAAGCACTTACATAAAACATGAATCAGTCAGCAATTAAGTTTTCTTTGCCATGTATGTACAAAGCTAATGGAGCTACGTCTCTCAACAGTGATAATTAAACTGAAAACATCCTTAAAATGTACTTTTCAGTGGTTCATTTGGTAAAGTTATTGTAAGGGGACACAGTGACTTATAAAAGGCAAATAATGGCTGCATACCATATTGCACAAGGCTCTTAATGAACTCTTCTGTGGACTACAAAACCGTTTTTAACTGACCACAGTTGAAAATGAATTTGTTAAACAGAGAAGCATTTCAGGCTGCAGTCAGGGTGCACAAATTCAAATTAAGTATCTGCATAAGTATTTCTGACAATATTTTTGCATTTGTCATTATAATAGTCATGAGGAAGTACACACTGTGACTGTCCCAAATGTGTGTATTAATCAATACTGTCCCTTGTCCCTAACCCGTAATCAGAGAAGTCGATGGACCAAGAAGGTCTCGAGGTCTGAACTGCAGGGAATCCTGGTAGATGGGGTGTTGTATATGAGTCAACACTGCCCTGGCAGCCAGGGGGGACATCCCTGTTGTGGGGGGCACCAGGCCCAGCATGGCCAGTCAGGCAAGGGAGGAGATTGTCCCACTCTGCTCTGCACTGAGGCGGCCTCACCTTGAATACTGTTTGAAGTTTTGGTCAGTGCAATCTAAGAAAGAGTGTTCAAAGGTGAGCAATGAAGATGGTGAAGGGTCTGGAGGGACTGTACAGCGAGTGGCTGAGGGCACTTGGTTTGCTCAGCTGGAGAAGGAAGACTGAGGTCAGAGCTCCCCGGGGGCTGCAGCTCCTCCCGAGGGGCAGCTCTGATCTCTGCTCCCTGGGACAGGGACAGGACCAAGGGAATGGCTGGAGCTGGGCCAGGGGAGGGTTAGGGTGGATAACAGGAAAAGATTCTTCCCCAGAGGGTGGGGGGGCACTGACCAGACTCCCCAGGGATGGGTCATGTCCCCAAGGCTGCCAGAGCTCCAGGAGCATGTGGACAATGCTCCCAGGGATGCGCAGGGTGGGATTGTTGGGGTGTCTGTGCAGGGCCAGGGATGGGACTCCATGATCCCTGAGGGTCCCTTCCAGTTTAGGATGTTCCATAATTCTAACAGGAGACAGAAAAAGACATTTGAGAGATAAAGAAACTAAAGGCCTGCAACAGACAGGGTGCAACCCACAAATGCTTTGGGATACAGAGGAAAAAGCCAAAGAAGGAGAAGCCCTGAAATCAATGCACGGAAGGCACACCACTGAGTCCAGCAGGGAACAGAAAGGGCTTGGCAAAACGGACAGATTGCAGCCAAATCTGAGCCTGCCCTGTTGCTACACAGCCCAAAGTGCAATTTCATTCGGATCAAGCCAAATCCCAGTATCTGTTCCTTCAAATCAGCAAGAAACCTGTTTTGTGAGTTGTTTCTTACACTGAATTTTTTACCTAGCAACATTTCTTTTGCACTATGGATATCACATACAGCGTATTTTTGAAACTGTTTAAATCCTACAGCGGCGGTTAAATATCCATCACCTTGGGAAAGAAGTTAACAAAGAAGGATGGAGAAGATCCAGTACAGGCAGTCGTGTTAGACCATAATGCCATCCCACAGGACTGGAAGAGAGGTAATTTATTAAAAAAACACCGTGTTTTCCGCCTATATATAAAACCAACCAGGATAGTTCCTTTTGGCCTTCTCTGATGCTGTGATGTCAAGTTGTACAAAAGTTCTGTGCTGAGCCTGGTCTCAGCCAGCCACTCTTATCCCTACAAACAGGCAGGAAATTGGGAGAAAGAGCCCAGGAGAGTTGGCCAGTGGGCACAAAGGCAGCCTGTGAGAGAATGAGGACCGTGGCCCAGATTTCTCAGCTTCTGCCATCCTGTTTTAAGGAGCTGGAACAGTGACTGATTTGCCTCCTTGTGTAAAATACATATCCAGATCTGAGTGTCTGGGAAATGCATTCAGCGCATGTGGTGATTTCCCTGCGTATTCTGTGTGGCTGAAGAGAGGAGACTCCTTCCCAGGCTCATTAAATGCTGAGCACACAGTAATTAATATAACCTCCACATTAAGTATGAGTCATGCACCAGGGAAATGGAAGAAACCTTGTCTCATGTTTTGTCTCCTTAGGTTAAGTGATTTGCAGAGCTGGGAGGCAAAGGAGATAGCAGAGCAGGCTTTTTAAGTGAGGGGATGTAGACAGCAGCTCCACAGAGGGAACAAACAGCCTCTGGCAAGCTGAAACTCAGCTCAGAGTCCCCACAAAGCAGGGGCACATTGCTCCAATGCCTCAGCGATGCAAGCACAGAAAAACTTGGGGAATATTCTAATGGAAAGTGTTTAATAGGACAGTGTTAAAGCACATGGCATTTGCTGCCACCAAAAGAGGGGGATGTGAGGTGACTCACTGGGGTCAATGAGTTGTACCAACGAAGTACAAATTGTGAGAATTAGAACAGAAGCTAAAACAAAAAATAAATGGATTAAAGCCTTTCTGTGAAGTTAGAAAGGCAATTTATCTGCTTCTGTCTCTCCTTTTGTGCTTAGCTCGGGCACCTGTCAGAATATTTTGACGCTTGCCCATCTTTAGCTGCGAGCCACATGAGCTGAATTCAGATTAAACAGTAAAGAAAGAAAGCATCCCAGAATATATATTGTGTTTATTTAGGCCAGAGCAGCTTGGACCTCAGTGCAAAATCAATCAGAGCCTAAAAGGAAGCTGGCAGACTGTCAGTGCCTCAGCACATCCAGACTGCACTTCCTCCAGAAAGACAAGGGACAGGGGCTGGGAAACTCTTGGTGTTTGTAACATACCCTTGGTTGATATAATAACGAGATGAGATGAGGAGATGCAGAGACCTGCATTAATGGCTGCACACCAAAGTTGTCATTTTGATGACTTGTTTGGGCAGGAGTGGCAGTGGCCGGGTGATAGATTATTCTCCCTTTATCCTGCTACAATGACATCTGCTTTATTCACAGATCAGCCACCAGTTGCTACAACAACGCCAGTGTGCTTTAGAAAATGTTGTTGAGCTGCTGAGAGAATCTTGGCTACCCATTAGCAAAATGTTAACTATGCAAAACCAAAGAGCGCTTGGTTTTGTTGTAGGAAAGAAGTCAATGCTCTGCAATAACTAAGAATGTCAAAAAGAATTTACATTCAAAAAGTAGAGAAGGGGTTTAACCCATGATATCACCATGATTCAAAAATCCCCCTGGAATTCATTAGCGAGACATTAGGTCTGAAGAATAGAGAAAATAAATAATGAGTTTTGAAAAGAAAGAACAAATACACTTTCCTCCGAGTCGGTTGTTGTCTGCAGCATTTTAACACGTCCGTTGCCCTTCACTTTTTCCTGTTCATTGTCTTGGATTTTTACACAGTAAACCTTCACTCGTAGGGGTTTATTTATTTCTATTTATTTCTTTTCTGCCCCCATTTAGCACTTGGAGGGGACACTGGGTGCTAGTAAACCATGCCAGGACACGGAGCTGGCTGCCAGCAGAGTCCCTTGCGCCCACTCCAGGACAGGGTGAGAGAACCTCACTGTCCAACCTGTTCCTTGGAAAGGCAACTACAGGAATTTGCAGGAGGAATGACTCTCTCCTCAGCCAGACAGGGTAGCCCCGAGCTCGAGGGGGCAGGGGAGCATCCCTGGGGAGGGAGCAGTGGAGACCTGTGCTCAAGAGCACAGGCATCTCCGGCCGCTGAAGCGGCTGCTCTGAGGGAGAGGTGTCCGAGCTGCAGTATTTGGAGTGAAATTGCTGCAGTTTCTATCTAGGAAAGTGCTGCCTGTCATACCCCAGGTGATTGATGGGGGGCTGCCTGCTGCTGAGGGTGCTGGTAATGTGTGTCAGACAGCATCCTCCACTGAGACAGGCTTCCCTGCTCCCAGCCCTCTTTGCCTCTCAAACACAATGGCTCTATCCGTCCTGGCCATAATTTTTCATCCACTTCAAAGTTAAGTGAATGTAATTCTTAATTTGTTTTCCAAATGACTCCAACAATTTTCTTCCCTTTGTCTCCACAACAAGATCAGATCGATTTTACAATGTGTTGTACTTCAAATTTAACTTCATTAAATATTTATAACATTAAGAGGCTAATGACATAAGCCTTGTCTGTGGTATTTATAGGCTTTATGAAGAGACTGAAGACCTGAGGGGGCCGAAGTTTAGGTTAATTCTTTGAGAATGAAATTCAACACCTGGTTGGAGCTGTAATACACAAACTACTAGTACTATTTCAGGGCTATCATGTTAATTTAATTTATCAACCATATTTATTGTTGAAGTTGGAAATCTCAACCCAGCCCATAATAGATCATAGGTATATTGTTTTCCTGTCACAGTAAATAGGTCCCAAATGATGATCTAATGATCTCGTTACATAACCAAGCTCAAGACTTGTTAAGCTACTTACTGCTGGAAGAATATATGTGAAAAATTGCCAGTAGCCATTTTTGCTATATTCTGAACACGTGTTGGAGCCCCCTCCACACAATGATTTCCTGGGTTCTGTCTGCCCCAGTTTTACATTCTAATTGCAAAGCCACATTGTTTAATGAAGAATTCAGCTACATTTGGTGCTGAGCTTGCTTCTCCCAGACATCCTTCCCAGAGCTGGTGATCTTCAGTCCATGGGAACTAAAGGGATATCACACACACCAGTGTTAATGCTGAAGTAGCACTAGTTGTGTCATATTCCAGTAATTTTCAAGGAAGTGCAGGTGAGGAGTGGTTTAGAGCTTGTTTTTTTTTTTTTTTNGCAGCTCACAGTGTAATCAGAGTTTCAGAGCTGCCAGTGGAGAACTGTGTTCAGAAAGTCAGAAAGTGATGGCTGCAGGAAGACACACCTGGTACACACACCATCAGGTGTGCACACGAGGTGGGGATGGAACCAGGTGATCTTTGGGGTGTTGAGGCCATTCAGTGATCCTCTGCTCACATGAGGCACATGGAAGCAGGCTCTGAGCCTGTCCCCATGGCCCAGGGGAGGCACTTTGGGGGCAAAGAGGTGACAAAACCTCTGGCACTGCTGCTACAAGGACTTGAGGCAGCAAGGAACAGGGAAACAGGGGTGTAACAGGGGTCTAATGGGTTGCTTGGAGCTTTTAAATATGTTGGGTCCTACAGCTTTGCCCAGAAATACCAGCAGACGTTTCTGTATCATCCCAGGCTCAATTTCAGTTGCTCTCAGATCTGTCTGGAGTGAGCATTTGGCACTGGGCGCTGTTCTTTGGGACTTGGTGCAGTTCACGACTGAGCTCAGAGCTCAGCACACCCACCCAAAGCACCCCGGGTTTCATCTTTTCAGGGGCCAAAGTTCACTCTCCACTCCAAGGGACGAGCACAGCACAAGAGGTAATTTTTAAAAGGACCCTTGTGTCACAGGTACAGCAAGCAGAGAACAGCTGCCTTTGCCAGCATCGTTGTCATGGCTACAAATTGCCATCTCTATCTTCCACATGTATGGAATGCAATCTGGGAAGAGTCCAAAGAGCATCCTTAAAAAGCCCCTGCCATGTGATGGCAGCCTGAGGGGAGCAGCAGGTCCCAGAGCCTCCCCAGGCCACCAGCAGCCCCTGCCAGCAGCCATGCTGTCACTGTCCCCACGGTCTGTGCAGCACTGGCACAGGGCAGCTCCTGTCCCAGCTATCCAGTTAAACCCACCACGTATCCCTACTGCCCTAACATCAGCCAATTTGAGCTAATTATACACTAGGAACTTTATTTCCTGAAAATGGATATTGCCCTAGCAAGAGGTATGGATAACATCTTCATCTGCCAGAAACAGGATTAGTTTTGACAGAGTTATGTTTACAAACATAAAATTTATCACCTTTTTTTTGTTTTAAATAGCACCTGTGTACACCTGGAACAAGACAGTAGCTAATGATTTATGTTGGACGGTAACAACGGCTGGTTTTGCTGGAACTCTGCCATAACTGAGTGTCTGTTACTCTGCCCTGTTGGGTCAAGACAACACATCAGTCAAGTAAATCACTTAAGTAAATTATTGAGGACTTAAATTGACTTTTTCTACATAATATGTAATTACTTCCTTGAACCAACATTCCCTTACATCACCAATCTAAAAAGCTTTCTATTTATTTTTTAACTGAATATTGATTGAATTTAAATTACAGCCAGCATGTACTATTTGTCTGAAGTTCAGATTCTAGGGAACAAACTTTCCAACAGCGCTGTCAGCCTTGCAGGCCCTTGCCACCCACACACCCACGTAACCCAGCTGCAGCTTTGCCCACCACGCTCATGGTGCAGGGACCAGCCTGGTGCCTCTGCTGAGCTCTGCAGAGCCAAGGCTCAGAGGGCTGGAGATGCTGAACGAGTGCAGCAGCACAGGAAGAGATGAAAGACAACCCTGCAACAGCAAGTTCTCACCGTGAAATGGTGAAACAATGAGGATTTCTGCTGTAGCTAGCAAAACTTAAAGCCAGAAATGAGAATTACAAGTGTGAAATCTCCATGGGGACTACAGGGATTTAGAGCCCCACCAGGCTGCATCTGCTGCTGACTGTGCCTGTGCTCCTGTCACAGCTCTAGAAGAAAAGCCAAATATGCAGAGTTTCCTCATGTCATCCCAGAAAGACAGCAAGGAAGATTCTGGCAGATGGCATTCAGCCTCGGAGCTCTCTCCCGCCCTTCAAGCACAGGGTGCTCATCTGTGGCACTGCAGAGGAGTCGGAGCTCGGCAGCCCTGAGACAGAGAAACGTGCCCAGGTCAGCTGCTGCACACAGAGCTGTTACCCAGGGTCTGTGTGACAGTTCAGTTCATAGGATGTGTGCCTGTATCACTGCAATCATCTCAGATGTCAGGGGAAAATCCTCTGAGTGCAAATATCCTTCCTGTCAGTTTGTGTGTCCTGTCCTCAATCATCCTCCCCAAACCACCCTTCCAAAACCTATTAAACCCCTCCAATCTGTGCAGTGATTTTCCTGCTTTAGGAGACAATCAAGTGGAAACAAATACCAATCATGTCCAAAATTGTCTGCATGCA
Organism: Notiomystis cincta; assembly: GCA_013398075.1. NCBI lineage: Eukaryota > Metazoa > Chordata > Aves > Passeriformes > Notiomystidae > Notiomystis > Notiomystis cincta. The sequence continues at coordinate 41,794 of VZRX01021781.1, forward strand.
AGTTTGGTGGAGGGCAGGAGAGGCAGGAAGGAGACACTGGGCTCAAAGAAGGAAGTTTTCAAGTTGAGGATCTCACAGTAAAACCTCTCGCAAGTACAGGGATCGCATCCTCCCTCCTGCTTTGGGCATAAATTAAAACCCGTTTAAATCTGAGTTTGAAAGTGGTCAAGTGACCCTGGGCTGCAAAATATGCCCAGGTTTGAGAAGAGGCTGAGGAGGAGGCTGCTGACCCCAGCAATGATGAGCAGAGATCAGATTTGTCAATGTGCAACATTTAATATTCCTTAGCCAGGATTGTTTCCGGTTAAAATTGGCAGAAGTGGTGAATATAATTCTCTTAGTATTTTATTAGTGAGATGGGAAGTTAATGGGAAAGGGCAGCTAAAAGTAGTTTTGCTAAGGCTAGAAAATACATTAAAGTCAGCGTTGTCATGGATTACACCCAAGGTCACAGGATTCAGTCACAGGAATTGATTAGTGGTATTTACAACTCAACAAATTACTTTAAGCAAGAGTGACATCATGCCCCACACTATTTACCAGAGGAACTACACACAGTGAGACTGCAGAACAGCTCATCAGCCTGTGGGTGGGTTAATGCAGTTGCTGTGGGCTTCAGCTGCAATCAGAAGGATTCTGCCCTCCCAGTCTGGTGTTCTGTGCTCTGTGAACCCAGGAGAGCAAGGGGGCTGTTGTTGGTGAGCATCTGAGCACTGCTGACCAACATCCACAGCCTTCCTTTTTATTCAGATGTGAGATTAAAGAAAGCCACTTTCTACTTAATGGAGCTAATTGCATTTTGATGAAGAACAATTTCAAGAAGCAAGGTCCTACTTGTGTCTGTTGCAAGAACATGATGCTCCCAGCACCCCAGCAGACAGAAGGGCAGGCTGTGGCCAAGCCTGTGCCCTGACAACACCTCCTCAGCACTTCCAGGCACTTGGACTCCTTCCTGCTTAGTTCTGTGCCGGGAGAGTTGAACAGGAGCTTTGAAGATGTGTACTAAGGAGTTGGCCTCAGTGATCCTCAGGGGTCCCTTCCAACTCAAGACACTCCTGATTCTGTGGTTCCATGTCAGCCTCACAGAGACCAGGGAATCCCAAACCAGGAGTCATTTCATAGGTCTGTGAAGAGTAGGAGCTGGAGGAGAAAATCCTTCCCCTGCCCTAGAGGGGTTATGTAGTGGCAAAGTTCCTCTCCACAGGTTCAGTGTGGGGTAGGAGTGCCACCAACCCCCGTGGGCAGCGGGGACGGGGAGCTGGCTTTAGCTCAGGTACAGTGGCCAAGGGACCTGCTGCCCCCATGAGCTGTGTGATCACCCCACTCTGGTGGGGTGACACAGCCCCAGGCCCCTCCTGCCCTCCCTTCCTCGCTTAGCAGGGCACACTTTTCACTGTAAAGGCCATTTTCTGCCAAAGGAGGCAAATCCCTTTCCATGTAACTGCATGTGCTTCAAGGTGCTTGTGGACTTTGACCAACTGGTTTGTACAATCACACTTCCCCCCTCCCTGCTGGAACCTGTCATTCCCTAATGCATTACTTTCTGTAGCAAATTGAATGTGGGTTTGTGGGTATTTTTGCCAACCTTTATGAATCCTCTTGAGTGATCTGTGGATGGGATCAGCAAACAAATTTTGTTCTAGCTCTCCAAATCCTGACACATGAATTGATTTCAGCAGGACACGGTAAGTGAATAATGGATCTCTGCCAAAAGGGCACGTAGGATTTTGCAGGGTGGAGGAGGAAAGAAGAAGACTTTGCTTTCTCCCTTTTTTCTCCTTCTTAGCCGGTCTTGTTAAGAAAGGGCTCTCAAAGCAAATTGGTTTTCTTTTCTACCCTCTCAGAAGTGTTTTTCCTCCCAGGCTTACCTGCTTGTTGCCTTCCTTGAAGCAGAAAGAGGAGAAGCGTGTGCTCAGCCCCACGAGCAGCACCGCGGGCGCTTCCCCAGGCTCGGCTGCCCCTTGGCACTGCCACCGGTCCCGTGCCCTGCCCAAGGCCCCACTGACACTTTCTCAAGCACATTAAGGCTGGCAACAAGAGCAGGGCTGTTCTGGTAAATGACAGCGGGCTCAGGAGCCAGAGGGAGCCGTTCCTGGGGCTCGCAGCTCCCGGGCAGCTCTCAGAGGCTGTTCTGTATGCCGAGCCAGGCTGTGGATGCTAATTTGTTGGCACTGCGAATTGCCCCTGCAAACGATAGATCCCATGACCTTCTTCAGTTACAGATAACACAAACTACAGTTATATTTAAGTGGCACATTGGTTAACCCCAGTCACTCGCATTGAGCTCCTTTGACTCCATTTCTATCATTAATAAAGAGTTACGTTACAAAGGCACCTTGGAGTTCCTCGCAGGCAAATCTGGCCAGCAAGCCCATTCTTGCTGTGAGCATTTTTCTGCACTGAGCTCCTGCTCTGGGCAGGCTGGGCATTACAAGTGCTCTGAAGCACCAGCAGCAGTGAAGATGCTGCTTTAGGACATGGGCTGTGGCAAAAGGCTTTCCATATGAACTGTGCTCTGCGGTACCTGTTAGCGCTGCTGCAATTTCCAAATCCTCCCAAAAGGGTTTGTGCACAGAATCACCACATGAAATCTCACCTGAGCTTTTAGTTACCTCTGGAGGAGGGCTGGTTTCAACCCAAAAAAGTCAAAATAGAGTTATACAGACTTTTCTGCTTCTAAAATGACATTGAATACCTGAACAGAATACTCATCGTGTCCTATATTTTACTTCATATGGCTGTACCATATTTATAGCTACTTTTACCTGTAACTACCTAAAAATATACACAGGATTTCAGCAGACAGTGCAACTTTGGTCTTATTATGAGTGGTGATGTGCAGCCATTGTAAATGTAGCCCTCTCTGTTGTACACCCCTTATCTTGAACATTACGAATGGCATCATCTTCATCACAGAAACCTTATTCCACATCAGAGATGAATCCAAGACTCCAGATCTCGGGGAGTTCCTGCCCTTCTGTGCCCACAGGACCTGCAGTGTGCAGTGACAGTTTCCACAGCTCTCAGGCCCCAGCAGTGTCTCAGGGTGCCACCACCTGTGTGAGCACCAAATGCTGGTGACAGGAGTCTAGGACTGGAAAACCTGGAGGGTTCTGGCAAGGTTTTTTAAAGCAAGGTTGTTCTCATGCAGCTGCTTAAGGCAAATGAGTTCTAGACCATTCACCTTGTTTAAAGACAGGCAGAGGAGTCCAAAGCTCGATTACACAGAACCAGGTGATTCAGTCCAGTAAGGCAAAATCTGCTCCCTGCTGCCCATCTGTCACTGCTGGGTCAATTTTGTGCCAGAACTGTCTGAGACCTTCTGAAAGCTGGTGTAGTTACACAAACAGAAAGTCATTATTGTCTTGGCTCCAGATCTGCTCATTCATCTAACTCCTCAATAGCTGGTTCAAGAATGCTAATTAATAGTAGTTTATCATTAACGAGCTGGCTTTATTTACCAAGATTTGCCTTTGGTTTGCCAGGGACAGGACTGCTGGGGTTCTGTTCCGTTGTCTGACTTGCATCTTGTTGAACATTATAAACTGGATTTATATGGTATGAAATGATGAATGAGGACTGAGTCATTCCGTGTATTAGCATTTCATAGAATGAGATGAAATGAGACAATTAATTACCTGAAATGAGACAATTAATTAAGTTCTACAACATATGTAATTATTCCTATACATCTCAGGTAAGGAAATACTACAACTTCACTCTGTTGTAGTAATTCTGAGCATCCAAATATCTTTTAAAGCATTCAGGGAGATTTATGACCATCTTCTCCTTATTACTAAAATGAGGCACTAGCATATGATGGAGATGCCAGGACCTGACACATCTAGAACAACACTTAAAGCCACTCAGCAATGCACCTCCACTGCAGCACGTGCACTCTTACACAAGTGATCCTTCCAGAAAGGATTTTTCTCCTCTTTGTAGCTCCTGGAAATATTTATCACCAACTCAGTATAGCTGAGAAAAGCATCCTGCCTTTAAACTGCTGAGTCAGAGGAAGCTGCCAGTAAAGGGGCTGTACTTGGGGCCAGTGAAACCCAGAGGAGGTGAAGTCTTTGTTCCTCTGCCACGGGACAGAGCCAGTGCAGAACTGAGGGGGTGCATGCAGGAGGGACCCTGCACTGGGAATGAGTTCTCCCTCTCCACTTCCCTTTTCTCCCAGCTGCTAAAGGTGATGAGCAGGATACCAGTGAGACAGAGAGGTCTTAAATCTTGACAATTAATAGAAAAGCAGAGACTCTTCCCATAAGCTCGGTGCCCTATTTCCAGCCTGCAGCACGCAGGGATATCTGCTGCCTTCCAGGAGCCTCACACAGTGCCAGAGCCACTCGAGGCCCTGCTCAGCTGAGTGGGGACTGAAGTCACCAACCCCAAGCCATGTTCCAGCTGCTGCTGCTGCTCTGGAGCAGTCCTCAAGCTGCAGCCCTTGCCTGGCATTCAGAATTCCTGGCACATCCCAGCAGCTCCTTCACTGTGCACACATTGCTCCCCTTCTCCACCTGCTCCACCAGAGCACCTTGAACTCCTCCTGAATAACTCCAGCTCCTTTCCCCAGTCTCAACAGGAGTGGTATCCACTAGGATTGATATTCCTAGCACAGTATTTTGAGGTAATTACATTAGATTGGTGCTCTCCTTCCTCAGTTATTGCTTTGGCAATTAAAAAGCATTAACTAACAAAGTCAGAGATTGTAAGTTTACTGAATGACTGAATATTTACAAGTATATTGTAGTTTAAATTATTCCTCAGCTTTCAGGAGAAACTATTATAATGTACATTAATCTATTATATTGAGCACTTCCTCCTATTAGATTCTAATGTAATGAGATAATTTTCTTCCTTCAAGCACAGAATTTGTATCAGCAGAGGAGAGAAAAACATTTATTTCTTTCTTCTCTGGGTTGTTTAGGATAACTCTGTAGTTCATTCTTGCAAGTGGTTATTGAAGCAATTGGTAGCTTAGCTCAGCTAAGAGGATTGAAATCACACAAGTTTGAACAACTTTGATCAAGTGATGCTCTGCTACATTTAATGATGCAACAAAGGGAAAGCAAACAAACAAACAAACAAATAAATAAAATAAGTCTCCAGACTCCAGATCCCTACAAAACACATGGTGTGAAAAATTATGTTGCAATATGAAATTTCAAGGCATGTATTGCTCAGGACGTCTGAATTCACACAAGCAAATACCATTACACAATAATTATATTATTACTTAGATTTGCATTTTGTGGGGGGCCTATTATTTAATGATTTAGAACACATTGTCTCCTCCTCCAAACCATGAAGTCTTACAAATAAGATTTGCAGGGTGGGTGTTTGAGTTTTCAAATGGAAGCTTTGCTCTAAGGCAAGTAAAAGGAAGCTGTACATCTAGGGGGAAGGAGGGGTGGCAAGGACAGAGCCACTCCTGCCACGTTTGTTCTTCAGGTTACAGAACTCTCTAGTAGAAAGTCAGGCCCTGAAAACAAACAGAAATCCCCTCCTCAGTGAGATGGAGCTCTGTAAGGCTGCATGGGAATTAAAATTAATCATTAATATTCTCTACACGGGCTGAGGTGATGATGAGAGCACAGGAGAACCTTGACTACATCAGCACCACGTGCAGTACTTGGATTCTACAGGAGCCTTGTGTTCACCCAAGCATGGCTCAGAAATTGCTGCTGAGACACTGGTACCAAGCCCTGTGGCTCTGGTGTGCCCTGACACACAGCAGTGCCACAGTCCCATTTCCCAGTTAATGCCCAGAGATCTGAGCTGTGCTCTGGGGTGAGGCACACCCCTGTGTTAGACATTGCCCCACACTGAAACCTAAAAAGTTGCATTAACTCTCCCTTCTGTGCTTGGGAGTTTGGGTATAGCAGCCAAAATGTTCAAACATAAGAAGCTCTTAGAATTTTCCAAGCCAAGTTTTGCAGACCCAGTTGGCAGAGATCATGTCACAGCCATCATTTGTCCTGAAACTGAACTTTCTGAACCATTTCAGCACCAGTTCTGAGGCTGTGCTTTGAAACACAGATAAAGTCCTCGACTAATGCTGCTGTGAACTAAAGCAAATTCAGGTTCTGCCAGGGTATTTTGAAATGAAGGATTTGGCTCAGAACAGATTATCTTCCAACACTTCAGCATTTCAGTCTTTTCTTGGATTTCATTGTCTTTCCTTTGCTGTGATTTAATCCAGGAACAGGGAAAGACTGTGTCCTTTGGAACTGCCCCTTCCAATGGCTTCTTTGCCACATCAGTCCCATTCACTCTGTCACTTGTGAACCCATTAAAAACGTCTTTTGATCTCAGTGGCCTCAGGCATGTCAATGACAGGGACCTCCTTCTTCTTGTTCCCCATATTCCATCCCACACCCAGACTTAAGTTGGCTTGCAGTTCAGAAGGTTGTGGAGAAGATTCAGGGGGAATGGACAAATTCCGACTTCACAGGTCCCACTGACAATTTTGAGTCCCAGCAGACAGAAAAAGAATGTTAGGGTTTCTGACAGAACAGAACAGCTCCTAAATTTCACAGGTTGTAGGGGTTGTTACCTTTTTTCCCGAATTCCTGGGTTGTGTCCCTATTTCCCCCAACACATCCATACTAGTTTTGCTGAAATCTTTAACCAGGAATCAAAACAGCAGCTGAGAAATGTCTTTGGTGCTGCTTACACTCTCCATGGAATTACTCTGTTGGCTTTGCCACTGTGTCTTGTCATGTTTAGGACTAAATGGGTTTGGGTACCAGAACACTCCAGTCACAAACTTTTATGGATTATCCTACTTCTCTTTCCCATGGGAGAGGAAATGGGGTTCAGGAAAGGGATTGCCAGGTCAGTAAGTGGTAGCAGCATCCCTGATGCAGGGTTGTGGGTCCCCTCAGGTTCTCCCTGTTCTCCTGGTGCTGGAAAGATCACCCCAAATCTTAAGGCGAGATGCTGGGGTCCCCTCAGAGTGCCTCAGGTTATCCCCCCTTTCTGGCTCCCCTCTGACCTTTCTCTCCTGGCATCTTTGCCTCCCAGGGTCTTCCTCAGATTCCCCAATAAAGCACTGGGCACAAAATACCTCTCTGGACATGGATCCACTCACTGCTGTATTTTAATCTGCTCTTGCTGTGGTTGGTGTTCACAGGTGCCTGATCAGAGCACTTCTGACCAAGTTTGTATTTCTTCACCATGAACAGATCGTTGAGGTCACTGGGCTGGTTTATTTCCTTGAGCACAGGAACACTAATCAAGGTTCATTCTGTTCTGGAACAAGGGTTTGGTCATATTTTGTACATGTCCATTAAAACATCTATGTAAGATGGATAAATTTATTTTGTCAGTGAATATATATATGTATATATATATATACATGTTCTCTAAATGAATGATGTGTGAAGCCTTATCTTCTACTTTTCCTGAAACCTACAGAAATATTAATTTTTGCACTTGAGGACAAAATGTTGATTACTAGAAGAAGGGAAGTGCTCACACCAGGCAAAAGTCCTACAGAAAATACATTCATGCTGTCTGCAGAGTCCCACATGTCAAAATTTTGCTGGTGTTAATTGCAAGTTATGGCTAGAGTCAAAATTAATCTGCTGAGCTACTTTTCACACATATTCCCAATCTGTGCACCAGTGATATCAAACTGTTCAGAGCTCTTCATGTGAGCAGTTGTTAACTGACTTGGATTTGTAAACACTTGAGAAAATTCTTGCAACTTAAGGAAATCTTATATGATGGGGGAAAATTCCTATCCTTTCTCCCCATGCTAGGCAGTCAGAAAACAAGGTTGCTTTAAATTCCTTCAATTCAAAGCAGTTTGAGATGTTCTTTGAAAGGGCAAATGCATTACCTCTTCCTGCCCCAACTTCCACTTCCTGTAAATGGCTGGAGTTACTCTGTTTTATATTTAGCAGAAAAATGAACAGCAGACAGAACAAACAGAGAAATTTCAGAGCTCAGGGTTTTATTCCTTGCCTCCCCAGCTGCTGCTGTGTTGGTTATGAGATAGGAATGGAGCCACTGTGTCATGAAGCAAGTCTGGACCCCCCCAAGCTCTCAAGTGTGTATGCAGGGGAAAGGAGGAGGAACAGGTGAGAGGAAACACGGTTCTCATCCCTTCAGGGAGGGCTTTTTCTTCCCTAGTACCCAGCCTTGGTGCACACAGAGAGTGTCCCATGAGCCTGGTCCTCCCACTGCCCCTCTCTCTTCCTGGCCACGTGGTCATTCAGAGAGAAACAGACCAGAAAATTCTTTTGGCACTTCAGTTCCCATCAGTTTCCCGAATACTTGGCACTCAGCTGACACAAAGCACAGGTACACCTGAGCCTTTGGAGCACCCAAGGGCTCCCAGTCCAGCAGGAGCTGGGGCACAGCATGCTCTGCTTCAGCACAGCTGTGCCGTTGCTCCCACTGGGAGCTCCTTGCTGGGATCACCATGCCCAGAGGAGCTCTCATTCCTTGCATTTTTAAGGGAAGCAATTCCAACACTTCACACAAGCAGAACCAATGCTCCGTGGCTTTTCCTCTTCTACCAACAGTGACTTTGAGCTGAATTAAAATGGGACTTGTAATGAAAAACAGCCACTTTTGCTCTGCAGTCTCTAATTACTCGGAGTCATTAAGCAGCTCCTGTGGAATGGAAAAGCTGCAGTGCTATTTTAATTTCTCTTCTCCCTTGTTGGTAACCCACGCAGCATCCAAGGCTCTGTCTTTGTGCCCACTGAGCTGGAGCTGTAAAACACAGTCTGTACACCACACTCCATCCCATGAGGCTGAGGCAAAGAGTCCCCTGACACCCTTTGAGATTTTCCCTCCTCTTATTTCTTCTCCTTTTTAATTCCATCCCAGCAATCGCCAGAGCTCTGAATGCAAGGCCCTTCCTCCTCAGAAGCTGATTGTAGCAAGACTTAGATTCTACCCCTTTGGAAGAAAAATGCCTCTTGACAGCTCTTTGGGGAGCAGGAGGAGTTACGTGCAGGAGTGACACGGGCAGAAAGAGTTGGCTCTCACCGTTCCTTGAAGCTGCATAATGAATGAAATGTTTAACAGAAGAGAGGATGTAGGGCTGGCAAAACCTATTAGTTAAAGGGCTTTTTGAAGCCATCTGTCCAACAGCTCTAGCCACCACTGAAAGAAAATTGGTTTTGAAAGCAAAAGGGACAGACACTCTTAATCTTCCAGCTCTTCACCCTCCACTGCCAGGCAGCCAAAGGCACTTGCAGTGCTCGGGGAACGAAGGGGCTCCTCAGCCAGGGGAGGGCTGCTTTGCCGCCTTCTGAATTACTCTGCTGACAGCACTTGTATCAGTTAACAGTATTTACTGATGCAATGGACCAGTGAAAGCCAGACGGATAAAAATCAGCCATGCCTTATGTGACCTTCAGAGGTCACATCAGCAGAATTTTAGACAGGCCAAAAAGAGCTGCAGTCGCTTCTCCAAAACTAGAACTGTGATTTAGTACAGCAGTCAGAAGTTCTGACTTTTGGCTCCTCTCTTTAATCACTGAACCAAAACTTCTGTGCTAAGATTGGCCCTGCTAATGCTCATTTTGGAGGTGCCTTTCTTAGTGGTTCATACTCACCTCTGTTTCTGCATGCACTGAAGGACAGAACAACCCCTGTAATGTGAGGAGAATTTGTGGTATTTGCTCTTCATACAGCTTAGACCAAATGAAAAACTTCTAGCTGCTCAGTGCAAAACTGAGATTTGTTAAGACCACAGAGGCAATTTATTTAAAAGTTTAAGAAACGACCCAACCAGAGTATAAACTGCAGATTTTAGAACTCTCTACCATCAATAGATAAAGAGTGAGAAACAGATGGTTTCACACACAACAACATGAAGGCACAACTACCCTCTGATGAAGCTCATTCTACTGGAGACCTGCTGCTGATTCAGTACAAGGGCAATGTTGAACCACAAACCCTGCACCACCAAATGTGGGAATGTGACGTGTTAATTTATGCAACAAGATCTGAAGAGCAATGTAAAAGGAAAAAAAACCATCCCACCAAATGTCTTGGGTGCTCCCTGGCCTACTGGATCCGTGCACCTGGCAAATCAGCAAACTAAAGCAAACAAAAGTGGGAAGTAAGTTCATGTTCCTGAAGAAAAGAAAATAAGACAATTTCCCTCACTCCCATTCCAAGTTTGCATTATTCCACTTTCCCAGGGCTATTCCATGTTAGTTGTTACCATCCTTCACAGCCATTGTTTAGACAGCTTGAGCTGTGGCTACAGAAGTGCAGTAGGTATTTATGCAGTTGAAACTGTAGCATACAAGTGCATCTTTGGTCCTAATTTCAGCAGGAAGAGGTTATATGGACAGAGAGAGACTTAAAATGGATATAAAGTTGAAGGAAAAATAAGTCCTTGGAGGCTTTGCCCCAAAATGTTAAAAAGCAGCATTTGAACAGAGGGTTCCCTTAGTGGTACCTCACTGTTCAGGTGGTGTGGTTTGCTCTCTGGAGCACAAACAGCTCCCACAATACTACAGCTTGAAGAAGAGACAGAGGAGCTCCAGCCCTGCTGAGAGAACATTTAGCAATCAGCTTGCCAAGGGCCGGCTTGTTAATGACAAAGTGCGTCTGTGAAGAGTGTGTATGCATGGCAAGAACCAGTAAGGTACATTTGGAAATGGGTGGGAGTCTGTGTAGGATTCCCACACCTGAGGGACAGCCCTAGGGCCCTGCCACCAGCAGGGATCAGCGTGGTCCCTCTCAGATGGAACACAAGCCAAAGCTGGAAGGAGCCCCAAGGAATTCAAAATTAAGACCCTTTTGTGAATGATCAACTTATCTCACGGGGCCTGGAAAGCTGAGCTTAGGGCTCTGGCAAACTCAAGCCCAGGCTTGGCTGGAAGAGCAGGAACAGGGAGAATGACCTGTGGAGCTGGGATTGTTCAGCGTGGAGGAGAGAAGGTTTAGGGGACATTCCTTTGCAGCATTCCAGGGGGAGCCTATGAAGAGGAGGAAGAGGGGGCTTTCCTACAGGCACATAGTGCCAGGGCAAGGGGCAAGGGCTTTAAACTGCCAGAGGGTGGGGTTGGTTTGGATATTGGGAAGAAGTTTTTCCCCATGAGAGTGGGCAGGCCCTGGCATAGGGTGCTCAAAGCAGCTATGGCTGTCCCTGGATCCCTGGCAGTGTCCAAGGCCAGGTTGGAAGGGACTTGGAGCACCCCGGGACAGTGAAAGGTGTCCCTGACATGGCAGAGGTGGCACTGGATGGGCTTTAAGGTCCCTTCCACCCCAAACCATTCTGGGATTCAATGATCTTTAAAGACCCAGAGGAGTGGGCTTAGGGAGGCTCAGCTCCCAGGAACAGCTCACAGACAACAGTTTGCTGTTGCTTCATTTATTACCTTTGATCAAAATATCTGCAGAGCAGATCCATTGCAGAGCTTAGTCCTTTGCTGTACTCAGAATACCTAACAATTACCAGCCTTTCCAAAACAGCACACTGCAGAAAAATAAAGGAAAAAGCTGAAGGGAGAAGGTACCGTCTACCAATTCAACACCAGCCTGGGTAGATGTGTGTATAGCAGACTGTAATTCACTGCTGGGGAAAAATGGTCACTCTGACTTGTGTGCTACTTTCTGCTCTTTATTTAATTTAAACAGGGCTGGGCAGAACAGATTAAAGCATAATATAATGAAATACAGAGAATGTGCTTTGTGCAAATGGGAGCGGGGTTTGAATGAACCATCGAACAAAACAGAATGTGTATTCTTGTTTATGTGAAATGTGTATCTGCAGACTAAAATGACTGCAAAGTATCTATATAGGTCTACTTAGAACTGGAAAGAGAGAGGCAATTTGAAAAATAACTCTTTTATCTGCTAGCAAGCTGATAAAGAAAGTGATGTGACTGAATGTTGCTTTTGTCTAAAAGCAACCGCAGAGATAAGAACCAGAATCCTTGCAGGGATGTGTGGCCAGTCTACATTACCTGCTGGACACCACTTAAAAAACCCACCCCTGACTAAAATGGCAAATTACTGACTTGGCAAATAGAGCAACAGAGCCCCGGCCAGTGCCAGCTGCCGGCCCAGCCCGGCGAGGCACCTGAACAAAGGCGTCTCAGAGCGAAGTAACCGAGGCCGAGCGCGCCGGGATGCTCAGGTGGATGCGGGGCCTCCCGGAGCGCCAGACACAGACAAATTCACAGGCAGGCAGCGCAGCACTTGGCTGGCATGAGGACGCGGGTTCCGGAGGCCATTCCCAGCACAGAAGACAATCACTGGCAGGTAATAAAGGAGGCATTTATGCGATATGTCAGCGGTTAGTGCAGAGCTTAAAAGAAATGAGATCATGTGGCGAGATAGCATTCTGTGCCTTCCCCCGGGGGCAGCGGCAGCGCTGTTATTACTGTGAGCCATTGTTACCGCTACTTCTTTGAAATAAAGCGTGCCACAGGAGCGTCAGCTGATACCTGTGCGAGCGCGCCCATCCCGGCGCGGGGCTGCGCGGCGCGGAGCTCTGGTTACGCGCAGCGCAGGGACCCGCGGGGACGGGGCGCTGCCGTCCTGCAGCCCCGGGACAGCCGCCATCCCCAG
>VZRX01021782.1:10173-31960 GCA_013398075.1 Notiomystis cincta
CCATCTTGGCGGGGCGCGGGCGCCGCCGCAGCGCAGGAAATGGAGGACGCGGGGCCGTGAGGGCTCCCGGGGGCCCGCGGCCGTGAGGGCTCCGCTCGGCTCCTCCGAGGGGCTGAGGGGAACAGCGTTCTGCGAGCTGCTGAACGCGCTCTGCTCTCAGCCGCCGTGCCTTGCGCAAAGCCCAGAAGTAGGTATCGCTTAGTTCAGCCTTCTGAGGATGTTTACATAAATCTCCCTTTTGCCTGGCAATTTTATGAATGAATTAGTGGCCAGTTGTCGCCCCAAAGTGCACTCCTACATGGATAGTGCAGCCAGTACAACACACCAGCGTTACCCACAATTAGTTGTCATGGTTTTGTTTAAATCTCTTCCCCTTCCTGTTCATCAGGTACAAGAAACCCCCACCGAGCCCCCGGGCTCAGGAATAAAATGTGATCGTGGAGACACTTCGGATTGACCTTTCCTCAAGCTGCAAATCTAATATTATAGCACTGTTAAGTTTCTTTAATTAGACTATGAGTAACAACGTGTGTCTTTTCCTCCCTGTTAAGTGCAGCTCATTTAAGACGGACTTGGGTTTATTTGTGTTTTGAGTGCTGTGTTTGCATGTTTGTGTGGTGTGGTTTGTAACATGCAGTATTTTCCACAGAACTAAACCCATCCCGAGTTGTGAAAAGGGGATGAGCCTCTCAGTGAAACATCAGTGTCGCCAATGGGCTTCAAACTCGTAATAATATTTTCCCCAGTAATAGCATTTCTTCCCATTAATATCTTTTTAAATCTCTACTGTCATAGTCCTAGTCCAGCATAATTTTCATGGCCCTTGGTTGCCTCGGATACATTACAATCCTGTTCACAAGAAATCCCACTCACTGTTTCAATCAATTACTGCTGTTTTCAGTTGATAAAGGGAAGAAGAAGCGTGTGGAGCTAAGGAAGTTCTCAGAGCTTATAAATCATCATTTTTTTCACTGCAAGGAAAAAACCAACCAACAGATCAATGTCATTTGCAAAGGCTGCATAAACAAAATCATACATCCTCATTTTTTTCATCAAATCTTTACTTTTTCTAAAGTAGTGAAACCTGGTTTCTCTCTGAGTCTTTGTAATAGGACTCAGGAATTTCAGACCAACAAACTCTTGTAATAAAGCTTCTCAAACTTCTTGTGTTTTGCTGGTTGTACTTTTGGAACTCTCCATGAGGCCAGGAACCTCCAAACTTCATTTTGGTGGTACCCACAGACTTACTGTAATAAAAAGTTTCTGTGACTGATACATTGCTGATAAATTGCCCTGAGCAAATCAAAACTCTTTATCTAAAAGAACTTCAAATCATACCCTGGACTCTCCCTTACTTGAAGTGGAACCAGGGTGCAACTGTGAGTGAAACTGCTTTGCTCAAGAAGTGTTACTGCTGGTGACACATCAATTAATCATCCTCTCGAAGTGTACTGCCTCACATTCACTCCAGCGTTCTTATGATACAGGGTATTTTTAGCTATGTTTCTTTATAATGGAGGAAATTCTCCCCCAGCAGACAGTAAGAGAGGCTTTCAGCAGCATTTAGTTTGTGTACTTGCCTCGAGAATTAATTTGGCTTGTTGTATCGCCATAAAACTTGTAATTCCTGTTTTGCAAGTTACTCTTTGATACTTAGGCAAAGGATAGTCTTGCAGTTACAGAACAAACGTGAGGAGCATGACATCTCTTTCTGGCTCAGTTAGCACTTCCTAGAGCAAACAAGACAGAAAAGAAGGTGGGAGTGCAAAGTCTTTACATTTCTTGCACACAAGGAAAATAAGAATTTTATGTCAGGTCCAGCGTCTGCCCCAAAATTGCCACGGCTCAAGAGCAATTTGCGAATAGCTGTGCTCAGAGCAGCCCCAGCACAGTCCCAGCTGAAGGTGATCTGTTGTTTCAGCAATGTATCTTTCTAACACAGACACTTCCTAGAAGGGTTGGACCAAGAGCCAAATCATTTTAAGACCAAATAAGCCAACAGATCACATTTTGCAAGCCGTGTTGTTGCGGAGCGCTCGGAGCTGTGGGTAGAGAACCGTTCCAGTTGCTGGGTGATTGTCATTGCCTCTGAGCCACCGATTCCCATTGTTAAAGCAAACCTTTCTGCATTCTGGAGGTGGGATTTTTCAAAACAGAGGAGACCTAAAATAAATGCTATGGATTGTTAGCATTCATTCGGAAAGGAAACTGCTTTCTGGAGTATGAAAGACCTGCATGCTTCTTTTATAAAATATTTGTATTTGTAGTCAAGCTTCACGGCTGAATTATTTCATAGGCTTCTATATGTGTATATATATATGTGTATTTTTTATTTTGAGAGCGTGTCTATGGTAAATTAGCTACATACAGTCTTCTAGGGCAAAATGAGTCTGGTTGAAGAGAAGCAATCTGACTGATTCCAGATGCTTAGTCCATTTTGGTTTGTTGTAATTAGGTGATGAGATTTCCAATAATTACTTATTTACTGTATATAATAATGCAGGAGTGATGAGTTAGCTCGTGACTGTTGCACAGATTTCCACATTTAGAATCAGGCAAAAGGAACTTCCTTTGCTAACTGAGAACTACACAATCATCCCTCTATTTCTCTAAAGAGATTGAAATCAGTTATTCAGGAAGTCCTGTGGAATAAGGAGCCACAACATACATGCTATAAGGGGGAGCCTTCAGGACTCAGTGCTTGGAGCAGCAGGCTGCTGTCCCATGGGAATGGGAAGGGAAAACTGCAGACGAAGTCACCATGAGGCCATCCCCAACATGGCCAACGAGGCACGCTGAGAAAGTCTCTTGATAACACCCTCTAAAGCACATTCTGTGACATGGAAACAACACAGAAACCTCCGTGTGCTGTCCTGTTCTTTTTAAGACAACCAGTGGAATAACCTGCTGGGTGCCAGCTGCTCGGTTGCTTTCATATTTCACGCTGTGTCCACCTTCAGGCGACGCTTCCTTCGGTCACAGGGGCGGTTCAGCGCTGGGCCCAACGCCGTGGCTGTGAAGTGTTCAGAATCCCAGCAGTGTTTGGTGGTGTGTGTGGCACTGCAGAGATCTCTGTGGCAGGATGCCTCTGAGACCACACACCCCAAATATTTTAGGGTAACCTCCATAAGCTGGAATGCCAGAGGCACTGTGCCGTGAGAGCAGCAGAGATGTTTATGTGCACGGTGTTGATGGAGTTCTGGTGTCCCTCTAAAACGGGAGATTGGACTAAAGGGGCAGATTTGGTCATTCTGCTGCTTCTATTTTTGAGCAGTGCCCCGGGGTTATCCAGGACAATGTGGAGCCCCGGTCAGGAGGTGCCTGGATTGTCCCCAGAGAGCTGCGGCTGCTGGGTCTGTTATCAGCTGTCTGGCCTCAGGCATCTGCCGCAGTCAATCTGCAGCCGCGGCTCCTCCCTTGCTTCAAATGCCTTTCGCACTTCTCCCAGCCACTGACACGAGTGGTTCCAAGCTTTGAGTTTTACTGACAAGGAATTCGTGACCAAAAAATGCAGCGTTTATTGCAAATGCAACAAAAAATATCAATTATTAATTTAACATGATTGGACTCGATGAGCCCAAGCATTCCATGATGTCGATGATACCAGCTGGATGCTTGTGCCATTCTGTTTACAGGGCATCTCCTGATCTGTGACTGCAGAGGAGGATCAGATCCCACAAATAAACCTTCTCTTTGCTGGACAGTCCTACTGGGCTGGGTCACATGGATTTTGGAGCTTGCACTTGAGATCTGTAACTGGCCCATCTTGTATCAGTGTATATTTGACTGCACCTGGACACCAAAGGCTTTACCTTGTTGAGGGGTCTCATGACCATTCCAGTTTAGCTCTGGGAAGGAAAAGGATTCTGAGGGAAAAAAAAATAGTATGTAAAGAGGGCAGAGCAGAGACATCCAGGTGTTGGAAGAGCTTTCCCAAGTTTTCCAGAGGCAGCTGGAAGCACAGGAAGTGGACTGCTCTGGGCTGACTTGCCTGAAGAGGGTAGGAAAGCAAGGCTGCCTTGTCCTCTCGCACCACCACCGCTCCCAGCAGCAGGTTCCTAACCTAGTTTGGGTGCAGCAATCCTCAGCTGGGATCCAGCACTGAAATGAGCTCTTTATCTGGACTTGACCAGGCTCCAAGTGATTTCAGTAAGAGGAGGCTGAGTCAGGACTTGGCTATAGGTGGATCGGAGCCTTTGCAGTGTTTATTTATTAAATATATCCCATATGGTGTCCTGTTTGCAGTCTGCCAAAGCAAAAGGGATTAAAACCTTGCCCCCCCCCCCACCATCTCATTACTGAAGTAATGAGTAGAACTCTTTTCTCCCTCTGCATTTTTCCTGGAATAAGCTGTCAAGTGAGCAGCTGAGTTGTTGCACCTTACCACAACCTCTGCCAAGAAAGATTTAGCAGCATGATAATTTAATGGAAAATATTATAGCCACATTCCTTTCAGACATAAATTCTCTGCAGAAAGATAGATATCTAATGGGAAAAAATCTGTGTTAATATTACAGTGATTTATCTGCTTTATTGTTTTTTCCAGTGAGATGTTTTACCCAAAATAGTGCAAAGGATATAGGGGAGTGAGCTAAGTGAGGTTATCCCACCTTGAGGTGAAATATGGATATAAACCTGACAGTATCCTTTCAGCTGCATTAATTAAATAGAAGTGCAAAAATAATTATGAGAAATCCTCTTTAAAAAGAAATGTTCACCCAAAGCTGTGCAAAGCCATGTTAGGGAGATGCCTGTCAGGAAGGAGCAGTGGGAATAACTCACAGGAGAGGAGAAATTACCTAAGAAATGTAAGCATTACCAACAACAAAAAGATAACTGAATTCCATGGTAATTTCCACTGAGCAACAAATGCAAACAATTGGGTTCTACCAAGAGAGATGACAAACAGTTCTGTAGTTCCTAGAATATTTGTATGTGCTAAAAATAAGCATGGCTCACTTTAATTGCATGAGAAACTACAAGCTGAGGATGAGTAAAAGGTCACAAAAAGGTGCTGGCTTGGAGGTAGAAAAGCATAGGAACAGGCATATCACAATTCACAGTTGTGCCAAAGGTGTGTGTGTGAGATATGCTGTTAATAGAGTTGTTTTAATTATATTACACGCTCAAAGTTGGAGCAGTAATGCAGCTGAGGCAGTTTTCAAGGTTTAAAAAAACCCCCAGATACTCTGGGGTTCCCCAGCAGTGCAAACAGGCTGTGTTTGGAATTGTAAAGGTGCAGATTTACAGCCAAAAGCTCCTCTAAGCTGCTCTGGTTTCTACTCTTTTCATGTCAGTTCCATATAAATTAAATAGAAATTAAAAATTTTTCTCCTCATAATTGTATCATCACACAATTTTTCAGTGCTAAATTTACAGATCTGATTGTTTGATTCAGCCAAATAAAAAAAATCCTCAGCTTCAGTGCAAGCTCTTGGTAAATGACAACATCCTAAGCACAAAAAGAAGCAAAGAAGCTTTTTATCCTCAGTGCACTCAGCTGGGTCCTGCTCTTCTCCTGTTGGGATGTTCTTGAGTTGTTTGAAAGGATTTCAGTCCCAGAAATACAAATGGACATTGCAAAACCATACTGAAGTCCTGGGGTTTCACTGATTTTAGCAAGACTTTTACTTAGGAAGGAGCTCTCTTAATTTCCTAGGCTTTTCCTCATTAACATGTGTAAAGTTTAACTTAGTAAACAGCTACCAAAGTCTTGAGTTTCAGAAAAGGATTTATTCATGAGCACATATGGCCTGCTATATAAATGCATAGTTCATAATTCATAAGAGGTGTGATCCTCTCTGTATAAATAAATAATTTTCTTCTATCTTCCAGCTTTTTGAATTGATTATTTATAAAATCTTGTGCTGCATTCTTAGGGAATCTAGGAATAGCTCTTTCTGGAACATGAACTTAACGCTTCCATAAACTCCTCTCTGATGTGAATGCAGGAGAGGCTTCCATTGAACATTTGGCCTTTCAGGATGTTCGCCAGTGCTCTGTCACCTTACAGACCCTTCCTTCTCTCCTAAATACCCCCAGTATTTAGCAGTGACAATTTGTATTTTGTAGCATTGTAGACAGCAGGTTTTGCTTCCCCCGATGTTTTTATTTCCCAGGTGATCTCTGGAGTGGCTGGAATCCCCACTCACATGTTTTGTCCGGCTTCAGAACTAAAGAATTACAGGACCCTTGTGCCAAGTGTTGCACAGCTGTGGGCTGGGATCAATACCTAAACCCCTGCCTGGCTTTTGCAGTGTCACAACAGGACAAGGTGTCACTGGCCCTTGGCTTCAGAGAAGGGGCTCACAAAGGAGAAATATTGCTAGGAAAATGACAGGCTTGAGCACTGTTACAGCCCAAACTGGCAGAAACCAACAGTTAGAAGGAAAGATGCTCCTTCCTGCGTGTTCTGTAGCTTGACCAAGCTGCATTATCAGGGACAGAAGTGAAGTGTCACTGCCCAGCCTGCTTGAGCACAGCCAGGGCAAGAAAATGTGCCCAATTAAAAGGGATTTGTGCTTGGAGGAGAGCAGGAACAGCTCTGCCTGAAGCGTGACTTAAATACTTGATGGCTTTTTAATACAAAATAGGGATTTTTGAAGATCTTAAGGACCGGTGGAGGAATCAGAGGAAATCCAAGTCCTTTGGCACATGTGGAAGTGCTGTTTGAATTACCCCACACGTGAGCAATGAGACTTCACTTTAAAGGCTTTGTTTTCTTCCAGGACTTCATGATTATTTGACCAATTTTACACCACTTTCAGTATGGAATCATAGAATGATTTAGGTTGGAAAAGACCTTCGAGGTCATGGAGTCCAACCATTAACCCAGACCTGCCAAGGCCACTACATCCCCAGGGTGTGGTATATTTTCAGAGTTTATCAAATTGTATTTGTGGACTTGAGAGCTGCAGCCACTGGGCTTTCAAGGCACCCCTCATTCCAGGTTGATGGTACAACATATATTGTATAGGCCTGTTCTGGGATTTATGTAAACACAATAAAAGCAGATAGAGTCACCTAAGAGAAGGATGGCATTTGGTTCCAGCATTTGTTATTCAATAAAATGGAGTAAAAAGCCTGCCATTGCCCAGAAGTATGGCTTGTTTTTCCTCACTGGCATCCTATTTTGATAACATATAGTAATTAAATGTGCAATAACTCATCTGAGACTCATTAATATTATTGCCAGCTTTAATGGGCACACTTCATAATAAAGTCTTCTTTTAAAAATTCTTCCTTTAAGATCCAGGCAGCTGGAAGTCTAGTCATCATTATATCATAAATATCTGTCTCCAAGGTTAGTCACACTAATGAAAGGAGTCATCTAGAAGGAGGTTTTATCCATGGGAGCCTGAAAATGGCACAATACTGATATCTAGCAAAAGATAGGGAAAAGGAGGTTGTATGTGAAATTATGAGAAAAATCAGCTGTCCCTGAAAACTGAAGAATAAATAGAATTGTTTGCTTCTTTCCTTTGCAGAAGGAAGATGTTATTTTTCAGAAATTATCACTTGTTTTTGCCTCTGGTGTATGGCAGGATAAAACACATTATCTGCTCTGGCCGTGGTTATTTTCCTGGAAGCAGCTCTCAGCCAGCTGCGAACTGGGAAAAGCGAGAGAAGCCATAACAAATGGAAAGTACCTCAAGAATGTATTTTCATGTTTGGGGTTGGGAATGACCTTGGGTGTTGGCTGATCCTGTGTTGTTCCCCAGGTTCCCGCAGTGAGTAACGCTGACGCTGGAGCCTTCAGAAACAAACAGGTTCATTATCCAACCCGACCAGCAGGTTTGTGGGCATGGAACTCCCGCCTGAGTAATGAAAACTCGGCGTGTTTGCGTGGAAACAGAGCCCTGAACTGCAGGGAACGTCTTGTGGGCTGGCTGCACCTCCCTGGTGTGGCCCTGCTGGGGGCACTGGTGGCTGACACCCCCCAGCAGGGTGTGCAGCTCAGGGCTGTGCTCCCCAAGGGGATGGTGCTGGCAGCTCTGGGCAGCTGTTCAACCTGAGGGGAGACCTCGGTCAAACAGCTCGCTGTTCCTCACCTGCTGGCCACGGGTATAAAGGGAATGTCTGAGCCCACTCCATTAAATTTTCATGTAATGAAATGGAACCTCCTGCTGCAGAGGCAGGGAAGAGGCTTTGGGCCCAGTCCATTAGTGAATGGAATTGTTAATTCTTCCTCATACCTGAGCACTGCTACAGCTGCAGAGCGTTGGTGATGCATGTGAATTCCTGGACAAAACTCATCCATAAAATGCTTTCATGTATTCTCATAAATTAGAGCACAGTCCAAAACTGGGACACGCTAGGGTTAAGTTTGCTTTTACAACCTTAATTTAGGAATTTTGTGGACAGAACTACTACAGCCTTCAGTGAAATAGTTCAGTGCTGCTTTTTCCCCTCCTCCTTGGAGTGTTGTTTACTAATGGAACATTTTCCTTGATGGAAAAGCTGGGAGATGCACAAGGAGACTGCAGGAAAGGGAAAGGACAATTTCATGGCTCAGAGAACCGAACCTTGTCCAGGGTGGCCGAGTTCTCTCCTTGTCTGTGGCAGGTCTGCAGTGTGATGCTGCTCAGGTCACAGAACCTTTCCTGTGTGCTGACAAGCTGTACGTGCTTCATTTCCAAAGGCTCTGTGTGTGACACATCCAGGAGTGAGGAATGACCAGAACTGTGGGCAGGTACTCACCCTGACACACAAGATTGCTGGAGTTAGCAAGAAAAAGGTCACATGAGCTTCTTCTGAGCCAAGGGTCATCCTTCAAAATCCTTGAATCAGTGTTTTTTTTGGTTGTCTCAATGTTAACCGAGTGTGTCTCACCAGGTGGAGGGACACATTTATCTTAAAAAGTGTATGAAAGTTATTAAAATCTGGGAGAGTCCGAAGCATCCCACCACAGAGCCTTCCAGAGGAAAACACTGGTAAATAACCCATAGTACTGCCAGTCCTTGGACTGCCTCCCTGCCTGTGGGAGAGGTGGCACTGACAACAGGAAAACATCTGCCTTTCCAGTTTTAAAACATGGGACACTGATACAGCACGGGCTAAACAGCAGGGTTTTAGGGAATTTTAGGGTTTTCTCACACCAGTGTCTCCATGTTGATCATTCCTTTGAAACAGGGACTGCTCTGGTGCCTTTCTGCCAGTACACATCCTAAAATCCCTCTTAGATGTGTGTGCTACAGCTACAGGCAGTGCCCAGCTTCGTATCAGCTTCATGTGCTCCTCCATCCCACCGTTAGATCCAGGTGTCCTGATGTTCAATTCTAAATTCTAAGCGAGCCTTTGAGGTTCCCCCCAGCCCAGGAGGTGCAGCCAAAGCCCTGGGCACACTCAGCTCTCAGGTGAGGGCTCCACCCGTGGCATCCCGGGGAGTGCCGGGTGTGGCCCTGCCCTGAGCACCCAGCAGTGCGCTGGAGGATGTCACTCCTCCTCCTCCTCCTCCTCCCCTCCACCTCCCCGGCAGCTCTGTCTCAGCTCACACTGAGCTGGCAGCAGCAGCGACTGCAGCTGCCCTGCGAGGTGCTCCAGCTCAGGAGACTCACCTGGACTGGGCAGGAGAGATCAGTCACAAATCCTCTGTAAACCTCTGCTGAAGGGATCTCACAGCCTGCAAAACCCCCAAGTTTTGCTTTGTTCCCTTTTCTTTTTGAGGAATAACTTGATAGAAAAACAACTCCCAAGTAATTATTGTAGAGTACCTGGAGACTGATCACACGGATTGCAAGTCAGTGATTTCTGTCTCTGTATTGCAGGACAAGTGGAAACACAGGCTCCTTGGCAATACTAAACCTGTCAAAATCAAATCTGAACCTCCTGGTTTGTTTTTCTATCTGACATCTCTCTTTCTGGGTTTTACACAGAAACTTGGGGAAAAAATACTTGTGGGAAAAGGCTGAGTGAAAACTGAGCAAAGGCGTTAAGCAGAGCCAGGGGACTCCCTCTGCACAAACCAGCCTTCCTCCTGGTGCTTCTCTGAGAACAAGACCCCTGTCCCTATGTCATGCCCTTATTTTTGTGTTGTTTCTAAAAATAAGCAATTTATTTCTAAAAGATGATAAAAGAGGATGCTGAGATAAAGACTTTCTTTAGCCACTCACTGGCTTCCCCATCTTGAATAAATTTAAACAAACTAAAATCACATCCACTTTGAGGAGTAACTTCAGAGAGTTCTCTTAAAACACAATCCAGCTTATTTTCCTTATTATATCCTAGAAAGCCACTGGTCTAGCCAGGCCAGCATTTTGCACTTGCATTTGGGAGTAATTCTATATTTGAATAGTGACCAGGCAGAACCCCTGGTACATGATGTGACAGTGGTCCATGCAGGATGAAATCCAGAAAGTGCAAGGGCCCCTTTCCACCCTGTTCGTACCACAGAGAACGGGATGTGTGAATTCCAACAGATCTGATTTCAAGTTAACTCCATATTTATACCCCTGGTGCTCATCTGTTCCACCAAGAAAAGATCATCTGAAAAATGTGATCCCTGCTAATAGCAGCTAAAAGGCTCATTCAGCTCATCAAGTGAAGCAAGCAGAAAGCTCCTGGCAGGAGAAACAGCTGTATGCCTGACCTTTCCCCATTCCCCCTTTTCCCTCTCTGCACTCAGGACCAGGCTCAGGCATTCCTGGGAGCCGTGTATTTGGAAAAAAAAAGAGCTATTTTTATTCACCGTGTGGTTTCTCAGCAGAGAGGTCTTTAGGAATATTTCCTTTCATGTCAACCTCTTTAAACATTTTACAGAGCAGAGTCTGTTCTGGGAAGTCAGTAAATTTGAATTCGTGTTTTGAAGTTTTATCATGGCTGGGAATATAACGTGCAGCAGGCAGCCAGCAGGGCTGATGAATAAAGCAAATTCAGGCTGTGTAGTCCTGCTAAAGCTATTACCAGAGTATTCTACATTTTCCATGCACCCAAATTAAACCCTTTACACAAGAAAAGTAATCCAAAACCATCTGGCACCAGAATCTGGGATTTCATAATGCTTTAATGCAAACCATGTGAGCAGGATGTCCAGAGTGTCTGTGTCAGTGGGTTGGATGGATAGATGTGGGGAAGGTGAACTCTGCAATGGTTCTGTCCAGTTTTCACGTGTCCAGTCAATGCCTACCTTGTACCACGGGGGTTGAGCAGGGGTGGCCTCTGCACTGTCACCTGTCCCTGCCTGACACTGGGCACTTCCCTGATCCTGGGCACGGAGGGAAAGCCGGGATCAGAGAGCAGGAGCGCAGCTCTGGAGCCAGATGCACAACTCCAGAATAAAGCTAAATAGCCCATGAGTTTTTTTCCATCTTGACATTGAATGACAGTCAGGATTTGTTATATAATAGGGCATCAAACACCTCTTTGGCCCTCAGTCTGGAAAAGATGCTTCATCGCTGCCAGTGTTCTCCTGAAGTGCTTTCCCACCCTACCCTGCAGTTTAATGAGCAGTGGAAACAGCTGTGACAAAGGGAACTCAGGATCCCGTGGAATTCAGGGTTCCTCTCTCCTCCTCTCAAAGCTCAGTCCCACCATGAGTCCCCAGGGGCTGATCAGACGAACCCTGGCTCTGTGTGGGGGAGCCCAGAGTCCTCAGGAACAGGCAGCTCACAGCCAAACCCGCTGCTGACACATTCAACAGGCACCAACCCTGCCTCTTCCCTGCCCCTCCGAAATGTGCTGCAGGAGGCTTTGCCACACACCTTTACCTTCCCAGGCTCCTTGAGGCCACAGCCCGTGGGTTCTTTATCCTCTTCCCTGTGGGGATTCTTTATTCTTCCCTCCACATTTTCTTTGAGGGCACTGCCAGAAGTGTCCTGCACAGCTCACACTGGGCCCTGAGGAGACCATCACCCTCCCTCAGCCATCCCTCAGTGCTCTCCTGCAAGGAGGTGGATCCTAACAAGATGCATCTCCAATGGGAAGGAATTGGGAGGTGCCGGATTCCGGTTGCACTTGGAAATGTGCTCAGTATGGAATGGGCAAATCGTGGAATCCCACAACGGTTTGAGCTGGAAGGGACCCTAAAGTTCATCCAGCTCCACCCCTGCCATGGCGGGGATACTTCCCACATTCCAGGGTGCTCCAAGCCCCATCCAACCTGGCCTGGGACACTTCCAGAGATCCAGAGGCAGCCACAGCTGCTCTGGGCGCCCTGTGCCAGGGTTCACACCCTCCCAGGGAGGAATTCCTCCCTAATATCCCGTCTAACCCAGCTCTCTGTCGGTGTGAAGCCGTTCCCCCTTGTCCTGCTGCTCCATCCCTGGTACAGTCCCTCTCCAGCTTTCCTGGAGCCCCCTTCAGGCACTGGAAGGCCACGGTGAGGTCACTTCTCCTCTCCAGGGATTGTTCCCAGCCTTTCCTCACAGGAGAGGTGCTCCAGCCCCTCTGACCATTGTGCTGTCCCTGAATGTAACAGACAACTCTGCCCTGGCAGGGTGGGGCACGAGAGCAGAGGACTCACCTGGCACCAGGCCTTTCTAGACAACATTTTAAATTAAGAACCACCTGGTAATAGTGCCAGTGAAATGATCACAGCAATTACATTTCTCTGGGATGGCAGGACCAAGGTCCTTATGGCAGCCTTTCCTAAGGATGTTGGAAATCACCTGGCAGTTGCTCCCTTAGGCCAGGCAGTCCATTGGGAAGGGCCAGGGGAAGGCAGGGATGGATGGAACGTGGCTGTGCTCCTCTCAGCCTAGGGCAGCTGGGTTTATCTGGGAGAAGCAAAGCTCCCTCCCCTGCAGGGTGGTTTTGTGTTTCCCTCCCCAGTGTCCAGAGGGCTGGGAAGGCTTGGCAAGGCCACAGGGCCCTCGAGTGCCTCGGCCCCAGGAGCTCAGGGTGTGCTTGGCATCCACCCTCCAGCCACTTCCCTGCCACTGGGGCATGCACAGGGACACTCAGCTTGGAAATGTGCTTTCCAGGCTCTCCAGTCTGCAAACTCCCTCCTCTGGGTCTTCTCTCCTTGTCCCTACCATGAAGAAGCCACCCCCAGTTCCTGGTCATCCATCCTTGCCAGCTTTCCTTTCCCAGTGCCCTCCTGGAGCACAGGCTGTACTGGCACTGGAGGTTTACTGGTTGTACTGTGTTAGGACTTGGACTTCCCAACTTTGGAAGGACTTGAGCTGCTGGAGAGAGCTCAAGAGGAGAGGCTCAAGAGATTGACTGCTCTGCTCTGGAGCCAGGCTGGGAGAGCTGGAATGTTCCCCTGGAGAAGGGAAGGCTCCAGGGAGAGCTCAGAGCCTCTCAGGGCCTAAAGGGGCTCCAGGAGACCTGGAGAGGGACTGGGGACAAGGGATGGAGGGACAGGACACAGGGAATGGCTTCCACTGCCAGAGGGCAGGGCTGGATGGGATATTGGGAAGGAATTTCTGGCTGCAAGGAAAGGGAGGGGAGGGGCTGGGCTGGAATTCCCAGAGCAGCTGTGGCTGCCCCTGGATCCCTGGGAGTGTCCCAGGTCAGGCTGGATGGGGCTTGGAGCACCCTGGGACAGTGGGAGGTGTCCTGGGACAGTGGGAGGTGTTCCTGCCATGGCAGGGGTGGCGCTGGGTGAGATTTAAGGTCCCTTCCCACCCAAACCGTTCTGGGATTCTGGGATTCTATACCAGTAGCCAGTACATTGTCACTTATACAGTGACTTCAGCAGCAACGTGTATGGTAATTCAGTAGTTACTTTATTCCAAAATTATTATAAATTCAGTTTGTCAAATGAAAACCTTGGAGTGTTCTGCAATTGTCTCTTTATAAAGCTGTCTTTCCGTATGTTGAAATCAGAAATAACGGCCACTTTCCTGTCCCTCCTGCCAGGGATGGCTCGGGACAGCCCAATTAACCCAATTCACCCTTTTTTTGGGCTCTCCCATCCCCTCGCCGGCGCTGGGAATCCCCGAGTCCGCCACGAGAGGGAGGACGTGCCCTGTGCCACGCGGAGATTCCACCAGGAGTTCCCAGCTCGCAGGAAAGTTACACTCGTTTACATTAAGATTCTATTTTAAATCAGTGTAGCCAAAATCGGTGCAAGATGTTGGCTGACATTTGTAGTCGAGTGTAAGAATAGCTTATTTTGGGTTGCCATAAACACATCCCAAGCTGACATAAACTAAACTAAGAGCCTTTACAAAGTGTTTATACCAGTTTCACTGAGCTGGCTGAAACCTCCGTGGGAGATTAACCAGTGGGACCTTTGTGTTTGGATAAACAATGAGCCTGAAATGCACTAATTTAGCTCAGAATGGGAATGAAAAACTCTGGTTTATCTTCAGAAGTAAACGGTGCACTGTATTCAGCAGCAGCTTCACAGAAAGTCCCACTTGAAGAAGAGACTCCTCATCTGTATTTGATTGTTTCTGTTTGAATATTTTGCATGATTTTTTTTGTTGTTGATTCTGCTTCCAGACAATCTCTTACCACTGGGGCATTCTGTGAACGCAGCCACATGTCTGAGGACAAGGGAGAGAAGATTTCCTGGCACTTGGCTGCTTGAGAACTTTGCATTTAAAGCAGAATTTATAGCAGAAAACCTTGCTGAGGATTTGTTTCGGGGACAGTGCTGAGGTGCAGGGGGGAAATCCCTGCTTGGAGTGGTTCAGCTCTGAAAAGTCTGGATCTGTACCACACCTTCTGAACATTTTTTCCCCATTCCTTGCTGCTCTCAGTTAAGATCACCTCGTCCCTCCCTTTCAAACACTTTCTCCTGGGCTTTGTAATCTCCATTGCCCCAAGGAAATGCAGCTGTCATGATGGTTCACAGATCAAAATTCAGCCTTTAATGTAGCTGAGGCTTGATCCATTAACCACTTTGAAGATTATGACCAAAGCCTGTAACTGGCATCTGAAATATGAGACTTCAGCAGGAGTTAATGAGGCCCAGGGAAGCTGCACAGCAGCTCTGGTGTCCCACACAGGGAAATTAGGGAGAGACAAGAGCAGCCAGCATTGACCAGGAGGGGATAGTGGGGTGAGGGAGAGCCTGGGACGTCCCAAGCAAGGTGAAAAATCAGTAATTTTAGCACTAAGAAGGGATTGGGGTTTTTTTTTGCTACAATATTAAACAGACATTGAAGGGAACAAAGTCTGGAGACAAGAGTGACCTGGCCGAGAGTCCCAAGTGAGACGGTAGCAGCCACCATGACCAGGAGCTACTGAGAGCCATGAAAATACAGGGAGAGGCTGTCCTGGGAGCAGAGGGATGCACGGTGTGATTGCCAGGATGCACAGGAGCCACTTGCCAGAGGAAGGCTCTGCTGATATAAATGGCAATAATCCAATTTATACACCATGGGCCCTGTCAGCTGAGAGGGAATGGAGGGAAACAACCCAGGATGCTGCACTGACAACCCCGTTCTCAGACTGAGTTTCTTTTGAGTGAAAAAAGAGCTCTAGTGCTGAAAACTCCTGTTAAAAATAACCTGTACCCTCATGCTGACCAGCAGAGCCCTAGAGAACCAAAGGTGAACCTGCTGTTTTCCTGAGCTGCAGGAGAAAATGAGCAAGAAGGAGCCACCCACAGCATCAATTAAACAGGAGAGAGCTGCTAACATCAAGGACTGACCAGAAATAGCCCAACAAGTTTCCACTGAATCAACATTTTCTGATGCAAAACTCAGAATATTCTGTGATTCTGTTCTGTCTGGAAAAGCTTCAGCATCTGAAATTGTTACATTCAAAGTGCCAGTTCTCGTTTCTCCATTCCATGAATACCAAATGCTCACAATTGCTGCCTTTTCAAGTTTATTGTCTATCTAAATACGATCCTGCTGTGACCCACTGGGACAAGTGAGTGGCAGAAAATGTAAATTGACAAAACTTCAGAGATTTAGGCATTAGAATTATTCCATTCAGGCTCCCATTACAAAAATAACTTAAAATTTTATTTTCAAATACTCACCTTTACTTGTGCCAGGCAAAATCAGGTCACTACAACTTGGCTGTGCTCTTCTGTTCCACACCAGCTGAGTGAGCATAGTTCCATGTGAATATTAAAGAAGATAGCCTAAAAAGGAAAATTATTAGTCAAAGTTTTGTGTTTTCAGTTGGGTGATACATTCATGAACAAGCAAATGTTCACCAGCTGACACAGTGAAAATGGAGATGGCCTTGCTCATACAACTAATCCTAAATTATTCTTCAGCCTTCCCCACTGAGTCAGGCAGGATTCAAAAAACAACCTATTTGAGGTGGCAGGTCCTCACCCAATTGATAATGGGCAGGTGTTTTGTGATAGGAGGAGCACTGGGCCTGAGTTTCAAGGAATTTCTTTCCAGTTCTGTGCCCTAATCTGAGCAACCCTATAGATGAAGCCAGTCCCTCAGTTGTAGTGAATGAACTAATCCCAGCAGAGCTGGTTCACAGCAGGCTGTCAGTGCCAGAACAATTACATCACATCCAGGCACTCTGTAACCTTCTGTGCAGGGCACAGCTCCCACATGACTTTCAAGAAATCAAACTCCAGTTTAGAATTGGATTTTAACTGCTTGCTGCTGGTACTTTTGGCCTGAGCAGGTATTTTTTTGGGTTCGTTTGTCTGGAGCTCGCTGCTGGATCAGCTTTGACTCCCTGCAGCTAGGGGAGCAAAATGTGAAATGTAGCTCGATTTGCACAGTGACTTTTGGGGGTTTTTTACCTCTTTAGTGGCGGAGGTTCAGGTTAAAGGTGTGAATTTTGTGTTGTTTCCCAGGCCTCTGCCCCTGGGTCATTACAAAAACAAATCCTTTGGGTGAGCTCAAGGTGCCCGACTGCCTTTGAACAACGTCTGTGCCCCTCAAACAGCACAGCCACTGTGCCACGGCACTGGCCCGGCCCCACAGGCTCCAAAACCATCCCAAAACCATCCCAAAACCTGGAGTCCCCATTGCACAGGCGGCCGTGCTCACTACTGGACTGCAGCACTTCACATCCCCGCCAGACCAGATGCAGCTCGTGGTTTGTGGATTGCAAGCACTCGGCTGCAGAAGGTTCTTTGTGGCCTTGCAGTTGGAATTTTCTGCTCTAGAGCCATGACATGGCAGCTCCAGCACTCCCTCACTACCAGTGAGCTCAGCCCCGGGGTGGGATTGCTTTGCTTCTGTTTGTTTAAGCATTAATGAGCCTTTGGGATCCAGGATTCGAAGTAGAGAAGGAGCCACAGACAGAGAGACTGAAGGAGCCACTTTGGCTGCTGAACCCTTTCACCTCTCCATCCCACAGCCATCACTGGCTTCACACCAGCCAGCAGAGGAATCTGCTGCTGCTTCTCTGCAGCTGCACGGCGCTTCTCAGGTGCCCCCGTGCTCCTCTGCCTCTCCAGGTATTCCTTTCTAGCTGCCTGCAGATATTTTGCAGGAGAATTCCCTGCAGGGCAGCAGGGAAAAATGATTGTTAACTCTTCCCAGGCCAGTCTGTCACCTGGAAGCCAACCAGAAATCTTGGATTAATGTCAGTGTTTTGTTCAGGAGCTCTGACAACCAAGCCCTCTAGAGCATGGAGCAGGGCTGCTGGCATTCTGAATGTTCCATGGGAGAACACTTGGGAAGTTGGCACTTTGGGAAGTTGGCGCTTTGGGAAGTTGGCACTTTGAGCCACGAGGAGAGAGGGCAGGATTTACCCTCCCTGGTGCCCTGTCTGAGCTCAAGTCTGAACCTTTGCCATTTCTAACCAACTTCAGGCGTGTTTTCTAAAGCCTGCTTGGGCAGAGGGGCAGCAGCCCTCGGTGACTCTGGGCTCTCCAGGACTGGCTCAGGTTGCTCTGGGAGACATTGTCCCAGCTCTTCTGGGGTCGGAGGTGAGGTGGCACAAAGCCCTGGGGGTTGGATGTCACCATGTCCCCCAGGCCAGCCCTCCTGTTCTGCTCGTCTGCACAGACCAGACCCTGCCCCTATAAACCGAAAACTCCTTCCTCAAGGTGGTGCAGAAGCTCTCCCCTCTGATGGCCTCTGCAGGCATGTGAGGAAGGGACACGGGAGAAATAGGAGTGACCCTGAAGCCCAGGGGCTGAGCGTGCAAAAATCAGTGACTTTGTGAAGGTCACGCTGCTCTCCTTGGCTCTGGCTGTGAGCGTTTCCCTGTGCAAGGTAAACCTCAGCTGTTGCTGGTGTTTGCTCTTTGCATACACCACAAAGTACACAGGATGTGAGACGTGGGGCACGCAGAGATAGATGCAGGAGCGCCTCTCACTGAGGGACTTTTGTGGCTGAGCACTGCGCTAAGGTGAAAGCTTCACTGCCCTCGGCACTTCACGGTGCCTCCTCCCCTAGGGAATGATCCCCCGTCTCTTCTGGACGCTGAAGGCACAGAGCTGTCCCCGAGAGCCAGCAGCTGCCCGTGGCCGTGTCAGACAGCCCGGCTGGAGAGCAGGAAGACAGGCCAAAACTGCCATATCCGCAAGTTCCCTTGATAGAAAAAGCCGGAGGGGTAGGAATTTAGCCCCGGTGTGAAACAGCCCGAGCGGTCTGGGCAATACAGAGCGTCCCTGGGGGCTCTGAGCAAGCCCTGGTGTCCCCGCAGCCTTCAGAGGGGCCGGGGCAGGTACCAGAGCCCGACACGGGATGCTCAGAGCAGCGAGCCGCCCCCTCGGCATCTCCAGAGGGGATCTGGGGCAGGTCCGCCCCGATGGGAGGCAGAAGGGCCGGCAGCAGTCGCTGCCCCAGCGAGGTGGCCGCGCACAGACCGGGGAGGGGCTGCGAGCCCCGCAAGGCGCCGCGGGCTCTCACGGGGACACCGGCGACACCGCTGCGGCTGCCTCTGCTCGGCTGAACAGCCGGCGAGGTTCCCCCCGACCTCACGCTTTGGAGGTGCGGAACTCGTTTAATCTCTGAAACTCGGCTGTTTTCCTGCTGGAAAACAAGGGGCCCGGCTGGGCACGCCTTTCCCGGGATCGCTGCTCCTGCCTGGGGAAGCTCGGGAGTGCCTGGGGGTGACAAGTCCTGCACAGGGTCCCGCTAGACCAGAAGAGAGGTTTGAGCTGCTCTCGCTGTTAGGAATAACAGGCTGGGCAAGCGTGGAGGGATCTAAACGCTTAAAGCATGAATTGGTTTTCTACTCTGTTCTTCCAGTTTGGGGAAATCTCACTTTCATTAGTATTTCTTTCATTCTTTTCCAGGATCTTCTGCTTTTTTGTATTACAAACAGCAAGGAATGAGTGAAAAAACGTCAGGCCGTTGAACTCAAAAACTGCAAAAATGTCCTGTTCTCACCTGTGTACTGCTCTGGCAGTGCTGCACAACCTTCCCGACCCACAGCTGGCTTCACTTCCCGCTTCCTGGTGTCTTTGTGGAAAGCACTGAGCAAGACACATGACACCCCCCTAAAATCGCACTAAACCCCTCAAGATTCTGTGGCTTTGTGTGGAATTCTCTGGCTACAAATCTGTGCAAGAAGCACCGTGCCGAGATGTCAGGGCTGGCTCTGACTGCGAGGGTCTGAGGTGATTGCATGGTTAGAATATCTGACTCCAAAAAAGAAGAGTTCTTACTGTTACTAAGCGGTTAGAGTCTGAGATCTGAAGTTTTAACTGCTATTTTAATTTTGATTTTTGATCAGGGTTTCAAAGCTCTGCACAGGGCGAACCTCTCCAGATTTTGGAGCCCTCTGTATAGACTGGAGCGAGCCCCGTCGGGAGCCGGGCTCCAGCAGCAGAGAAATTGGAGCATTTGCTGCCAGCTGATAAGAGGAGATGGAGCCCGGGCTCTCCTCCCACCCCGCCACATAAAAACAAGCACTGAACATCAAGGATCCAGTTTCAGCCACAAGCACCGAGTCCTTATCAGCACCAAGGAGTGGCTTTGTTCCCCGGCTGCCTCCTGACCCGCATCAGGAAGGCAAACAGGCTGCAGAGCTGCCTCTGCTGCTCTGAGGCCAGAAGGATCAGCTGGGCCAGCCCCAGCTCCTCCTTCCAGCACAGGTTCTGCAGAGCCCCGCTGTCTCTGCCTCTCCTGCTGCCCCCTGCTCTCGGGTGTGACACCCCATTCTCTGCTATCTGATAAATTAGGGCCCCACGGAGAATTCATCCACGGGCACGTGATGGGAGAGGGACCACGCCAGGTTCCTCAAATCCTCACTGTAACTCGGGGGGGGCTGTTGGCTGCGAGGGCTCCGGGATCCTCCCTCGGTTTTGCCTCAGGCTGAGTGCTCTCAGGGCAGTTCATGAAGCCCAACAGCTTCCTGTGCACTCCTGAACTCCTGACACCCCAGCTCCCCCCAAACCATCAGAATCACCAGAACGATTCTGGTCATCGGTTTTATGAGGCAAGGGAAAAAAAAATAAAATTAAAGAGCTCTTTTTCTCCAAAATTATATTACTTCTGCATCATTTTCAGGCTCAGCCCTGTCCCAGATGTACAAAAAAAGTCCAGTTTTCTGTTTAGAATATGGTGTGATTGTCTCTTCTGAAAAAGAGAGAGGCTGGTGATACTCCCCAGTGATGTAATGGTCACGGGGGAGTTCACCCCCCTGCTCAGATTTGGCTCCTGGTTTCCAGTGTCTCCTCTATAAAGCAATTTATGTTACATGGAGACTTCAAGGGCGTGGGAGCCTCGTGAGAAAGGCAAACAAAATGTTAACTATTGCATTATCCTTGAATATCCAACTGGCCAGGTACACCAATTGCTGTAGAAATCCAGGACTGGGTTAAAGTTATTTTACTTTTGATTTTGTTGAGTATTAGGCTACAAGAATGAGGGTGTAGGGCTTATTTTAATCAACATTTGCAGTTCAGTCTATCAGAAGATAAGAGATGTAAAAAGAGATCAGGTAGGGTGGCCTCCTTTGATTCTGAAAAACTTCTTTAAGCACTGTGATAAACCACATAAATGAATTTATCTGCTCGTTTTAGTAGAGACATCCTTAACTGCAGGCAGGACTCTGGTTTGCTGCAGACATCTAGGCTTCTGGCACCTGCACTTCTGACTGCACTGGCCTTCTTCTGAGCAGCAAAAACCAGAAATGAGACCCCAAACCAGAAAGAAACCAAGTGAAAACACTGGAACAACACTCAAGAAGCAAGTCCAAGTCAGTAACAGAGTGGTGTTGGTAGGAACCTGAGCTCCTTGAAAATATTCTTTGTATAAAAATACTTTTTTCATCAGTGAACTAATTCAGATAATTTCCCTGCACACAGAAAAATTAGGTCAAAGGTAGCACAAAGTGAATTTATTAATGAATGTTCAGTTTATGGATATATCCAGACCACAAAAAAAATGAGTGGTACACTTCTCCCCCTGTTTAAGGAAACATTTAGGAAAGTAGATACTTAGGTATTTTGGCTGATGGCAGAAATGACAGGCACACTGTCAGCTGTGATCTGGAACTGCAGGTAAAAAAGTGTGGCAATGAAAGCAAAAGAGCTCCAGGAGCTGGATCTGGTCAGCACTTGACAGATGAGCAGTTTTCCTCTCCCAGTGAAACAAGACAGGAGATCACAGCCTCCCCAGTCTCAAGTGAAATCCTCATATTGAAGGAATTAATGTGAAATGGTTTGGCTCTGCTTATCCTGGCACACTTTGCACTCAACAAAAAAGAGAGACAAGATCTTCCATAAAGTAACTTAAATAAAAAATGAGAGTCCACTTCTTTCCTGAAAGACCCCAAATGCCGATACTGCAGATCAGACTGTGTGGCTGCTCTCTGAAAAATGTCATTAAAATTGCTCTCTCTGAAGCTGCAGAACTGAATTGAAACCTTTGGATTTGAACTTGAATTATCCATGCCTTCCTCAGTATCACTGGGTTTAAACCCAGCTCTGCCCAGTACAGATTCCCAGTCTAATGGTTTTTACCATGTCAAAAAAAAAAAAAAAAAAAAAAAAACATAAAAAAAA
>VZRX01021785.1:0-26609 GCA_013398075.1 Notiomystis cincta
CAAACCATTCTGGCATTCTGTGATTTGTTTTTCTGGCCTGTTACCCACTCACTGCATGCTGTGTTTAGCAGTGACCTATAGGAAATGGTAGATCTGTGCTAATTAAAGCCAAATAAAAGACTAGAAGGCAGCACAAAACTCTTTGGTGGAGAGGGCTCTGCTGGCACAGAGCCATGGTGCCCCAAAATATTCACCATTCATACACCAATTCCCACCACATGGAACTCCTGGGGTTAAGAAAGCAGCTGCCATTTATCAGCTCCCAGGATTCTCTGCCTGTCTTGTGTGCCCCAAATCAATATTTATGATCATCAATTAGAGGTAATGTGATAACAAGGCATCTGAAAGATCAGAAACAGTGTTTTCCCTCTCCATGGCACTGTGGGATTTGTCATTTGTGACTCTGCAAGGATACAGGATTTGGGGAGCTGTGACCATCTGGATACATTTTGGTATCTGTTTTATTTCATTTTTTGGTCCATGCAGGTCTGTCCAAACAAACAAAACAAAACTCTTTAGCAAGATTTTCACAGCTTTAATGGTGGTAATTTAAGGTACTGGTGTCTAAGAACCTCTTGCATAGAGAGCATTAATAGTTCATTGATTTCATTACACAAAGGGATTAGGCAGACCAAAAAAACCCAAGGAAGACCAAAAAACAAAACAATCCAACCCCAAAAAAATCCCCAGTGGTAATTTAATACATTATATGTGACATTTTTCACGTACTTTTTATAAAGTTCAAAGTTACCACAAGGTAGCACCCATCTGGATTACTAATGGCTGAAATTTTTTAGGGAAAAATGAAAGAAGTTGAATTTTGGTTTTGGGTTTTTTTTTATCCCATTAAAGACTGATCTTTTAATCATAAATTTAATTAAATGCATTATAGCTAGATGTCATTATAATTGCATTTTTGAGAATATTATTTTTTAGCTGCAAACATCCCTTGCTATTCATAGTAAAATTTTGCCTTAACTATGATCAAATGGAAATAACAATTTTTCATACCATTCTTAACTCAAAGTAAATTATGCAGAAAACAAAAATATCCACAACTCATGGTTTATTTGCTTCACTTTTGTTGTTTTTTATACTTCTCCTGTTGAAATCTGAAAGGCACAATTTCAGAAGCTTGAAAACCAAGTGCAGGAAGAGGGAGAGACCATAGTGTTATAGTGTAATTTCAGTGAAATTCTCAAACAAAAATATTCTCAAGTTCACTTTTTTGGTTTAATTTTTTTGGTTGCTTTGTTTAAATTTAGTAAAAATTTAATTATTTCCCACTAATTCATGATGTCTGAGTTAAGTAAATGGTATTTTGAGTATGGTTAATAATTATTGGGGTGTTTACTATTCAATTCCCAGGTAGGGCCAAAAAATAAAGCCACTGGTCCAGGTGAAGCAAAGTCTCCTGGGTCTGGATCAGTGCTTTAACTGCAAAATCTGCTGGATATGACCCTGAATCTCTGCACTTCTCTAGGATCCTGTGTCTTGAGCTGCTTTTAATCCTGAATTTTGGTCTTACTTGTAGGATACTGCTTAAAAAGTGGTGTTTGTGATCCTTGCAACTAAAGCTTCCTTTGTCTG
This sequence comes from Notiomystis cincta, assembly GCA_013398075.1. Lineage (NCBI taxonomy): Eukaryota > Metazoa > Chordata > Aves > Passeriformes > Notiomystidae > Notiomystis > Notiomystis cincta. Next base: position 1,591 of record VZRX01021785.1, read on the forward strand.
TCACTGGGGGGAAGAGTTCACCATGGTGCAGGTGGTTTTGTTTAGAGTTTCGTGCAGCATCAGTGCCCTGAGTGTTGTTGGCTCTTCCCTGTAAGTTGTGAGGACACATTTCCCTTGGTGCTGTCACTTGGATCATCCCACACCTCGAGTGCTCTGCTCGGTTTTGGACCCTCACTGAAAAAGGGGAAGGGGCTGGGGAAAGGTCTGGAGCATCAGGAGCAGCTGGGGAGGCTCAGCCTGGAGCAAAGGAGGCTCAGGGGGGACCTTGTGGCTCTGCACAACTCCCTGACAGGAGGGGACAGCCAGGGGGGTTTGGGCTCTGCTCCCAGGGAACAGGGACAGGAGGAGAGGGAACGGCCTCAGGCTGGGCCAGGAGAGGGTCAGGTTGGTTTTTAGGGAAAATTTCTCCATGGAAAGAGGGAAGCACTGGCACAGGCTGCCCAGGGTTAGACTTGATGATCCTGGAGCTGCTTTCCAGCCCTGATGGTTCCATGATCTCAATATCCTGCATGGATTCACTCATAAAGAAACACCTCTGGTGTCTAAGTCAGCCAGGGCAAGGATGAATCCCCCTTTACAGCCCTTCCTGTGGAAAATCCCCCATGTGTTTAGAAGACTCAACCCCCTCTTGAGGAACAAAGTGCTATTGGAATGACATCAAAATGGTGGATTTCCTGGATTTCAGAGGGAGTGGGACCTCAATTATTTATCATCTGGGACAATTTTGCTTATAGCAAGCAAAGTGATATTGTGGGAAAAAAAATAATTCCACGTTTCCACATTAATTTTCTTCATTACCTTCGATTTATATTAACTAATTTCCATGTGCTCCTTTCTCACCTTAGCTGGTTGCAGTCTTCAATTACCTTAATTTAACCAGAAATCTCCAGATAGGTCAGAGCTCTCATGTTTAATGAAAAATGAGTGAAAGAGGCTTAATAGAAATTCATAAGTTCCTGATGTTCTTTGGAGTAACACATACATTATTTAGTTCTGAGTGATGCTCTACACATTTAACCATATTTAGGCTGCTAATTGTACTGGATTTAATGTCCCTGTGGGAGTATCCTTCACAACACAAGACAGCTTCTCGCTGAACTCCCTGCATTGCTCACCAAAGCAAAAATCACTCCTGGATATTGATTACTCCAAGTATTCAGAGTTTTAATGACAGAAGAATGCTTCGTAGAATAAACCAGAAAGTCCTTAATTACTTTTAATGTTCTCTGAGCTGCTCTAAGTCAAAGTGAAGAGATAAGGACACAATTTCTATAATGTTTAAAAGCATGGTGAAATATCTATTTATTTTTGTACAATCATTGTGGGTATTCTGTCTCAACACATGGGGTCACTAATTCCAGTAGGACTTGAAGGTGCTTCCATGCCAAAAATAAGATCCTCTCCCTTTTTTTGGTCTTTTCTACTTTACACTGGGAAGGCTCTAATAACAAACACTCTGCAAACTCACTGGTGAACTAAACTGGGCAAGGAAACTTTATTTTTTCCAGAATGCCTGATCCAAATTGGCTTCAAAGGGATGTTCTTCCTTTGGAATTTTGCTTCCTTTCTCCCCAGTACATGATTGCTTTTGACTTTGTTCAGGGCATTGAACTGGAGAGGGGAAATATTGGTATTCCAAGGGAAGGAAAAAGAGCCAACAAGATAAAATTGAAAAGTGAAAACAGAGAAAGGCTGAATTTTCCCTTCAGTCATTAAATTGCGTTAAAAATATTGAAGGACAATATGTGGCTTGGCTACAAATAATTTTTTTTAAAAAGAAATAAATGTGAAATGTTGAATTCATTCTGCAAAATTCATATAGTGGCAAACATTCTTTCAGCAAAAATGATGGAAGAGGTTTTTAGAAACCATTTTCAAAAGTCAAAATAATTTCAACAACTTGACTTTTCATAAAATCCTGGTGATCTATGTATAAAAATAAACATAGATGCTTGTTTTAGGTAACAAACTCAGTTTTCTAAACACCAATTTTGATGATTTTCAAAGTTTTGCGCCACTGAAATAATCAGTATTGTACAACTTAACTACTATGGATTTCTAAGCTAATTGACAAAAACATTTTGGGGTAAAAATGTCCTTTTTATTATTTTTTAATTCTGTTTTAAAGGAATTGACTTTCTACCTGGAACACATTCAAAATTCAAGTGCTTGCTATCAACTTGTGGAGAAGCTAAGAATTCAAATAATTTTAAAGTATTCAGGTAATTTAAAATTGCATATTTTGTTTGATCCTGTTAATTGCCACACAACTGAGACCTTACAGCAAGAGAAAACAAAATTATAAAAGAGTTCTAAAGACCCCTAAAAATTAAAATGGTTCTACTCACTAATAACTTATTTCTCTTGTTATTAAAACTTTGGTCCATAGAAACACCAGATGTGTAGCTGCTCCATTAAAACTTGTGGGTTTTTTTTCCAAGTGTTTCTTAAAACCAGCTCTAGGCACCACCTTGGTTCAAATGGATCACACAGGAAACACAGGAAAAAAATGATTTCTCTTCTTCCCAGTGGGAAATGGAAGTAATTGGCTTATAAGGCACCAGAGAAGGTCACTTTAGGTTTAGTGGTTATTGCTGTTATTTCAGGTGTAGTGACCAAGAGGAGCTCAGCAATAGAAACAGGAAACCTGTTCACATAATCATGTCCTGAATTTGATGCTGGAAATACTAATTGATTCTTGGCACCAATTAACACCTCTTCACTTTTCATTTTCATCTCCTTCTTCTAAGAAATCCTAACTTGGAATTCTCTTTCTGAGAATTTAGTCAGATTTTCTTTTCTAAAATACATTGAAAATTCTAACAATAATTCTAATAAAAATTTTGATTTCCTGCAATTTCTGTCTTTTTGAGGGAATTGAAGGTGGAATTCATTGCCTATCTTCAGATGTCTTCAACATGGACTTTAATGACTGGATCAGCTGGTTCAGGCTGCATCTGCATTAATGCCTTAATTCAAAACAAATGGGGTTGTTGGTTCTCAGAGAGACCCTAGTGAAACGCTAATTAACCCTAATTAACCCTAACCCAATGTTATAAAGCCTTGCAGAGCAGGTTCAGACATTCTGGCACTACCAGTAGAAAACTGGGATGCATTTTGAATCATGTGAAGGTACTCAAAACACTAAACAGGTACCTAAAAATCTACATAAATGTTATTTCTGCTGCTTTAAGATAATATTAAAATATTTTTTAGACCTTAACTGTTTATTTTCTACTCTTTATAAAATCTTTCTGGTCTAAGAACAGCACTAAAAGAATAAGTTATTAAAAGCATCTTTTTAGATGTCAAAGCTGGAAATGAAGCTTCACCTGTGCAGATTCCTTCTCTTCATTCAGAATCAAATATTTTATCCCAAAGATTAGGATGTTTCTGTGAATATTGAGGCTGATATATACCCTGAAATCAAAGGGATTCATGGATCTACATCCTGAAAATCCAGAGCAAAACAGCAGCTGAGGAGATTTGGCACAGCTCATAAATCACTCAGTCAACACAGGACAGGATTATACCTTCACTGCAAACCTGTGACACATTTCTTTATGGATCTGTGTCCTGCACTGGATCATCCCTGGATATTTATATCATTACAGAGCCCAGGAAAAATGATGCCTTGTTCTGATAATGTCATTTCAGTTCTGGCAAAGAAATCTAGACAGGGTGGTGAAGCAATACAAGATTTCTCAGGTACTTCTAAATTTGATGCAAAACTTCTGCCATAAATAAAGCTTATATTTCATGTGACAATGGGAATTTTTAAGAGGGGTTCCTTAATGTGCATTGAGATACTGACAAATGAAATAGCAATGAAATAACAGAATTCCTTGCAGAAATTGCAGTGTTGATTTTTTTCTACTGCAAACTGTCTCAGTTGAAGAATTTTCTCAGTGTGGTACAAAAAAATGTTTAGCACAAAGGAAACTATTTAAAAAATATTTATTAGATCTAATAGTTACTACATTACCCTAATTGTCTGTAGAGTAATTAATTAAATACTATTCAGTCATGTCACTCAATCCTTTCATAGATTGGCTGTTTGCTCTCAGAACAAGCCCCTTTTCCCCCCTTTTTGTTAAATCCTCACAGTTATCTAACTAAACTTATTATTAGCAACCTTCTGGGTTTTCATAGAACTAATAAATAATCACGGTTAATTTAAATTTCTTGCCCTTGTGCCATTGTTGTCATTCCACAGGAGATTGTGCTCCTTCTCAGGTGACCATCCTTTAATTATTGCATCTGTGGAAAGCAACTGCATCTCTTCTGAGATTTTGGGTTGCTTGGATGAACAAAAAAATAAAGCCAAAACCATCTGTCACCTACATTTCACAAGGGAAGGGACTCCAGTTCCTAAAATCCTGTGACCTCTCCTCTGCATCCACTCCAGCTGGAATTAACCCTGAAAGCAAGGACTGCATGAAATGCTCAATACAAGGTTGAAATAGTGCCTGGCATAACAATAATAATTCCCAGGAATTAGACAAAATGCTCCTCCTGATGCATCCTCACATTTGCCTTTTCCATGGCTCCACCAAAGTGGTGAAATGTCACATAATCATCAACACAGGAGATAGAAAAGTTGCTATCAATCCTTTCAACTTGGCTGTTCAAATGTACAAATCCATTCTGTTTCTTTCTTTATTAATTTTTAAGTGAATAATATAATATTTATTAAATTAAGGGCAAGAGGATTATAATGGTTAATATTCCTGGAGGTTCTGTAGAAATGAGCTGAGAATGTCCAGAACCAGGACTCAGCAAATCTTTGGAATCAGGGTTCTGCAGGTCAGCAGCAAACCCAAAAAATGGGGGGAAACCCTGGGAGAATCTGAATAATGTTCAGTCAGGAATAAAGAATAATGTTCTTAAATGCAAACTAGAATTCCTTTTGATGGGCAAGGAAAAACATTCTGCTTTTGCCACTTAGAAAGAGCTAAGTTTATTCTTTTATCTATATTTCAGATTTTTTTTCAGCCAAAGTGGTGCTGCCAGTTCTGTGAGTAAACAAAGAAACCAAAGAGGGAAAAAGAAAAGAAGAAAATAAAGACAACTTTAAGAAACCAAATTTGCCCAGGGAAAATGGCTCCTGGACAGAATTTTATAGAGGCTCTAAAAAGCATTCTTAAAATTCAGATGCCTTCCCTTCATCCATAAGCAGCACCAAAATATGGATTTAAACATTTAAAATTACCCTACTCGTTAAATTAAGAAATTCAGCTTAACAGCATTAGTAGAGTTACTTTACATTGACACAGTTCACTTTGCATTGAAATTAAATATCTGTATTAGTGTTGCAAGTAGTGAAACTGAAAAACATTCCAAAATACTCAGTTTGGGGTGGGGATTTTTTAAAAATAATATGTTAGGAGCATAAATATTTTAATAATTAACTTCTCCTGTTCAAAATTTGGCTATGCCACCAAAAAATCCCCTCCTCTGGAGGTTATGTTAGAGGACAGCCCAGGCTGATATTGATCTGCACAAGCTATTTATATTTTTCAGGCTTTCTGGAAAGGCAGAGTGCTTTTTAGCAGAGCACAGAAGCGAGGAAAAATCCCAAATTGTTTGTATTTGTAGCAATAAGAATGATCACTGGAGCAATATCAAACACTTACAATCCCCCTTCCTGTCTAGTCTTTTATCAAGTGATTTAAAAATGACTCATGTAATTTAAATTCTCCATTAAAAAAGCGACTTGTGTTGTTCTCTGAAGCTTCCAGCTGCAAGATATGATTGCAACATGATTTGTTACATGCAGGAAAATAATTGATCAAACCCCGAGTTCCACAGAGCCATCAGTCACACCAGCACCTGAGAGGGAAAAAACTCCATAAATTCACAGGTTCTGAGTTATGTCTGTGCCTTGGTGTGGGATGAACAAGCTGCTGATAAAAACAGCTGCAAACAAAACTATATCTCAAAAAATAAAGGGTATTTATTCATGACAATCTCTGCAGGGTGCAGAGAAGACAATTAAAAGAAAGGATACTGTTGAAGTCAGGTGAATCTATACAAATTATGCAGAATCATCACTTATCAATTGGACATTAACCCAGAATTTCTGACAACCAGCAGAAAACACAGCCCAGTAATTCAGTTTTCTCATGACAACTGCAGTTTTTAGCAGTTGCTTGCACAGAATGTCCTAAATTCTTCTCATCTGCTGCAGTGGCTCCATCATTTCCCACAGATTTGGGAGACTTCTCAGGAAATGTGTGGCTGCCTCTGGATCCCTGGAAGTGTCCAAGGCGAGGTTGGACAGATGTTGAAGCAGCCTGGGACAGTGGAAGGTGTCCTTGCCCATGGCAGGGGTGGCACTGGATGGGCTTTGAGGTCCCTCCTGATGAATTGTCCCTTTCCACTCTCCCTGGAGCCCCTTCAGACCCTGGAAGGTGCTGTGAGATCTTCACACAACCTTCTTTTCTCCAACCTGAATATTCCCAGCTCCCCCAGCCTGGCTCCAGCCCTCTCAGCAGCTTGGTGGCCTCCTCTGGACTCTCTCTGACAAACCCTGTAGCTGCTGGATGGCTTTGTCCTGTTCCTGGGAGAAGCTCTGTTCTGCTGATGCCACCAAGAGGTAGAATGCTACGTGGTTAAATTCTAAATTTTTATTTAAACCACATTTCCTGTAGCTCCAGGATTCCTCCCAGCTTTGACTCTGGGGGCTGTGTGCCCTCCAACACTGGCAACCAGCAAGGTCTCCTTAAACCCACAGCCTTGCAACCTTGGCAAAGTTCTCTTTCCAAGTGCCCTATCCTTCATTTTCATAATTGGTAGTGCAGGGAAGAGTAAATGCAAAGTCAGGGAATTAATTTAGGCGTGCTGCCCTCATCTGCATGTCCTTAATTCAGGCTGTGCACTGCACTCAATTATGGGTCACTTCCAGGGAGATTGGACCAGAAGTGGGGAACGAAGGAGGCCAAGAGCTGAATCTCAAGAAGAAATAGATTGACCTGCTAAAAGAGCAGGATTATTCTGAAGGATTTATATTTATATTCAGGCATAATGTTCAGTCACAGAAAGCACAGAATATATATACTTATAGCTGTTTAACCATATTAATATATAGACATGGATGTCTCCTAATTTCAAGAAAGGAAAGGAAGTGGACACAAGTTTTTAACGTGTAATTCTAAAAGTGTATAACAAAAGCTTAGTGTTAAATGGAAGATAAAAAATCTCACCTGAATTTGAGCCTTAATTGGGATGAAAAAGTTGATTTTACCTCTAACACCTCATGGTCTGGAAAAACAAATAGTCCTTGTCCTGTCCTGAAAGATACTCAGGTGCAGAGAAGTTTCAGAATATGGGGAAGATAAGAGATGCTTCCATAGTCCCTCCACTTCCTGAAATAGGATACTCTGAGCCTGGGGCTTCACCTCATCCCCCAAAGAAAAAGGGTAAACCTACCTATCTCATCACACTTCACCTAATTGGGCTTATCAGAGGTCTTGGAGCCAAAGCAAATTAATATTAATATACCTTCCTTAATCTCTTTTTCTTTTGTGGCTGGAACTGGCTCTGCTTTGGCTACAAAGTTCTACCTTCAGAGTTCATTGATTTTTACTTTTCATGTGCTCTCTTTATAATTTTCTCTTTTACTTTTTAAAAAATATATTTATCTTTAGAGTTTTTAAGACAGCAAAGTGCTCCAGAACACCGCAGTAAACAATTATTTGTGTGCATATTGGATACACTCCAACTTCCCTTCTTAAATATATATTTTAGAGTAACTATAAAATAGATCCAGTGAGCAAGATATATTTTTCACCAATGATTATGCCAACAACAGAAGAAAAAAAAATAGATGAACCTGTGAATAATTTATAAATTGGATAGGAAAAAGGCAGATTGATCTGTGAATTTATTAAATATTAATAATCCTACAAGCCTGACATGATAACATAATTCAGGATAATGGTGAAGTTAAAGCAAGCCATCTGTGCTGGGTGTTTAGAATAGAAGTGTTGAATGGAGACCACAATGTTCCTCTAGGTGAGGATTTGACATCATCATATCTTCAAATATCTTCTAAAATGATGAAATATCCTGGGGCTTGTGCCCTCTTTCATATCTTAAAGAAAGCTAAAGGAGTTCTTAATATCCATCAGTTCTCTTATTCTGATGGTCTTAAAGCAGCTTTTATAAAGGCTCATTATTTGGTACCTGAGAGATAGGAACATATAGATCCTTTAGAACTGAAAGGATTTGAGGGTGGGATTATCTTCCCAAATATCAAAAATCCCACACTGGGCAGCAAAATCTCCAAGCTGAGATCAGAGTTCCCAGTTTAACAATGCCTGAAGAGAGAAGGAAAGAGAGGGAGAAAGAGAAAAAGAAAGAAAGGGAGAAAGAAAAGGAGAAAGAAAGACAGAGAGAGAGAGAGAAAGCAGGAAAGCAAGAAAGCAAGAAAGCAAGAAAGCAAGAAAGCAAGCAAGCAAGCAAGCAAGCAAGAAAGAAAGAAAGAAAGAAAGAAAAAGAAAGAAAGCCCCCCAAACTCTGTTATTTCTGCAGTTCATTCAAACACATTAATAGGATGAAATTCCATCCTTATCCCATGGTGCCCCCAGAGCTCATTTCCAGAGCCTGGGATCTGAGACAGATAAGCACTAATTTCTGAGCAATGCTCATTTGGCAACTGCTAAAGTGGCAGCTCCCTGACTCGGGTGTTCTGCTAATAACATTTACTGGGGTTGGCAATCCCATTGATTTCCCATATGTAATAAGGAGAGTGCATTGCTACCTTCCTACTTAAGGTTTATTAAGCAGGCAGGATATTAGAAGTCAGAACTGATTAATTCAAGGCATAAACAATCAATTTGGTTTTTTTAGTCTTCTTTTTCTTTTTCTTTTTCCCACTGTCTTGTCCCCAAACACATCCCTGTTAGTGCTCTCATTTCTGGTGATGCTTGTTTTTCACTTTCCTTTGTGACTTTTCATATTTATGTTAAAGGATGTATTAAACACTCATGGTTTTGTCTTGATTTGTGTCATCAGGGTCACATTGAGCTCAAGGGTTTGGTGGCAGACCCTGAAAGGGCTAAAGCAGATAAACCGTGTCATTTCCAGTTCACACCAATAACAAAAGTCTTCAAATTGTAATACAATAACAATAAAATAGGTGTGTGTTCTATAGACTCAAATGAAGGTTTTTTTACAACAGACATAAAGGGAACATTTATTCTCTTTTCTTTGCATCTATTTTAAGGTCAAGAGCAGCCAGGGAGTAGCCTATAATTTAGGTAAGCCCATTTCAGGGTCCTCGGGGGGAAATTTGTATCTAAGTAGAAAGCGCCTTTTTAACTCTCCTAATTTAAATAGAAGTATCTCCTAATGTCCTCCTTGCTCAATAAACTTCTACTGGAAATGCAGCATTCTCCTCTCCTTATTACTTATGGGAAATCAAGGGAATTGCTAACCCCTGGATATGGCATTGCCACAGCCACAGGAGCCGGGATGTGCCAGCGCAGCAGTTACTGTAGGAGCACTCTTTAGAATCACTAATTTGTCACAGGATTGGAGAGGGAACGAGCACCTGGAGTGTCACTTGATAATGATGGAGCTCTGTTCCAATAATGAGCCTGCTGCCTTTGTGGAGCTCATTTTTATCATTTCAGGTAACTTCAAAAGAACTCGCTCACTGTCAATGTTGAAAACCTAAACAGAGATATTTACATTTATTCGAGTTTTTAATGGGTATACATATATTGCATATGAAAAAGAAGATATTTTACTACTTCAAGACAGCAGTGAAACAACAGAAAGATCACAAGAAGGGTAAATAAAGGGCAAATCGGCCCCACAGCAATTTCCTTTACCATATTCACAAGAGAAAAACAAAAGTAAAGGCACAATCATACTAAAGGTGATTAAATAGAAAAACAAAGCAAAAGTGCAAACCATTTTGGCATGAGAGCCCAGAGCCAGACTGGGGTGCAATGGGACATGGTGGCCTGGCCATGTCACAGGTCAGCAAGTGTCCCACGTCTCAAACACCACGTTAAACACCCCGGGGCACTGGGATAACTCCATCAAGTCCTGAGCGAGTCAGGATTCTCAGTTTCTGCTTTCCTTCAACAGCTCCCAAAATATCTTCTTGTCTTGGACCAGCTGACAGGTTGGTTGACTCCAGCTGACAGCTACTCTTGAAATCCCAAGGGATTTTACGGTAATTTAATTCTCAAGATGCCTCTCTGTCCACCCATACAATTTTTTCCTTCAGATAATTTTTTCCTTATTTCCCTGCATGCTGCACTACAAGAAGACATCTCTCTCTTGGTGTTTTCACATTTTCTGTTACAGTTTCTCCAGGAGAATCCTTTGTTGCCAACTATTACAGGAATCCCTTTCCTGTCCTCTTCCTTGGGGACTCCTCACACTCTTTTCAGGCAACTGAATCTGTCCGTGGCAGTCAGTAAAGGGATTATGTCAGGCTACTTCTCCAATAACATGAGGTTTATTCTCCTCTGACTCGAGCAATCAAGGAATGAGTCTTCTTTTTCTAAAGATGCAGTTAGAATTTCTGTGGAATAAATAGTGGGTGTGATGCAGGAAAGGATTGGAGCTTGTCATGACAGGAGGAAAGAAATATGATTAAAACAACAACCACAACAAAATGCTGAAACATTTAATTACACACTGCAAAAGATATCACAGACAGGTGGGGCTGGTGGGATGAGAGAATAAAGAAACAAAGACCGAGTATTTATTATACGGCTTATCGACCTGGGAACATCCTGAGCTGCTTTTTGGACGAACTAAAACAAGGCTTTAGGTTTACAGTTAAATCCCTGGGTGATATTTGTGACATTTTCTATTATCTTCACAAGCTTCCTTCCAATTACAACTTGTGAATCTTTGTGTTCAGTGTATAAATCCATCCTTTACACCGTCCAACTCCCCGAAGGCTACATTCTCTTGTTGTGGTCAGATATTATGTTTTAAACCATTAACCTCTTCAAAGCATCCCAAAATCACTTTTTCTTCTTATTTACTCTGCCCAACTTGAAGGTGGTGATTCCTGTATCATGATGATCTTCACATCAGGGCTCAGAAGTTAAACCTGTGGGGCGTGGGTTCGTTTGGGTTTTTGGGGTAGAGGGGGGAGGAAGGTTCTGTCTCCTCCTTACATCAGAGTTTCCATCTCTTTTTATGATATTTAACTTTATTAAATGAACTGAGTCTGTGGTTCTGCTGAGATAAAAACACTCTGATGTTGCAACAAAGAAATCATTGTGGCCTTTAGGGGAAAGGAGACACAAGGACTTGTGGCTCCATTATCTGGACACTCCCTCTCCCTATTCTTCAGCTCTTCTTAACCATCCTCAGCAAGTCAGTAAACATTCCTGTGTACTTCTGATGGAACTTTTCCTGAGTTCATAACCCCAAAGCATTCTTCCTGCCCTGGAGTAACCATTTAAGGTCCTTAAAAGGGTCCCTTGTCTTGCAAAAAAAATAAAGAAATCTGCACATTTAGAGTCAGAAAGAAACTGTAAAATCATATTTTTCCACACTCCTAATAAATCCAAATCACTTAATTGTAGCAGATGTCAACATCAATCATACTAATTAGAGTGCTATAGCAATAAATGAATCAATGAAGGCCTAAGAAAAGTTGGATGAACACAGGTAATGAACTCTTTCCTGTTCTCCAATAAGAGAAAATCTCGAAAAATCAGATGCATTATCTGTTGAATTTTTATGCATTGATTGCATTCCATAAGCAATGACCCAGCGAGAAGCCTTTAGAGCTTTTCCTTGGGAACTACCCTGCACTGATCAGACTTGGACATAAATGAGCTATTATGAGATAAAGAGTGCATTTAAGTGTCTAAAGTGGAAGTTCTGAGTCACTTTCTCTTATTTGTAAGTACTGTTGCAGCTCTTACTGATGACACTGGTGCCTCTTTATCACTCCTCCATCAACAGGACAGGGGATGATGAAAAGCTTTCCTGGGTCAAGATGAGGACAGGGAAATCTCTCACCTATTAAGATAAGCAGAAGTCTTGACTTAGGGAAAGTAATTTAATTTATTGGCAATTACTTGTAACAGAGGAGGAGAGTATGAAATACAACAAAACTAAAATCTCCTTCCTCCCACCCTCCCTTCTTCCCAGGCTCAGCTTCACTCCTGATTCTTCTGCCTCCTCTGCCCAAGTGGTCTTTTCTTTGTCATCCACACATTTCATCAGTGTCCTCCTACTGTTTATGGCAGTGTCCTTGATGAAATTGTAAATCATTGCCCTTCTAAGATATAATCAATAGAATCAGCAGCTCGTGTTCCCTTAAGGTATGACTTAAATGAAGTAAATGCATTACACAACTTTACCAGAGATCTGTACAGGTAATTTCCATATTGCTGTGTGACCATGCATGTCTTTTTCATAAATATATGCATTTTTCTTAAGTTCAGAAATGATTACACAAAATAATGATAGTTAGATCTTGTCTTAGGTAGTGTCACCATGTCTAAACTCCCCAGCAGGCTCACAATGGCTACTCAAAACTTTTATCATCCTGAAGATACAAATGGGATGTTAGTTTCTTTTTCTTTCAGGTTTCTATTTCAGTTCAGCCCATGAGTATTTAAAGCATTTTTTAAAGATTATTCCTACTGTTTTTTTCCCTTTAAAGATTTTCCTTCAGCTTTAGTGAACAGTGTGGAAACTGCTTCCTTTCACCAGGAAGGAAGGATGAATCACCACACTGGCCCTGTCTCCTGCTCTGCTTTGCTCTTCTTCCTCTCCTATGCCTTAATTTCCCCAAATATAAACAGCAAATAATATCCATATACATATTTGTTCCTGGAGAGTATTTCTACTGAAATTTTGGCTGTGAAACTCAGCAATCCCTAAACACTCTGCCTTTTTAGAACAGTGTAGTGTAACAGCCTCAGAATTCCCCTGCAGTTAGGGGAAAGCTGAAATGAAGCCTAGTACATAATAGGCAATACTAAAACAGCTCACAATTACTGTAATTTTACATTTAACTCACTCTCAGCTTATAGAAAAAAAAAATCAAGCATTAGCTCCTTGTGCTGTATACCTTTGTACAGCTTCCATTAGAAAATGTACAAACAGCCTTGTTATGTGAGACACAAAACACTTCCCCAAATGTCATCTCAAACTCATTACTGGGAGAATGAGAAAGCTCTCTAATGTGATTGCTCTTTCTTCATAACAAAGGCAAAAATCACCTGTTCCTTGGAATCTGAAATGAGTTGTGATTGGAGTTGTATGAAATGCTGCTGATGAATATTCACTTGCACTGGCTTTGTGTGTGTAAGGCTGTGTTAAAATGTGTAAATTGAATCTGCACTGATCATTTCTATTCATCAAATGAAGAAAATCATAGAATTATAAAACCACAGAATGGTTTGAGTTGGAACGACCTCACAGCCCACCCTCTGCCATGGGCAGGGACACCTTCCACTATCCCAGGTTGCTCCAAGCCCCATCCAGCCTGGCCTTGGACACTTCCAGGGATCCAGGGGCAGCCACAGCTTCTCTGGGCACCCTGTGCCAAGACCTCCCCACCCTCACAGGGAACAATTCCTTCCCAGTATCCCATCTATCCCTACACTCTCAGTTTGAAGCCACTGCCCCTTGTCCTGTCCCTCCATGCCCTTGTAAAAATTCCCTCTCTGGCTTTCTTGTAGGCTCCCTTCCNAACGACCTCACAGCCCACCCTCTGCCATGGGCAGGGACACCTTCCACTATCCCAGGTTGCTCCAAGCCCCATCCAGCCTGGCCTTGGACACTTCCAGGGATCCAGGGGCAGCCACAGCTTCTCTGGGCACCCTGTGCCAAGACCTCCCCACCCTCACAGGGAACAATTCCTTCCCAGTATCCCATCTATCCCTACACTCTCAGTTTGAAGCCACTGCCCCTTGTCCTGTCCCTCCATGCCCTTGTAAAAATTCCCTCTCTGGCTTTCTTGTAGGCTCCCTTCCATTCCACACTTAGAGAGTCATCTGCAGTCAATGTCAAACTCAGGCAAAGCCATAGCCCACCCCTGGTGACCATTTAAATAGAACAGCCCTTTTGCCACTGATAGAAATACTGGGTTTTTTTAGTTTAGCTTGAGTCAATTGAACTGTGTCATAGATGGCTCATTCCTCAACTATAATTTGAGAGTTTCCTTGAGTTTCCAGAAGGATTAGATGAGACTCACTGGGTTTGTCTCAAGTGTGCACCATGTATACACACATTGGGCCACTTTAGAAATACTGAATTTGGGAGGCAGTCCAGATAGATCTTCCTGATTGGTGCCCATGTGTCTGTGAGATATCACAGGTCCTAGAGAGAGTGTAGGGGTGGCCAAGTCCCACATAAATCTGGGGAAAGCAGCTCTGCTGTAAAAATTCTGCTAAAATCTGAAAGCCCTCAGTGACTGTGAGCTCATTGTTGCCTTTCAGTGCTTAAAGAGAACTCACGTAAAGGAGATGAAAAGAAACTTTGTACAAGATAGGACAAGGGGGAACAGTTTTAAACTGGAAGAGGGGAGATTTCAATGAGATGGCAGGAGAAAATTCTTCCCTGTGAGGGTGGAGAGGCCCTGGCACAGGGTACCCAGAGAAGCTGTGGCTGCCCCTGGATCCCTGGAAGTGTCCAAGGCCAGGCTGGACGGCTCTTAGACAACCTGGGACAGTGGGAGGTGTCCCTGCCCATGGCAGGGGTGGCACTGGATGGGCTTTGAGGTCTCTTCCCACCCAAACCACTCTGTGATTCTATAAACACCATTAAGTGTCTTATTTATCTTTCATCACTCCTTTTTTCACTTCTGTCCAATCCTCTTTTTGATGCTGTGCTGAGAGTGAAACAAGACCTATTGTTCAGAGGAGATTTATAATGACTACTAAGCACCCAGGTCAGGGCTGCAGTGGTATGAATTTGCTTGATTTTAAGCAGGATCCTTCCTTTTCTGATGTTTGCCTTGGCATGAGGATATAAACCCACATTTATCAGAATATAAAAATACAAGAAAAGCAAACACACTGAATACTTTAGAAGATGGAGCTGTATGAATTGTCAACAATTCCAAAGCTTTTCAGGCAAAACACAAAATCTTTGAAAGTCTTTGCTTGGTTGGGTTTTGCATGTTTTTCACGTAATGCTCAGATGCTCCAAAAATACTTTCACAATATGAGAGCTTCTAATTCAAAGCAGAAGAAATTCGTCTGTGACAATCAAAAATCCAGGGAAGTACAAACCCCACTCAGTGTCTGATTCTAGAATCATCTATCACTTCAAGCTGCTGTGACTTCTCTTAGTGGTGACATAGTTTATAATAAGCTGAAAATAATAAGTATCAAGCAGAGCCAGATGAAAATGCAGTCTAGGACAGAACTATGGATCTCTGTATCCAATGTAATTAGGGCTGCAATGTGCTAACCATGGAAATGAAACTGGTAATAAAATAGGAATGTTATTTTCCATGACACAATGAGCAGCCTGCATACTTTAATAACCACTAACTTAATGAGTTTGGAAGCAATGAAATCCTTTACTAGTATCAGGAATATAGCAGAATTATATTTACCTCAGGTGTATTTCTCCTCCAGTGTTAATTAGAAAAATAAAAGGAAAACTATAAGAAAAAAACACCCTTAGACTAATTTATCTATCTCAGAAACAAAAGTCATGGCATGTTTATTCTTGAGAAAACGATAAAAAACCTTATTAAACAAATGAGACAAACACTGTACATTAAAATATTGTGTTGTTTGTATTTTGAATGAAAGCAAGAGATTAATGAGATGTAATATAATTAGTAAGATGTGGTATAACCATGCAGGGCAAGTCCCTCTGAACAGCACAGCCTGGCCAGGATTCAGCAGTATTTTTACACTAAAAATCAATGCATCTCTATGCCCATTTCTCTTCATCAGAGAGCTGCTGAAGTGTACTGTTCAAAACCAAGTTTTTAAAAGGTGCCACTCTTTTCAATTTGCTTCTTCCATGAAATTGGAAAATATCCTGTTCTCACAGCTCCAGCCAGCAAGCCAGGGACATGGGGGAGGATCTGCCAGAGCCAAATCTTTTATGCTCCCTACATTTCACAAATTGTTAAAATACCCTTTTCTTAACTAAAAAAAAAAAAAAAAAAANGGCTAATTCTCAACCCATGGGAATAAGGAATAGAGGAATAGAGGTAATCTAGATATTTGAGTACTGCAAGAGAAATAGTGTTTTTTTAATTTCTTGGTGTTGGCAGTGCCCTGCCTTTGTCAGTGTCCAGATCCTGACCTGCTGTATGTCAGCATAATACTCCACATCAGGTGAAGTTTTAGCCCCAAATATTTCTATTTTCCAATTTCATCTTTAATAACAAATAAGTCTTATACCAAGATTAGCAACATTAGGGTTGGATGTTCAAAATGCTTAGGAGTAAACAAGTTGCCATACAAATACAATTGAGTAATATATTCCCCTTTTCCCAGCTTGATAACTAATGATTTTTCAGAGAACTCTTTCACTTTTTCTTTTCAATTTGTTCAGAGTAAGACTCGTGCACAGCAATGTTCAGGCATGCTTTGACTTTCTTGGCTTCTCTGATCCTGTTGATCCTGGCAGTTGCACAAAAATGAGTTACATTCCCACTTTATCCTAAAATGAAGTATAGAAGCTCTCCTTCTCAGGGAGAGACAAATCAGGCTCTAAAACTGACCCATGTTCAACAAAACTCATCCAGACAGAGGGCTATCAGCCATGCCATCTGCATTTGGACTGTGTTTTCTCCTTTCCATAATAAGGAGGCGTGCAACACGTTAACCTTGAGGTTTGACCCATTTTTCTCTCACACTTGCACGCCCCCAGAAAGTACACAGGTATTTGACCTTCTCTGGCTCAGGTGCTCCATTATTTCAGACACAGCCTGTGACAACCAGAGCTTTCCATGAGATGGAGTGTGCTTTGACTCCTGTTACAGGAATCAGTTTTGGGGCTAAAATATTTCTCCGGAGAAGTGTCATGATACAATCTTGGCAGCTCATTTATTCTCTGGCGACTCCTCTTTCCAAGAGCATCTATGAATGTATTCATAGACAATATTTCACCCTGAAACTGCTTGAAAAGGATGCAGAACAGAGTGCCCTGTTTTCGTGCTGAAAAATATGCAGCTAAAAGAGGCTCCATCCTTTGTTCAGCACTTCCAGCAGTTGTACACCCCGTTCTGCAACGAGACTCTTGTCCATGCTCTTGTCACTGAGTGCATCAGAGAAAAATAACTTTATTCATTAATTATGCTTTCATTTGCACTGATCCCAACGTGGTTGCACTGGACTAAGCAATCATCATAAATTAGCTTTTCTATCACATATTGCAAAGAATGAAGATTTTTTTTTTCAGTGAGGAAGAGAGATATTGATGTTTTTAATTTAGCAGAAAGAAAATACACATACAAGTCTGTTCTTCAGTCAATCTCTAAAGTGTGTGGCTGAGAGAAATTGTTTTTTCCAGGTGCTTTTTCTCATTTGTCCCTCTTTCAGAACTCCTATTGTATTAACTGCACAGGGCTTGCTTACTCAAGGGTCATACACTGTGAGTACAACTGAATGAATTCTGAGTAATAAAAGATGAGAGCCCCTCTGGACTTCATTTAAAGTTTGCTGCTCAAGAGGCTGGAAACTTGCTGTGGTTTTGCTCCTTCCTCAAGTATTCCCAAAAGCTCCAATCTCAATAGATGACTTGGGAGCCTGAAATGATATGTCTGTTGCCTACCAGCCTTGGAGCTGAGAGGAGGGAAATTGAGGTCTCGACCTGGACGTCCAAGTCTGTATGGAAAAGGCTACTCACCAAATGCCATCTATATTAGGATCTCTCCTGCTTATTTCAGCTTGTTGGGAAATTACATGTTCAGTAAGTGTTGTCCTTGAAGTGTCTCCAAGACTTGCTGAACCTCAGCGTTAACCTTTCACCAGCTTGAAAATCGACCGTTTATTTCTGCTCTTTGTTTTCCACCTCTTTCAGCTGGTTTCTAATCCAGGCAGACCTTCACCTCCCACCTCAGCACTGCCTCATTCCCACAATCTCCTTCTGGGGAGGGCTTTTGAAAGTCCAGACAAATCACACCAACTTTTGTCTTCATCTTCTCCTTCCCAGACATTCCGGGGATTGAGGTGGATTGGGAGCGAGGTGGGATGTGCAGTGTTGAGTTCTCAGTCAGCACAGCTAAACCATCAGCAATCTTTCAGGGCTTCAAAATGGGAAAGTGTAGAATCATAGAATCATTAAGATTAAGGAAAAAATATCCAAAAATACCAAGTTCAACCTTTGACAAATCCCACCAAGCTCCAGTAAATTGTTTCATAAAGTGTTGTATCCACTCATTTTTTGGACACCTCCAGGGATGGTGACTCCACCACCATCCTGGGCAGCCCCTTCCAGTGCTCAAATACTCCTTCAGGGAAGAAATTTTCCCTAATATCCAACCAGAACCTCTCCTGGTGCAACTTGAGGCCATTTCCCCAGGAGGAAGCACAGCTTAGAGTGAAAGTATAATTTGGTACCTGATGAATGATCTTCCCTCCTGGTAAAATAAAACCTGAGGTTTAGATCAGAGATATTTTATCTGAAAAAATAAGAAGCTGGAGTGGGGTTTTTTTGTGAATCCAGACACACCTAAAGGTTTTTTCTGCTTGATTATAGCATCAAGCCCAGTGAAGACACAAGACACTAATAGAAAACATGAGGAGTCCACTTGGAGTGAGAATGCAATGAATTCATGGATAAGGAATAGGGCAGTTGGGTCAGATTGGTTTCAAAAATGTGGTTTAACTTGTTGAAGTTTTCCAGTAAAGAATAAAAAAATAATTGCAAATATTCATCACCAAACCAGTGCTGTAGAGGAAAAGAAAAAAAAAACCAAACAAAATAACCACCACCAAAAAAACTCGAAACAGCAACAACAACAAAAACAGAATAGAAAAGACAAAGAGAATGGGAAAAAAAGGCATTTCTCTCCCCTCTTCTGTTTTTCACTCTCAATAAGAAGGCAAAATATTTTCCAGCATATTATGTAAATCTTTTGGGACAAGATGATAGAAATGCCCTGATTTCATATTTTCTCTTTGCTTCCCATTTTGCTATGTCCATACAGAAATTTGGCATTTCCAGTAACAATGCCAAAATAATCATGGCCTCAAGGGGTGTTACTGGTGTGGGAGTAACCTCAAGGTGCTGTTGGGCCTGCCAAACTTCACTGGCCAAAATATCTTTTCAGTTACCTCTGAAGATTGCAACTGTCCCTTATGTGGCTGTGAAGAACCAACACTTCCCACAGTTCTGCTGGACATTTTGGTTGCCTTGTTCCACTTCTTTTCCACATCCAACAGTTTCCCATACCCTACCCAGTAGTTTCCCTGGTCAGCTCAGCTGAGGGCAGGACTTGCTCAGCACTTATTTTCACCTGGTAATTGTATTCAGGAGCTCATTGGTGAAAAATTTGTAGGACTGCCTAAAGAGCCATCTGGTTTCTCCACTGGGGTAAACTAATTACTGTGTTCTGAACATGGTTTAGTTTGGAGGAAAAAATTCTTATTTTCACTGGGAATGCAGCTAAAACAACTAGATGGGGAGAAAGGTCTTAATTGTGGACATTCAGCCCACATATTCTTGATCCAACATATGCATCTTTGCCAGGAACAGAAATAGTTCAGGGTTATTTAGCCTTTAACCCAGGCAGTCTTTTTCTTGATGAATGGTTCTCTTACAGCTCCTCCCAAAGGGCAGCTCCGAGCTCTTCTCCCTGGGACCATGGACAGGATCCCAGGGAATTGCTGCAGCTGTTTCCTGGCAGGGTCAGGCTGGAGATCAGGGAAGGATTCTTCCCCCAGAGGGTGCTGGTACTGCCCAGGCTCCCCAGGGAATGGGCACGGCCCCAAGGCTGCCAGAGCTCCAGGAGGGTTTGGACAACGTTCCCAGGGATGCACAGGCTGGGATTGTTGGGGATCTGTGCAGGGCCAGGGCTTGGACTGGATGATCCTGGTGGATCTCTTCCCACTCAGGATATTCCATGATTCCTGGATTCAGATTTCAGCTGGTGAATACATAAAGCCCACCCCTCTGTTGGGTTACCAGTTTAGGCACCATTAGCAGGGAACAGAGACTGCCAGCAGGACATGCAGGGCTTCAGAATAAACCCATTATTTATTGTCTGACGCACAAAAGACAGGACAAGGATGCTGAGACTGTTCACTACACAGGTTCTGGTTTTGCCATCCTACAGCAACAACCTGGACAGCCTCAAGGACCTGAACTGGGAATCCTGCAGCTCCTGGTCCTGGTCCTGGTCCTGGTCCTGATCCTGGTCCTCACTGGTCTCCCTGGTTTTTCCAAATAGCCACTTAATCCCTCTTGGTGTAGGTGATTTCCCTCTTGAATCCTTCACTACTGCCATTCCCCACCTCACTGTGCAACCTCTTGCTGCAATTTCACCTCTCTCCTCTTCCTGCAGGTTTCCATACCTTGGACTTCTCAGCTCAGCAATTTTCTCAGAGGCCTGAGCCAAGGTTAAGCACCAGAGCAGAATTCTGTGTCCTTGTCTTTGTGTCCCTCCTGCAGGGAGGAAATTTTGGCAGAACTCACCCAGCGAGTCACAGTTTCACTTCAGCAAGAGGCAGAGTAAGAAACACCACGGGGAAAGGTGGACAGGAGCCATATTGTTGGAGATGTCAGAATATAAATCATAAATATTGCACCTAAATAGCCCAAGGAAATATACCTTAACTGTAAAGGCAAATGACTGAGAAAGTCAAATGAGATGCTGAATGCATGCAAATGTTTACTTGAACATTAACTAGAAAAAACTTCACCCAGGTGACATTTTAAAAAGGCAACTTAGTCCTAAAATATCATTGCTCAGATCCAGATTTTTTGCTCATATTATGACCATGCCAATTCTGAAGGTACTTAGTAAAAAAAATTAAAAATTTAATATTGTGCTGTTATTCTGAATAACTAAAAATAGATCACTGGCATGAGCCTTTTTAGAAGGGTTGGGATGTCAGTCTAGAAATTTTGGAAGTGAGAAACAAGTCCTGGTATTTGGACTCCAAGGTCAGAGCCTCCTCATTTCTTTAGGGAAGTTAAATCTCTGCAGTGTATTTGGATACAAATATTATCCCTTAAAGCAAATAAGTTCTAGTGATGGTAAACAAAACACTACCTCGGTTTCATAACTATTTTTTAAAACTTTCTTAAGACTTTGGGTTTAATTGATAAAGGTATGTTTGCATTGGGCTCGTTTTCACTGTATTTTGTATTTGTTTTCACTGCTCAACAGGGAACTATGGAAATTTTGCAGCAGAAAAAGATCCAAACTCTTAAAGATGCCCTGTAGCCAAGCTGAGGACACAAGATTACAAGATGAATGATAATTTAACAGTAGCCTGCGAAAGAATGATGAATATTTATTTTCTCTGCACAGATTAAGCTGAGATGGTTGGAGTGGCTGATGTGCAGTGACTGCTCTGTAGCCCAGGTTAAAAGAGCCAGGCTAGGAAATTCTTTGCCTCAAAGAGGAGCAGGATTCATAGGGGTGATTGTTAAGGGTGGCTGATGTTCTCTATCCCGATTTCCAACCTCATCCATGCATATGAGCTCCTTATTTGCAGGGATGGAGCACTCCCGAGCTTGCAGGAGCTGATCCTTGAATATCAACCAACTTTCTTGGGCCCCTCTTCCTTCCAGGGCTTTATCCCATTTTGGAACAGGTCAGAGTCTGCTCTCCTGAAATCCAGGTTGTAATCCTTCTTAGCTCTTTTGTCCCTCTCCTCAAGACCCTGAACTCCTTCTAGAAGTCCAGACAGGGTGTTTGAAACCAGGAGAGAGAATAAAGAGCAAGCATAGCATATTCAACTTGGAAAAAACCCTCAGTAATTTCTCCTTCATAAATTATTTGAAAGGCCATTCACCAGTAGTAATTATGGGAGTTTAACCTGTTGACCAATGGATATGATTGGGAAAATCTTTTTCCAAGTAAGTTAATTTTCGTTTCCTTTTTTCTCTGGTCACTGAACTCCTACTTTGGTATGAAGAGGTACTTTAGTCATGAAATCATTAAAGTTGGAAAAGCCCTCTAAAATCAGCAAGGCAAATAATTCCCAGCACTGCCAAGTCCACCACTACCTCATGCCCCCAAGTTTCACACCCACACCTTTCTAACACTTCCAGGGACAGTGATTCCACCTCCTGAGCCTCAGTGCTGTGCTGATTCATCCTTTCCTCCTGCTGCTGGGGGATTTTTGAGCTTTACTTAGAGAGGGAGTGGAGTGAGTCCAACTCTGCCCTGTTCCCACAAAGCATCCTCACAACTGTACATCCTCACATTGTACATCCTCAGTGAGTTTCATCAGCTCCATCCCAAGCCCTGTGTGGAAAAACATCTCCCTTTCCAGCCTATTCCATTTCTTTGAGGAGAAAAGGAAGCAGAAAACTAAAGGCAGTAAAATTGTAGCCTTAAATAAATTTACAGGTGGATATGGAAGCTGCTTATTTTTCAATCAGAAATTTGAAACCATCCTTGCACTTCCCTCACTGGGGAGGGGAAAAAACCAATTGTTAATGCTCTGAAATTCTGCCTGAATTCACCCAGCTTTGTTTTTACAGCCCTCTGAAAAATGACTGTGAGAGAGCAGAGAGAGAGGGGGTTACTTTTATGGTTTTCAATATATCCCAAGTGACACGGATGGTAAGTGGCAGGACTGTGATTAGAATGAAGAGTTCTGGAGACAGGGTCATCATAAAGTATTTATAACAGCAAGTTGTATATTTTCCCTGTCAGGGAACAATGGATGGGGAAGCAGTAAAGCTGAATTAAGTTAAAAATATGAAATGCCAGTTGGTGTTGAGAGTCCTTGATGCTGCTTGAATAAACAAAAGGAAGGACAAAAGTGTTGGAGAAGAAAATATCATAGTCCCAGTGGCTGGTGAATTTATTCTGAATTAAAAATTGCACATTTTGACCTCTATTTTTCTGGTGGTTCAGATAATCACCCTCTGAGCCTTAGTTCCCACAGGTTAAAGGAGGGTTTTACTGAAAAAAAACAGATGTTGGGAGGGAGAAAAGTGAGCACAAACTTTAAATGCTCCATGAAATATTCTCGTGCATAAAAAATTAGGAAGAGTAAATGAAAAACCATGATGGAAATGACTTAGGCATTGGAGCAAATAGCCCTGCAAGATCCTAAAATATTTTACTATTTCAAGGCTAGGCAGCTACACAGTAATTAAAAGTAAATATAGTGCATTAAATAATAATTCTGCAGTGCATTCCAGCACTCTTTAGATTGTAATTACTGGAACTGCAGCATATGCTGCAGTATCTCAAATAATTGAGATAATGGCCTTAGTTACTCTCTTACCCATTTTTAGAGTTGCTCCTATGGGATATGGAGAGATTTTTTTATTTTTCCTAACATGCACTGTCCATTCTTTTTGAAATATTTCTTTAGGAAAATTTTTTTACTTTTTTAAGAAAATAATATTTTTCAAAACACAAGTATAGCCAAACTTTTGCTGAAGGGAATGAAGTTCTGTTTCCATAGGATTTTCCCTGGTTTCACTTTCTACCCTCTCTCCCTGAAATTGCAGAGGGCATGGGCACATCAATAGGTTAAAAACAGGATAAGACATGAGTCTGAGAGAATACAAAGATTATCAATTTAATTACCTTAAGAGATCTTTTTGAACATCTCCATTCTCACAGAAAATGTGTTGCTCCTTGCTTGCAAAGATTTGGAATAAAAGCCCTAAAGTTTGTACATCCCTTGGACATTTCAAACTTCCCAGAACAATTCTGGAGCTATGAATACAAATATTGTAATCATGCAATGCAAAAACAATTCAGTTATCTCAGGAGTTTCTCAAAGTACTTTTTAATTGAATATTTTGATAATCAAGAAAGACATGCTCATGTTAATCACTCCTCAATGCATGATTTTGTACTGAATATATAATATTTTCTGAATATATTTTTAATAATCCATATTCAGGAAACATTAAGTAGATTGAAGATATTTTCAGGCTCACAAAAGAAGTGACTCTGTAGCAAAATTTTCGAGAACTGAGGTAAAAGTGTTTGGTGATTTCTAATGAATATTCAAATTTATTTCAAAATATGTAAATCAGCAACCACAAAAGCATAAATATGATATTACATCACAAATACACCACCAGATATTATTGGACTGACAACCTGAGTGTCACTTCTTACAGTCTAAAAATGCCAGTTTTGGTTAAAAGCTCTTCTCTAATCCAGTTCTGGGGAAATACAGAGGGTGGAAACTCCTTCTAAGCTTTGAGCATTGTGTTTGAGGGAGTCAGGAATAAGTGACACAGCTTCATTCAAAGTGATTAGTGGAGCATCTGGAATTACACTGTGAATGTACTTCGGGTTCAATTGCTATTATTTTAATATTTTACAGGTATTAGGTAATCTGCTTAGCTGGGAAATGTGTGTGCTTCAGACAAACTGAGTATTTTAACAGCAGTAAATTCCTTAATAAGGGCAAAACTGCAGTGAAATTAATTACATCCTGAGCTTGTCAGGGATCTCTGCTCCTATTCCCTAAAATACTTTGTCTTCTGACTTAATTTTCTTGGAAAAAAAGTAGTCATTGGAGAGAGGAACTGTCATGGCCAAGCAGAGAAAATGCTGAAGGAGAGCATAAAAGAGAAAGGTTTTATTCTTATGCTGTCACCAATCAAGTAATTTCATCCTTAATTTTATCTTCCTGTCCTTTTTGCCTCTCAGATCCATCCTCTCCTCTCTTGCCTTTTTAGACCCTTTGGAGATGGGGGTACCTCTCTGAACTGTGGTATTCACCCAAGGCCTGCCCCTTGCTACAGAATTTTGCCTTGGTTTAGCATCCAAAACTGAGGAACTGTATCCCCAGGAATGTTCAGAATCCTGTTTCATCCAATTTCCTTTGCCAAAAGTCTCTTTTTCAGGAGTACTTTACCAAAATTACACATAAATATATATATTTTTGTGTGTA
>VZRX01021803.1:16768-46085 GCA_013398075.1 Notiomystis cincta
AAAAAAAAAAAAAGAAAAAAAAGAAAAACAAAGCACTGGAACTATGTCCTCGTAACAAGCCTGAAACTATGTCACCAAGTTTAACTCTAATATGACCAAAAAAGAAGATTTAGAGCAGGATACTCATGTTTTATTCCTCAAAGGTGCCAAGGATGCTGTTTGTTCGCTGCAAGTTACTGCGACAGCAAGGTTAAGCCAGGTGTCCCAGACACTGCTTCTGGCCTTTGTCATGGAAAGCCTCTGGAAAGGGCTGAGGAGCTAGAGCAGTCTAAGAAAGTACCAGCTCAAAACAGATAAATGCTCATTATTAGACCTGTAATGCTTTGCAGATTTTATGTCACAGACACTAATTAAGAGATCGATACTTTTCAGGGCATCTCATTAAGCCTGAAAATTAACAAGTCCATCGTGATGATTATCTGACAATGAAACAAGTATTCTGAAGTCATTAGGATGATTTTCATGCAATTAAAAGATCCTCACAGAACCCACATGTACTGCAACCACAGCCACTGCGTGGAGTGGAAGAACAGATCACACTGCAGCCATTGGCAAGAAAAGTAGCTTTAGACATAAGACCTGGCACAGACCTGTAACTCTTTTTTGCTTCCCAAAGCTCATTTATCTCAGGTCAGACACAGCCACAGACCTACAGGATTCATCCAGGTAAATGCTGAAAATGCTGCTTTGTGACTGCAGCAATCTTACACAAGCATAATAGAGGACAAGGGAAAAAAAAAACCTAACCTTTTATTTCCTGGGAAAGAGTCATCTCTATGTTTTCCACATCAAATCAGTATGAGATCTAAATCCTGGGTAATGGAGTGCATAATGCGACAACAGCACTTTAGTGAAAGCTGAGATTAATACTGACACATAAAAATTTAAAACCAGTTCAAAATATTCTTAACAAACCCTTCACTATTCTGCTGAATTTTGTGGGTTTGGTGGGTTTTGTTTCCTTTTTTCCCTAAAAAAAAAAAAAGCAGCAGTAAGCCTTCTCATATATTAGCTTTTGGGAAAAATGTTTGTGGAACTCAATGTTTGCTGTCCAGTGTGAAGTTTTGAATAGCACAACGTTAAGCTGATAAATGTGTGACTAATTCACGGATTATTTAAATAGCATGCACAATATGGCACGGACACTGCTCAGATTTCTAGTGCTAAAGATTTGCCCATGATCCTCCAGTAAATTCCTGCTTTTACAGGGATAGAGATTAGTATTTTGTTACCAATCTGGAATGAATTGGTTAATGGCATTTCATTTCAAAAGGATTGCTAGTTTTGCGTGTTTACATACTTATAGGACCAAAGATTCGACCATATGTATAAATTTGTGCATCCCAAAATTTGTAGCACATTGTACATAACCTGTCACTTCACCACATTTATTTCTAAAAATTTTGATTGATTCTTCCCAAGTTCATAGGCTTTCCTTCAAAATCATCATCTAACCCCCAAGTTTTGCTGTTACAGCATTTCACATAAAAATATTTTCTATACATACATATATATACTTTTTAAAATATAAATATACAAATATGTATATATACACATACCATCCTCTCAAGGAAAAAAAACACAGGCCTTCTGTTATTACATTTTCACTCAAAGCCCAAATCTTATTTATAGTAATAAACTAAAAATAGATTTTTTTTTTCCCCTCAGGAGAGTTGTACTTCAGAGTGTTTGACTTTATTTTCTGTTGGGTGCCGGCTTCAAAACTAATTTGTATCTCTCAAGGCCCGCCAGAGTCAGGCAACTGCAACGGTGCCTCTTGATGGGCCAACAATCAAAACAAGACTCTTTGAATAAAACAAAGTAGCAAGGTCTGCTACTGTTGCCAATTTCTTGGACTTTCAGAGTCTGCAGACTGCTATTTTTCATCACCCAACCTATTCTACATTGTAGGACGGTTCCATCAGCACGGTTTCTTAATTTCACATTATTTTCAGTGCTTATAAAGAACAATTTTCATAACAAATCCATTTTTAAAAATATGAACTTCACTGACAGTAAAAAGTAGAAACACAAAAAATCAGATTTTAGCACAAGTTCATGGGCCATAGGATATACATGTTAAAAATTGGTCCCACACGTTCACTTTAAAATGATGCTTTAATTAGTAACATGCTTAATATTTCTCCACAAGTTTCCTTTTTTTTTTTCCCTTTCAAGCCAGAAAAGCTATGTAAAGCTGGAAACAGAACTCCATCAGCCACTGGTCACGTGATGCTGAGGACTGTTCAACAAACTTTACCCCCAAAAATAATATGTAAAGTAAACCATCATTGTTATTAAAGGGTAAACAGGAAAGATTGATGAACCAATTTGCCAGACACCTTAGAAACAAATGACTCATGGGAAAATTTTTGCTGCTGACTGGTCTTGTATCCCATGTGTATCCCAGAATGTTTTACAAGTTACATATAATTTATTGCTCTCTTGCATAAATCCTGTGTTAGGGTTTCTAGGCAAGATCAGTCCTAAATGTAAAAACCAGCATTATTCAGGCAGTCTCTTTATATTGGTCAAGCAACTACTTTTATAGCCTGACAGGACCACCTGTGTGAGCTTAAGTAACAAAAGTAGCATTAAAAAAGAGAGAAAGAAAAATAGGAAACATGAAGAGGTGACAGGACAGACACAAGAGGGGAGATGAGAGTCCTAAGATTTATTTTGTCGATGCAAAAAACACTGTGCAATTTGTAATCAGCTCCACCTATGTAATGGTTTCTGAGCAAAGCAAGGGATAGAGTTTCAGGGCTCCAGTCACACTGCAAAGCCTACCAACCTGGCAAAGGTAATAATCGAGCCAACAGGAAGCACCAAAGAGAACAGTTCTGTTGTATCCCCCTTCCTGTGGAGAAAAAGGAACTCCTCTCATTCTTATCACACCTTTCAAGATGTGCAGGTGTTCTGAACTATTTCTTCACCTAATGTTGGAGGGTGAGTGTGACCTCACGGAGCAAATGAGATATCTTCTAGCTTCCCAGATCTAGAACACCATCCCAATTTATCAGCTTAGCAACCATAGGTGAGGACTGATCCTATAAGCTCTTAGCCAGACATTTCATTGGGATTGGCTCCACAAGCTTTGAATGATCCCACTCCTCGTGTAAAGCTGTCTTCAAAAGATCAGGGGCTGGTTCTGCCAAGATATGCAGGCCCAACAGGGCCTCATTCCTCTCTTCTTCTAGAGGAGAACAAAGGCTGAGTGGAGCAGTGCTCCACTGCTTCATATGCAGGGGGACAGCACCCACCTGACAGCATG
This sequence comes from Notiomystis cincta, assembly GCA_013398075.1. Classification (NCBI taxonomy): domain Eukaryota; kingdom Metazoa; phylum Chordata; class Aves; order Passeriformes; family Notiomystidae; genus Notiomystis; species Notiomystis cincta. The sequence goes on from VZRX01021803.1 coordinate 20,043, forward strand.
TCCTTGATGATAAATTAAAAAGCTTTTAAATTTTACACCTATCTCTCTGGTTTAACATCTCCTCAATTTAAAGTGAAAGAACTCTCCTTTTTTTTGTATGATACAATGGGTTTCTGTAATAGACTGAGAATGAGAATAGAATAGAATGTGAATTCCTATATAATGGCTTTCATCAAGTTGATTATGTGAAAATCTGATTTTTTCATATACTTGTCAAGCAATTAGAATTTTGTGGACACTGATAATCTATGCTCCAGTTCTTAACAGGACCACCAATCCACCAAGTAACAATCCACTTTTCTACTTACAAAACAGACCAAACAAGACAGCAGTGTTGGTACAAACTTGTATGTTAAAAAAAAAAAAGGCCCCTGTAAAATATCTCAGAAGTCAGTGATATTTACATCAAAGGAAACTCAACAACATGAAAGCAGCAACTGGAAATTTGGGCTACCCAGCACCTTTATGAGAAGTTGTAATTCTCCTATTTATATATACACTGCACTTTCAAAAATTTCTAGCAACTAAATTCAGTTTTAAGTGGGGACAACATATGACAGTCAACTCCAACCCTGAGTTCACTTGAATTGGGTGCATTTCTAACATCACATTAACTACAAAATTAGAACCTCAAAAGCCACAATCCAGAACTGCCTCAGTTGATTTTCCTCCCACTTAAAAAAGGCCAAAAATGTTTTTGGGGTTTTTTTTTGAGAATAAAAACAGAGCACCAGAAAAGCCACCAAGTCACAGCTTTCAAAACATCCTTTTTATAGGTCTGTCCACCAGCTGTTATGAATACTGAATTTGATAAGGTATAATACTGTTTATTCACATTTAATTTTGTGAGTTTACAAGATTCACACTCAGTATTACAATATGTTCATACAACAGAAAAATAAGAGTAAATTTGTTGCTTTATCTTTAGTAGATCTCTAAAGAAGAAGGTTTCAGTATTTTACATTCAAATTTATAAAACCTCTAAAAAAAGGTGTAAATACATGCTAATAAGTACAGAACTATTATTTCATACTCTCACAGATCCATCCAAACTTTGATAAATACTTTATTTTACAGATTTGTTTTGCTCACTTTTTTCTAGGAATCAAACCTGTATCAAATTCTCTTGCAAATTTGACGAGTTCTTGAAACAAATACCAGAGTCTCTGAAAACAGTAAAATACTTCAAGCATTAAGCAGTAATTATATTTATTACCTGTTGCACAAGCAAAATTCTCTAAGTTCCGTATCTTAGCTTTGCTCTTAATAAAGCACAAAGGGTCAGCTGCAAAACAGATTTCTGGAAATCTCACAGTCAATGGGCCTCAAGTTACACTTCACTGTAGGCTTTATGCAAACAAGAGGGGGGGAAAATAAAAGGCTGGAGGGGGAAGAGAATAATGGTGAAATGAGTTCTAGAAGCTGAAGTGGCTGATGATCTCTGAAGAGAGTACAGCTATTTTATTAAGTTTGTATCTAGCAAACGGAATAAGATGATAATAAATGCACCCCACCAACAGCAATATTTACTATTTACTGATATTGAAATGTGAATTATCAAAGACTAATATTTTAAATACTATAAACCTATAAATCTACCAGTATTTTCATAAGCTCCTTGAAAACTGAGATCTTAAAGCCATGTTTCACAGATCTGTGCCTTTTTCTTCCTCACTACAGACTATTCTTACAACAGATTTGCATTCATTCATACAACAATTTAAATCAAAAGGGTAAATTTTACTTTTACCAAAAACAATGCCAGACAAATGCATGTGCTTTGGTTTTTTTGGGCTGGCAGGGCGTATGTTCATTGGTTTTGTTTGCTGGTTGGCTTGGGTTTTTTTTCAAAGAAAGGGAAACTACTAACAATTTTTAGGAGAATCATACAAAAATCATACATTCAAAGTATGAAAATATGAAAGGAAAGTTACAAGAAAAAAGAAAGAAATCTCATGGGCACGGTCATACCTAAATATTTGGCACATGGTTTGTTTTCCAAACAAATCTGAAAACTTGTATTAAGCTCCTGGAAAAAAAAATTTATTTAAATAACAACAAACCACACACTCATCCCAGTTCAAATCAGTATGTGCACCATGAAAAGATTTAAAGCAGACTCAAGTAAACAGAACACCATGGTGGAAGAAGATGTGCTTTTTGGGAGTTTTCCATTGAAAAGGATGTCTTTCAAAGACATCAGTGCACCACTCAAAGCTGATCTACCCAGATCTGCAAGTCAAAATCTCCTCCTGAAGGTCCTTAGCTATTTAAACACCAGGACTCTTTAGGTCATATTTTAATTCTACTCAGTCAGAGATGTGTTCAAATTTACGAAATTATTTACTCCTTGAGGGATCCTGAAATGCCATGCTACAGCTTTTCTCCAAGAATACCAGACACAAGGTTTGAAATCCCTCTGAAAAAGGAAAAATCCTGTGTCTGTCCCATCTGGTGCTAAGCTTGAGGAAAGAACAGCAGATTTCTTCACTCCAAGAAAGAGGCACTGCCACTGTGGTTTTCTAAGAGCAGAGGTATGTAAATGTGAAAAAAGTACAGACTAAGACTCAATTAAAAGCTATCTAGGAAGTTCAGCAAAAAAAGTCATCTGCATCTGGGGACAGCTCATATGATGAAAAAGCATCACCTCAGCTTGCCAGGAGCAGAGTATTTCTGGATACACCAGAGCCAACCTTTTTGGGTAGTCAGCAACTACTACTAATAAGAGTATCCAGACAACATTAGCATTTTCCTGCTCTCCTACCTCAGCAGGACAGATAGGACAGTCATTGTGGTGGCATAGATGATATGCACAAATAACAGTAATTACTTAGGCCAGAACTGCAGGATTCAAACCCTGGAAAACCTTGAGACTGAAGGAAACTTTCCAGCCAAGGTCAAAATCCTTAAAACACAATGCAAACTTACCTCTTCTCATGCCAATTCTGTGAACTGCATGCACTTTAACAACAGAAGACAAAGAAAACACCTCCATCACTTACTTCAGCTTTGAATTATGTCAGCTCCAAAATATTCTTCTGTTTCATTACAATTTTAATAAATTAATAACCTTAGCCCTGAACTTGAGCAGTAACTGAGGATACTATTACAAATATAAAATTGGCAATAAAGTCAACTTTAGCTGAGTATAACTTAGTAATACCAAACTCAGTGTCACATTCCCTGCCTCATCTGTTTAAAAACAGGACTTCAATTTTCCTGTCCAAAAGCTTTAAAATCCTATTTCCATACCATTTTTTCGCATCCCATTATAAACCCCCCACATAGTAAGGAAAAGCCCACCCACACCACAAAAACCCAAACCAATCACTATCTGGTGGGAATGCAAAAGAGATTGACTCTAAACAGACAAAACTGAAAGGAGTTGTGAAAGCAAAGGATGCAACAGCTCCACAGTTTTGACCTTTAGAAGGACCCAGCTTTTCAGCAAACATGAATTCCTTTGTATTGGAGGTGAAATGGCAAATATTTCCTGTTATTAAGGAAGGTTTTGGATTACCTTCTCCTCACTCAAATACAAGACTTCTGATAACTAACCACAATGACAATAAAAAGACTGTTAAGACTATCCTGAAGCTGTACTTAAAAGCAGATCACATTGCTTTTGAGGAGAACAATAACACTGCATACATGGCCATCACAAAAATTGCATTAAGCTTTTTTGATGGTGCAAACAATTTCAAAGCTCTGACAGCTAGGAATTATTCTTCTCCTAATTTCAGATATAAAATCAACAACCATGGAACATAAAAACTAATGACTTGCTGCTTTAAAGGTGAAGAAATCTGAAAATAAAGACTGAACTTTAACCCTTTGGTGCCATCACTCCCAGGCTTACAAATATAGCCTTCCTATCAGCTTAGCTTCCAAACAGCTATCAGAAGTTTTAACAAGGCTTTGAATCACAGAAAGGTTTTATCTTTGGAACTTTTCATTGATGATTCCACAACTAGAAAGTTTTGTTCCTTTATTCTCTCCATATCCTGTTTTCAGCTTCAGTGGTAATAGAGGATGCCATCTGCTTCATTATCATTCAAAGCAAGAGGTATCCTTTAAGTCACCAAACAAATTTTTGTGTAGTTCAGAGCAAAAACTGATGTTACATATGCAGAGACCATTAAAAAAGCACAGATTAGATGCAAAACAATAGGAGACTTCAGTTTAATGTGAAATCTGATACTTTACAATGGTAGCCAGGTCCAAATTACTATTTTGTAGCCACATTTGAGTATGCAATTATAATGCACAGGTTGTTATTGCAAGACATCTTATTTTATCATACCTTTACAGTTTAACTATCACTATTCACTGGGGCAGAAGAAATTGATCTGAATCTATGAGATACTCCACACTTTGACCCCAATCCAGCAATACACCCAAGCAGCAGCTAAGCTTTCGGCATAGACTCCCTCTGAAGAGTTTTCTGATCAGGATCAAAGTTCTCACATTATATTTGACACAAGAGAACCAGCTCCTGTCTAGTAAGTCATGCATGTGATTCACACCTAAAACATGAATCAGCTCCATGGTACTGTGTATGGTAACTGAGGAACAAGTCTAATGTGCAATCACAGGAAAGAGAGGTCAACAAGACCTTTGAGAAGTCACCTAGGTCATGCCTTCAGCAGTGACATCATTAACCAACATCAACTCAAAAATCACACAGAAGAAAAATAACCCATACCATATAATGATACCAATAGCAACCATAGGCAGCTAGAAATGGGAAAACAGCAAAAAAGGTAATTAAACTGTTATAAGGAAGCAGGAGGAACAAAAACTAAAGAATAAATGCAAATTAAAAAATGGTATCCTGGCTTCTAGAGTAATACTTCATAGAAGACATAGTTTAGTCTAACATCAAAAGGCAGCTTTAACTCAAAAATTTGCAGATTAGTTATTTGTAACTCCAGCTAATTGCATATGGCATGCCCTGTGAATCGAGAGATAATTAAACACATTAAGTGACAACAATTGAATTCTAAGAATACACTTGATCCCCTTGAGGCCCAATTTTCTCTGTTTTAATCCTGCTCACTTATTTCCACTTAAGTAATAGCTTTGCTTGCCTCTGGCTGAGCAAAGTTCAGGATTACACCACTAATTAACTAGTGGCACCGGGATTTCTAGGCCTACACAAAGTAGTGAAGACTTAAGTCGAGCAAGTGCCCTGGAAACGCTGCTATGCCACTGATTTTTACTTCTTTGGAACAGGAATTACTTTCTTGGTTCATCTGTGGTAGGGTTACATATTTTCAAAGATTACATAGCACCGGTTAATGCAAGAACATGACCTTGGAGAGAAAGCTCCCTATATTATAAAAGCATCTGCAAGGTAATCTTAATTGTATGAATTCTTACTTGTATGGACTGATTCTGAGAACTTACACAATTCCCCCTCACAAATTTTTAAGCCAAATCCTTTATGGATGTCTCCATTGACTGCAAATTTAGACCTCTGTGAACTTAGCTCCACCAATTCCACCTTTTCAGAATGGTATGACCAAAGGCAGCCTAAGTGAAAGGGAACTGGCTGTTGTTCTCTGAGTAGCAAAAAAAAAACCCCAAACTTCCCAAAAACGCCATCATGATTTGAAACTCAATATTTAAAAGCACTATAATTGAAAATACATTCTCATCACATATGACACATACTGTTATTACAATGTCCAGCTTGTTGTCATTCTATATTTCCTTAATTAAACAGTCCTGAAATCAAAAAAACATTTCTAAGGCAACTTTCACATCTCACTGCACAAAGATGCATGTGGTACATTGCATCTTTGGGAAACTAAGTGGAAATTTTGAAACCTACCCCTTTTAGTATTCAACAAGTGATTATTCTTCTTCCTGTAGGCATTCTTCTTTCCCAGAAAGTATTAAAGGGTTTTTTTCTGATTAATCTGAAGACAGCAAGTAACCGCTTTCACAAAAAGCTATTTAAAACTTTTCAGTATAAAAGCTAGAGCAGAGCACTGTGCACATCAATACCTAAAAAGACCTCTAGCTCTTCTAGCATATTTCAAGTGTTGCCAACTGTCCAGCTTCAGACTATTTGCAGGTTCCAAAACAGCTGATGGAAAATAAAACCCCACCTGGACATGTTTTGTATGGCACACTACAGGTTCCCTGAAACACTTCACCATTTCACATAAAAGAAAGACCCTGTTTATTATGCTCTCTGCAGCTAAATTGCTACGCAAGTAAATTGTTTTATTTGTGCCTTCTTGAGACAATGATACTTTTTGACATTGACATTTAAGTGTTCTGCATTCATCTTATAGGGCTGGAGATCACTCAAATTGAATCAGAATTTCTTTGATAGGTGAAACAGGCCTACAAGAAACTACTATTTTAGAAATATTTCCATTTCATCCAGGTGAATTTTTGTTGGTTTGTGAGTTTTTTTCCTAAGAATATTACTGTTAGACACCACTGATCCATTATAATCAACTGACACTGAGCATCCAAAAAGAGTTTTAGATATTTTAAAAAGACATTATCAACTGAGTCTCTTGATAGACAGACATTTTGAAAAAAGACACACAGTCATGAGAGCTTGATCTTAGTGCTCTTTTTATAAGTAAACCTGAATGACGCAACTTAAGTTAGCAAAAAACATCAATTTCAAAACCTATTTGCTTATCATAAAGTATTTTACTACTGGAAAAAGAAAAAAATTACTTCTTTTGCCTTTAATCCTCCAAACGTTTTTATTTAAACTGAACTTTACAAAGCATTAGCTGTAAGTTTCTGAACTGCATACTTGGAAATGTGTAGTTCTTTGGGCAGCTCACAGACAGAGGGAAACACCCCTTCCTGACCATAAAAGGTCCGAGTGCATGTTCTCAAGTGGAAAATGTGTGGGATCTTATTTACAAACGTATAAATACATGCCATTCCTTTGCGCTCACAGGCACAGTTGAAAACGAGCCAGAAAAGGAAGTACTAGCAACTTGATCTGAGACTTCTATTACATTTCATCTGACATGGTACCACTTCAGCCCCTATTTTCACAAATGCCTAATTACTGCAGTGAATAAGGCCAGAAAATATCGTCCAAATAAGAATCATTTTTTTTTTTTTGTGCACCAAACATCCATTTCTCTTCATTCCTCCCCCAACACCTTCACACCCTCCTAAGGCAGAGACAGACCTGGGGAAAAGGCTCAGGAGACCACTACTGGATCCAGCAGCAGCCAAGCAATGAATCTCACAGCAAGCAGCTTTTCCCTTGGGAAGGGTTTCCAGCAGAGAGAGCCACTGGCAGGCAGTGTGGCTCTGGCACCGTCCTCAGGGGCACCAGTGCCTGCTCTTAGCACTGCCTACAAAGAACCAGGCTTGTTTCACTTCACTTAACAGGGCCATCCAAATTTCAGCAGAGCATGCATGGCTGTTCATAATTGCAGAATTCATTTATTCTCCCAAAATCCATTAGAGAGAAAAAGAAAAACAAAACAAGACAAATAATAGTTCAATTGCTAGATTATCTCTAAAGATAAAAGGCAATCTTGAAAATTATTCTTCTAAATTATCTCAAAATAAATTACAAATAACTTCCCAGGGTAAATTTAAGGGTGGTGTTCAATTTGACAACTTAAACATAATGGTGCCTTATCATAAACATTTTCTAGAAGTGCAGAATTTAAAAGTACTACTAGAAAATAACTACCTAGTTCTTATCTTGTTGTCTCTACCTGATGAGGTTAGTGAGGATTATCAGCTGAGTAGGTGTTATTTATTGCATGCATAAAAACCAGAACTTCAGAGCACAGAAGAAACCAGAGTTATATAAGCTCTATTAATTTACTTTTCAAAGAACAGTTTTTATTTTGGTTGCAGTCAAAAAACACATTCCTAAACAGAGAATGGCATCCAAATGCTAACTTGAGAAACTTGAAAGATAGATAGGTGAAGCATCTGATGTTCTGAAATATGTTTTTCTTCATGTAAGAAGCCCTAGAAAATATTCCGTTTAAAGAGGAGGGGGGAGTGGAAATCAATCACTATCCACACACAAGATAGACAAAGGTGGGGGTTACCTCATGAGAGAAACTCAATAGTACACAAATAAAATTTAAGTCTAAAATGGGGCAAGGAACAGGATGGGAGACCAGGAACTCCTTTGCAATATCTTAGTATCTCTGGCCACACTGAAGAACCTGCTTACCCCCAGGGGCAGGTTCTCCATCAAACTGGGATCTAAAATAACCAGCAAGGACAAAAATCCACCAAACCCTTAAGTCTCTGCTCTTCTTAGGCAGAGGCATAATGGAGGAATAGATTCTGGCCATGAAGGTTTACAAATGAAAAAAATGTCTATGGAAAGCAAACCAAGGCCAAAACAAACAGAACACCACTTGACACCACAACCTAATACTAGGAAAGAACACTTGAGAAAGTTTACTTTTCATTTTTACAGTTACCACCTGATTTACAGCATCTTTTACCCACATTAACAATGATATACTTGAATTGGAACATTGAAGTGTCGTGATCCTGCAAAATTTATGGCTTTGACTCACTGCAGTCTATCACTTCCAGATCTGAGAACAACACAAAGCAATTTCTGAGCATCTTTCTCATGTGCAGAGCTGCTGTCTGTCCCTCTGGGACAGGACTACAGTGCTGAGAGGAAATCCTGAATATTAAGGACCTGAAGCAAAAGAATGAAGAACTACAGAAAACAGCATTACTGTGCAAATCCAGGGTGTATTCATATCTTGAACCCTGCCTGTCAGTATTTTTTATACTTGAAATACCAGAAGATATATATTTTATGTGCATTTTTACACATACACATGTGCATATTTGCTACAAACACACAAACACTACGCAGGAAAACAGTGTGGCAGATCCGAGGCTTGGAGAAGCTACTAGCTGAGGCTCCACAATAAGTGGTCAAATCTAAAAATGACTGGCAAAACCAAAGAACAAGATGATGCTCAATAAAACGATCCAACAGTGTGCATGAAACAACCAAAATAGGAGATTTATCAGTTATGTGGTTAAACTTTCTCAGTAGAAACTGTAAATAGCAAAAGTTTACAAGATGTCAAAAATTCCTTGGGCTACCAAACACCAAAGTTCTGCCTGCAACTAAATTTCTGACTCCTACAACACAACAAGGCAGGAGAATAGTCCAGGGAATCATTGTTACATTCCTTACCAGGTATTGTCAAACAAAACACAATGAGCTAACTAGACCTTTAATTTGGCCTGGAATGGCTGCTATTACCTCCTAGAACTTTCTTAGGGAATTGCCTTGGCACACAGGTTCCATTATTAGGGCATTCTTTTAATCTATAGTCTTGAGATCACAGCATTACACTTAGCCTTATCTCTTCCTTTTGGCCTCATTACCATTTGATGATATTCAAAATTCAGATATTATTCCATATCTTTAATTACCTTGCCTTGCCCACCTTTAATAAAATTGTTTCATCTCAAATACAAAGCACTTCTTTTTGAGTATGATCAACAGTATTTTTTCTTGGATTCTCCTCAGCCTAATATTAATTATATAAGCTTCCTACCACTAAGTTTTATTTCTTTAAAAATATTCATATTTACAAGGTAAATTGATAATTTTTAATTATTTTTTTCTTGACAAACCAGAGTCAAGTCCAAGTGAGCATTGTAATTTTTCTGCCAATAACTCTGTTCCATTTCCTTTCTATTTCTCAAAGATTTTAGTTCTGTTTTCAAGCCCTGGTTCCTATAGTTTCCCCAAATTAAAAATGAAATTTAACAAATGGACATTTAGTCACATCTTCCATGTAAATATCTCAAAAATACTAAAACAGATCCCAAGCTGTGTGAAGCTGAGCAATGGAACAGCAACTACATTCTTAGCAGATGCAAATGTTAGATAAGAACCTCACAGTAGTTAATGAAAGGTTGCTCTAATTGCAGGCATTATTGTAGAGCAAGAAAATTTAGTGTTTAGAAAGGAATGTATGGGGACCAAAAGCAATTCTCTAATTTAATTTTGGTCAAAACAATGTGTTATCCTGCAGCAAGTGATAGGCTACCTCAGTCACCATGTCAACCCTCCAGCATGAAAGGGGGGAGAGAAAGGCAAAAACATTACAAAACAAGCAACAAAACCCCTCACAAAGAGAGCCTTCATGCGCTCCTCAGTATCAACACAGATGGAAGATGAACACAGTCTTCAAACCCTCTCCATCTAACACTCTCTATTTCTTTGAAAGCCCACTCAGGTTACTACCTCAGCTACACCTAATTTCAACTAAGAGACAAGAATAGAACCTCAACCTTGCATTTTCAACTGCTCATGCTTTGTTACTACCTGAATGATGCCATGATACCTAGAAATATAACTGAAGTTTTACACTTAGAGACTGTCATTAAATGAAGTCCCTGGAAAATTTTTTTATCAAGGCAGTAATGAAAAGGTCTTCATGATCCAGGTGCTTCAAGAAGGTTGTTAACACTACCTAAAGTCTAATACACAGCTTGAAAAGCATATATTTAAATTGCATATAAATACAGTTGTTGGAGGTGGCATCTTCATCATTAGATAACACCCTGCAGATAGATAAAGATGGTAAAATTTTAAAGCAAATTATGAGAAAGCTGTGAAAAGAAAATAGAATTACACCTAACATCAGAAATTAACAACATAGAAATATTTTATTTCACCTTAAAAAAGACAAGTAGCTATCTGAAGCTATTTTCTGGACACAATCTCTTTGAATGCAATATTGCTTATTTGAACTGGTATTGGTAAATCAAGGTTTTAAGAAGCAGGGAAAATATGGCATCTAGAACTACTGTACCAGATACTCTATTTATAAAGGAATAAAATTCAGAAAAGCTGAATTACATACAGAAGGCTTCAGTTCTGGAGTGGTAGGAAATTCCAGAGTAGGAAGAATTTTAAGAACAAGTGTACCCACCTTAAAAATAAAACACAAACGTAATTGTCTGAGAATGAAGGTAGTTTCTTTAAATTCGGTCTTGTTTGCTTACAGACATTTTAAAAATCTGTATAGTGTTACTACTGTCTCCTTGCTACTGTCACTACTTTTTAAACACAGAATTTATGGAACTGCAAAAGACAGCATCTTAGCAGCATCTCTTCCTCTACTGCAGAGAAAGAATTTATTCCTATGACCTAGTTAACACTAGAAAAGATCTAGAGAAAAAATATTCACCAGATATGGCTTTTGATTAGATGCCCTTTTTGTTAAAAAATTATCTTTCTTATGGTACTTCTCTGCTGTTTGCTACCAAAGGTAGCAGTAACATAAACATCTTGGACCTTTGAGCAAATAAACCCATTGTGTTTATGGGGTGTTCTTTGCTATCAAGCCATCATGAACAGAAGGAATGATGATTTTTGTTTTGTTCAGCCTTCAGGAACTGCACCCCAGACAACTCCAGTAGGATGCAAGATCTTTCCCTCTAGCCCTTCTCTAACTGTGACAGAAAGCAGATGCTAGCTGAGCACTCAAAGCCTAATGCTGACCATTATAACTATTATTTCTGCAAAAGGTGATTCCAGAGGCTCCAGGGCTGCTCATAGGCAGAGAAATTACCAAAACTCCTCTTCCTGCTGTTTTCTCATCCCATATATAAACACACATCTAACCACTTCTGATTAAAATCTTTTTGGCAGATGCAAGCTGTTGACCTTTCTAATCAAAAAAGCAACCCTTTCACCACTCTCTGGTTCACACACTTTTTCCTTAGGGCTCAGTTTATTTAAAAAATAAAAAACAACTCCAAAATGCACACACAAACAAAACAAAAACCAGGAAGAAGTGAAGAAAGGAAGCCTTGAATGCAATTTTATTTCTCCTCAGAAACATTTCAGGTGTTCTAAAATAATTCTTTAAAAAAGTGCCAGAAATAACCAAAAAACCCACTAAAACCAAAACAAGAAACCCCCTCCCCCCTCTCCCCAAAAAATCAACAAAAAAAAGAAGTTGCACTGAATCTATCTTGGCACCAAGGTGGCACTGAGCACTTCCTTACATTCTCTCCTCTGGCTATAAAAAATCAAATTTCTAGTGGCAGCATAAAAATGTGCCAGAAAAGTAAGTATATTGATAATTTTCAGAGATACATATGATTTTCCAATTGCCATTGGGTTTCATTTTTAAAATGCTTTGTTCTTGATTTTTTAGAATTCTTGTTTAAAGTAATGACAGTTATTGGTACAAAGCTGTCCCTTAAAGCCACACTTACTGGCCACACAAAAGACAAGCAATTTGAAAGGCCATGTCTGATATATTAATTTTAGTGCACCAGAAAAAAAACCACAGGAAAATAGACATTGCTTATGTTATGAATCCAATGTAGATAAAAAGCCTAAGCATCTGCTATTTTATCTGCAGTTCATCAGGCATATAAATGCTTACACGACACTGAAAAATGTTTTAGCAAGAAAAACCTATAACAGCTGAAAGAATATTTCTCTCTTCACTCCCTGTATATGAACCCTGATTAACATGAAGTGAGAGAGGAAATGGCACAGTATTCATGTCTTCCTCTGAAAAAGTAAACTTCCACTCACTTTGATCATTACAAGCCAATAACATAAATACAAAGCCAGCAACTTACCAATATTGCCTTGTTACAAGCAAGCCCCAGGACACAGTGAATGAAGCAGTAGAACCTTGCCTACCAGAAGTTTTTCTGAATGACAGTAAAGATCTACCTGCTTAAACCACCACCAGCACCATGCACACCCTATGTTTTGTAGAACAGCACTTCAAAAAGAGGAGTCAGTAAGGCTGAGGACAAACTAAGCCAGAATATTTCAGTGTTTATGAACTGATCACTGTCTTTGCTGTTTACAGCTTCATGGCCTGTTACAATGAAAAATATTCCAAACTCCCCTTTACATGATGGAAAAATCAGGTGATATCAATCTGGCAGTATAAAATAAGTTCCTCATGCACAACAGCATGAAGAAAATTATTAACCCCATTTGGTAATCATCTAAGAAGAGTTACTGTGCTGGAGCCCTTTTGTTCATTCTTCTACTACAGAAAGAATAAAAGATACAAACACTTTCCATGCAGGGTTGTCATAGCATCTTGCTTTCTTCTATTGTTGGCTTTCAACACAGACTTCTTTCACATTTCTGTCTTCACCACCTCTCAACATTTACCACTTCCTTATGCTATAATGCATTAAGCATTGTTCAACTATTCAGCAAACTGCAAAAAAAGAGCATTTCTCCCTTGCCATAAAGGCAGAAGCATGGGAGGTTTTCTTACAGATTTTATCAAATTCTTATCAAGAACACAGATATTCATATCTGTCCATCAGTATTTTACTGTAAATGGAGTAGAGATCCTGTTGTTGAGCATAGAGCTTGGATCCCTTAGTTTACTGAGTATAAGAGTTGGAAAAGAAAATAAAACTCAAAATATGAAAGCATGATTAGCTTTTACCTTTTAAATACTATTTTACATAAATAAACTTTATTACACTTTAACCAATATAAGTTGAGATTTTTTTCAGATAAGAAGTAATTCAGATGCAGTAAATGATTTTTATAGCTAGACAGGCACAACCACCATAGCAAACATGAACACAATTGCTGAACTTTATTTCACATTTAATGGACATAATCAAAAATCTGAAAAAAGAAGTCATCATGATGTTTCCCTTTTCCAGGCTTTGAATTAATGGCAAGGTCTTGATCTTGCAAATGTGCATCATGTAATTTTTTCATTCTAACTAGATCAAATAATTTCTCAACTTCAATTGAATTCCTCATACAAGGTCAAGCCTTTTTATGTATCTTAGGCAACAACTCTGCCATATATCCTTGCATCTTTTACGTCTATCCAATCCAAAGTATTGCCAGTGGGGAAGTTCAGGGACTAGAGCCAGTCAGCTGGTAACACACTATTTATAAAAAAGTGTATGTACTTAGTTTGCATAATAAATTGCTAGTAGATATAATAGCATGCTTTATAGTAATTAGCAAGTTTAGAACTGCTTTTATGGTAAGGATTTGACTAAAGCAGAGACAGAAATAAATATTTTTGATAACAGCTTGCATTTACTTAAGTATGTTACAAGATATCCTTTAGAGTAGTCTTTGAGCTTCAAAGTAATGAATATTCTGCAAAACAATGGAAAGAAAGAACGTAACTGAAAAAAACCCAGCTACCTCTGAAAATAATTGTATTTGACTTGACTGAAGTCTTCAGTCAGCCAAGGGAATGCAGTAGAGGCAACAATAAAAAAAATTGTTTTAATAAATTAGTGATTAATAAATAAGTGATAATTCATTTTTAAAAAAAAATTAAAATTTAAAAGCCAAACAAAAACCTCTTACATATTCCAGTGGGTTTTTTGAAGATCCTGAAGCAGGGCTGGGGTATCAGGACTCAGAAACCAATAGCTCCTATATTCTGTACTCAGTAGCAACATCTGGATACACATGCAAATTCCAAAACCAGATGGTGTGAACCCTCTGCAGCCACACAGATGAGACATTATCCCTCTATGGAACTCATAGCTCAACATACAGCTTGGATGTGGCCCATGACACACATGTTCAACAGCCAGTATTGCCTGGAATTAAATGATTTTAAGAATAGTTGACATACAGAAGAGCAGGGAAGATTCCATTCTTCCCAAACCCAAGAAAATGCAAATAAAGTGTAAATATTGCCATGTTACCTAGCATTAGGTGATCTCCATGTATACATAAAATACTATTTAAACTCTACACAACTTATTGAATGTTTTAGGACCTGTTTAACACATTGATAGCCACCTTGATTTCAGTCAAAATCCTTCTAGCTCCAATATTCACCATTGCTTGCCCAAGCCAACTTAAAACAAGAGATTCTTGGATTCTCACTTTCTGAAAAACTACAGAGAACATATTCTCATCCAAAATGCAAATACTGAATGTAGCTACCAACTACTTCCTAAAACTGAAAAAATCTGAACAGGTCACTCTAGCCGAAGAACAAACCTCAAGAAACAGAATGAGAACAAATATACATTAAGCATCCACATACATAAAAATGTCAGAATAAACCACACACAAGTGCATGTAACCATAAATTTGAATAATTAATGACCACCTACTGAGCAACTGCTGCTAGAAGAAAACACTGAGCTGTTAAAACTGTCCATAAGAAAACTAGGCCTCCCTTCTGTAATAAAGTCTCCTAAATTGTTTCAGATGAATCAGAATAATTAAAAAATATGGGTGATTTTTCCCATAATGAGCAAGAGAAATCAACTTTATTCAAGGACATTGATCCAACCTGGAAACAGCATTTTTAATAATAGATAGATCCTCAAACTTAAACCCAAAGAGAAGCTAAAAATCCCATAAAACCAATAGTCAGTGTTAGATTTATTACTAGCACATCATCATTTCTTTCCCCAGTGTGAAGGGCTAGCTGGGTCTAAATCTTGGTAAAGTAACTATGTTAAAAAGCAATAACAACTTGGAAAAATTTCACTGCTACTTCACTGGGTATTACCACTACACCATACCTCCACACGCATCTTGACAAATGAGGCCAATCAGTTTTGTGAGATTCTTGCTGATAAGGCAGGCACATGCTTTAGAAATATGTTTATCTTTCTACTTGACAACTATACAAAACCATCTTTTTCCCCACAAGCAGTATGATAAATTTGCAAATAAGGTAGATATAAAAGCAACAGAGAATTCTTTACTGGCATACTCTGCCAAGGTGTGGCATTCTTGAGGTGTTAGGTAAAATCAAAGGCAATCTCAATGGCCCCTTCAAATGAAAATTATCGAGCTCAAACTCTAAGCCAGTCCTGTTTGGACTCAGCCTAGGACACCCACTTCCCTACACACATACTAGTTCTTGCAGGTACTGAGAAGAGGTATAAAAATTAAGATTCCCAAAGGAAAAAAAAAAAAACCAAAACCAAAAAATGGCTGTTCCCAGCATCTTATGACAAACTTTATAAAGGATCTTAGGCAGATAGGTAAGGGTTGCTGAAAGACCCAACTGTCACAAATTCAATGTCCATTTCAAATGGAATAACTACAAGGCTGCCTCAGCACTACAGGCAAGTACTTTGTGCCTTCTTATAACAGCAAGTACTTAAGTGAGAAATACAGTGAGTTCTTAGCAGAAATTTTTAGAGTGTTTAAAGTTTCATACTTTAGTCTGCCTATAAATATGCAGTGCACTGTGGGCCTGGGATTCTTGAATGACACAAAGAAAAGAAAGCAAGGCCATCAAGAATATTTAGCCATATTTTAAAACAGTAGGCAAGGTCACATACAATGGTGTCATTTCCTTTTATAGAGATATTGTTTGTTTTGGAGCCATTACTTACTAGCTGTCAATTAAGAGGTTTTACCTCCCTTTCAGATCCACTAGTTTCACAAGCAACAGCAATGTTGGTAGGTACAAACCTCCCTGTGTAACAACAGACCAGTTAAGTAGTAAGACATGGAAGCCTTGAAACATTAAGACAGACCACTTCTCCAAAATTTATTTTTGAAACACAAATTGCCAATAATACACATACAAACCTTTTACACTTGACACTGTCTGATGCAACATTCATTCTAATCCCTTTCTGAAGGACTTCTTCAAGTGCTGTATGATCACACATACACACTTCCCAGGTAACAACTGTTAGTTTCCCAGGCACATTATCAAGCATCTAAGAGATACATCAACAGTTCGTTATTTAGCACAGTACATACAAATAGAGAGCTTCACCCATGTACAGTTAATTACAACTAACTCCAAACTTGTTCTTAGTGAAGTTATTTTCATTCTAAGATGATCTGCAGATTTTAGTGCATAAAGAGTTATAAGAGGTAGCTGAAGTTGTTTTGGTAGTAACAGAGCAACCACACCTCATGAGAAGGGAAGCACCTCATAGCAGCTGACACCAATGTCCCTCCCTCAAACACGAGAAAATTGTCCATGCTTAAGCTTACATTTACATCAAAGCAAATAAATGACCCACAGAATGCATCTTAACATGCAGAAGTCTTAATTTACATATTTTCCACTCCACTTTTCTCTCCCCTCCAACAAGTGCTGGAGTGAGTGGGGAGGTCCATGAGAGGTGACACCATAGATGTAACATTCAGGGCTTCAGTAGGTACTACACAAGTCTCTGTGACTAACACAGCTTAGCTTGGACCACAGTCACTGCTGTTCTCGGCAAACCTCTTCAGACTGACAGAGCAGAGAGCCAAAACAGTTGCTTTGTAATTAGTTCAGGCATGTTTCAATCCAGAAGGGAAACAGTTTTAGTTGATTTTCCCTGGGAATACTACAAAGTTCCACTACAGCTTCACAGTGTAACCATGCAGATGAAGAAAAGTCCCCCATTCACCTAGAAAAATAACAAATCACAGTACTGAATAGTTCTCCTGCATCTTGGCTTTTCTGTGAATGCACTGAAATGTTTGAAAACATTTCAGCTTTTTCTGAAAATTTGCCATTTGTAGGCATTCCTGGCAGAGAAAGAAAATCTTGTTGAGGGTAAAATTCAGCCAAAATGACTATAAAAACCTAATTCACACCTTTGAATTTGGTCTGAATATCCATCACTTAAACATCTTGTAAATGACCCAATTTGTTTACATGGCCCTGTAGCTTTTTATGACTTTTCCACAAAGAAGTTATTACATCCATTCCTTTTATTTTGTTTTAGAGCATTTGAATGAGCCCCAGAACCACAAGCAAGTGAAACAGATTCTCTGCAGATGGAAGTGGCCTCATATAACTCTCCACTACCGGTGAAATAGTCAGAACAACACTTTCAGTTTGGAAATGCCATACCTTCACACACAGCAAAAGAATTTCCTGTGCCATATGTCTTTTTCAATGTTTAACTATTGCATAAAATGAGTGCTGGTTTCCTGTCAAGCCAAGGAGGAACCTGGAGCCCCTAGGACTAATGCCTTGGATTGTTTGGAACAAGGGTGAACACAGTTGGGTCTTTACACAGAGAAGTACACTGGGGGAGAAAAAGTAATAAAATAGAAAATAATAACAGTCAAACTTAGATATTCCAGTTGCTATCATACAATAGCTCATCCAATGAAGCTACCTAGATAATGGTTTAGTAAAAGACTGGACAACTGAGTTTTGTGGAAGACTATAACTAAAGATAACAACTGAAACAAGTGATACTGTCCATTAGTTCAGAAATAAGTCCCTCTTCCAGCAAAGTCATTTTCCCACTTCGTGTGCTTTTAAACAAATAATGCTAAAAAAGAGGCATAGAGAAGTTAGCAGCTATGGATTGACAGGGAAGGTGTGCTAAGAGCATCTCCTAAATCACTTTTCCAGTGTAAACTACTCTTCAAACATGACACTCTCTGGTATTTTACACACCAGCTTTTTGTTCACAGAAACTTACAACTTTGCTGATATGTGCCAAACTGAATAATGGTTTAAAGATGTAGAATATTGAAACTACAAAAAGGCACTACTCCTTTACCTTTTATTGCCTGAACTTAGTCTGAAGCCCATTTATCAGATTACAGGACCAATTCCCTAATTAACTGCAGCATCTAACCCACTGCCCCCCCCCACCTTCTTACATGATTTATTGCCAATTCATAATAGGAACACTACAGCAGCAGCAATGCAAAAAGGAATTAAATATGCAGAAAACACAAACAGCACTGTTTCCTTTTCCCAAGACATTCTTTGCTTTTTCAGAGACAGACAGACTTAAGGTTTCAAGGAAAGCCACATAAGGGTGATAAAGGAGTTCAAATCCAGCACTCAAAGTTATCACTGGCTATGGTAGAGATTTGCTGAAACTAGGAAGACGTCCCCTGCTTTCCTTCAGTAGAACTGTAGCATCACAGGGAACACAATAGGATAGGTACCCAACCAACAGCACTGTTCATCTAGAAAACCAAGCCCTAAAAATTTAAAACCAAAGATTTTTAATTCCAGCCATTGTTCCACAATGCTGGCAAGGTGCACAACCAAAGGAAAGTTCCAGCCTGCCTGCCTTTACCAAGCTTTATTCAGGATCAGTGGTATCCTCCACTTCATGTGGAGGAATCAGCACAACAGTGATCAAACTGAGCCATGCCTGCATGCTGTTTTAATGCAGCTAATAATCAGTTTTAACTAACTCAAGGAGAAATGTTGGTGTTTTGGGCTTTCAGGTAGGTAGGAACAGAGGTGACCTTCAGCCTAGAAGAATCTCCTTAAAACAACCATGTTTATAATGATACCTTCAATGAATTTGCCACAAAATGGCAAGTTTAATGAATAATTTATGAGGATTAATTCACTAAAAGGCACATTCCCCCAGAAAAAAAAGTGCTATTGATTATTCCCTTGCAGCTCACATTCTCAGTAGAATAAAAGGATGCCACTTCATGGGAAATAACCTTTGAACATTTTCTTATTTAATTTCTCTTTCTGCCTGTCATGTATTGGATTGCAGATTCACATCCTCTTTCCCCAGCTCCAAACACTTGCAAAGAAAAGTAGCAGAAAGAAAATAAAATTTAAAAAAAAAAGGCAGCAACCATCACTGTGAAGGTCCTCCCTGCAGAGCTAACCTGCATAGCCTTAAATTAACCCACGAGAATAAGAATAGCCACACAGTGAAATAATAATCCAGTGGCTCAAAGAGACTTAGCTAAACAGCTGAGGAGTTCTTTTAACTTCAGCTGCAGCCAGCTCATGTGAGGGTCTGGTCAGCAAAGGTGAAAGCACATTGCCAGGGCTTGGGGGTGGCACACACTCACAGGAACTGAGAGTTCCACAGCAGCAAGAAGCCAAGCAGCCTCCAGGCCCAGGGCAAACATAAGGTCATGCCTATGCAAGGTGAATGCCAAAGCCCAGAACTGAGGGCTTGCTCAACAAAGATGGAATAGTTGGAAGAGAACTAATTAAGCCCAGAAAAAAGACAGCCCTTGTGAACTCTAATGCAGAACTCTTGCAGGAGATTGAGGAATTAGCTGGGCTTTCTCCTTTTGTTTATACTAAGTTTTTAATAGTTCTTATACTCTCTGTGTGTAAGACTTTCTCCCAGGGCATCCAGAGTCCTGCCTTTTGTCACCAGCTGAGCGACCAACTGCTGTGGAAATTGATTAAGTCATGAAAATGTAGTGAGTTTTTACTGTACACGTGCTTTGTAAAGATGAGGTACCTTCACACATAGGAGGTCTGCTTAGTATGCTGTAGGATCATGAAATTAAATACAAATAACCCAATGTAACACTGGAGATTTGTTTTAAAAATCCCTGTAGAATGATGTCAAGAAGAGGTGATCAGAAGGCAGATGAACCCTAAGGCTAGGATGTCTATGAACAGAGCCAGGAACAAATTGTGACCTTAAAATAACATCCTACAGTCTAAGAAAGCCTCTCCAAAACACCAATTTATATTTTAGCTTCACAATAACACATTATGAATTTTCACTCACCTGCTTGAACAAAAGCATTTCATATTCAAACACAAGCTGAAAAAGTTCTCCCCAAAGGGGAATGACAGGGCTGAGTAAGTTTTAACATGCAATTAATTTCTCAGAAACTCTGAAACAACAAAGCACTCATACAGACACTTAAGAGCTACTAAAATAACTATGTTTCTATGTGTAAGCTCCATTTCCTTTCTGTTCCAGTAATTTTTCTAAGTCCCACTGGTTTCTGCTAAAAGGCTGCATCTGTACAGGCCAATTCTTAAGATGCTTACACACTGGGAAGCATATTTCCCACGGCATGAACCTTGTGACTAAAAAGCAAAGGCATGGCTCTCTGGAAAAGCCAAAAGCTATCTCCAAAGCAATTGAAGAAGCTCATTTCCCGATAAGGGAAGTGGGCTTGCTCAGCACATCCTCTTTCTAGTAATCAGGAACTGGCAGACATAGCAAAAACCAAAATCAGCTACTACCCAACAGAGACAGAAACCCCCAAAACCACCCTGCTGTAATGCACAACCACTGCTGTATGATGTAAACCAGTACTTTGCTATTACATGTTGAGTATGTAATAATTAAGACTCCAAGGGTTTAAATAAAGTTATAACATATAAAAGACATTATGTTTATGTGAAGACAAAGTTCAACATAAGCTCTTTGGCAATATAGCTGTCACTGTCCCAAGGTATGCCTCACTTTTCTTCTCCATTATAAAACTCTATCTGACTGAGACAAACCAAAAAAGATGACAAAACTTTGAAGTCCAATCTGCAAACATAATAAGAAATGGTTAATGCAAAAATAAGATTTTACACTAAGTTCCATACATGATATTTAAAAATTCATGGGGAGGTTGGAATGGTTACATCTGTGGGACAAAGAGTAAATGGCCTGTGCTTTTAAAACCCTTACTCTTACCAAACAGAAGAAACTCAGAGAAGCAACAAGACTAAGGAGAAGTCCCAAGAAGCACTTTGCTGAATGGCAAATGATATGCCAGAAGTCAACTACAAACACAAAAAACCCCAGTTTTAAAGACTTCCTTCCTCTGCAATTTATTGTGTTGTTGAACAGCTTCTCCAATTTGCCAGAATCTTTTGCATAAAGTAAAAAAAAAATATGCTGTAGTTCATTACTTTCCAGGAAAACAGCTTTAAAATATTTAAAAACAAGCCTTGGACTAAGCAGAAATAGATTTAACTTGAGAAAAATTGCATCACTATCAAGTTTCCCTTTAGATGACACCTGCTTATCTATTATACTTCTTTATCTTCTCAAAACTAAGACAATTTCTGCTACCCAGCAGTAGTCAACAGTCTGTGCTGGCATTCTTCAATTCAACATGAGCCAGTGGAAGTGGCATCACACCATGACAAAGTATGTTCAGTTATTAAGAGATAATTCTGCAGTCAAATGACTGCCTTCAAACAAAAGCACTGACATTGCTGTCTGTAAGGATTCAGTGTGCTGCACCACTTGGACACCCACCCGTTTTTCTGATGTTCAGCTCAAGTTAAAGGAACTGAATCAGAAACTCTCTGTTGCAATGCTGCCCTGCTCCCTGAATAAGCTGGGAGCTCTCTTTGGAGATACACAAATCAGGGAATCCTCTATGTGGTTCAGAGTAGGAGGGGCAGGCCACACACACATCGAGGTGATGAGAGAATCTTCCCCTGGCACTTCAGCTGCTCACTCAGTTCCAGCTGCATTGACCAACTTTTCCCAAGGATGGCCTGAAATATGAAAGTTTCAAACTCTGTCTCAAGGGCACACTTTTGGGTTTGGTTTTTTTAAGCTACATAAATCTTTCCCATTTCAGAAGATTTAAGAAATAGATTATGAAGTTAGTGAAACTTAATATTAGGGGTTTCCATTCATGTGAAGGAAGAAAGAAACCAACTTAATTCCCTTTGAGATCTATGAGAAGACAGCTCATGACTGACACATAACCTGTGCTGCAAAATTGACAGAAATCAAGCAAGTGCTTCAGTTTTCTGAGATTTACTGTAGAAACTCTGTTTAGTGAAGTTCGCTCATACTTGAAACTGACTGCAGGAAATCAGTCTGGTGAGTTTCTTACTGACCTCAGGTTCTTGGCCTTCTGAAGTCATTCAGTACTACACTTGAAAGGCACATGCCACATAAGCTGTACACATCATTGCTCATGGCACCCAACAGTAGTTTTTACATTATGTTCTATACAGACACTCATATTTCTCATAGAAAAAGTAACAGCTGATAGTTTAGCAAAATTACTTTAAGCATTTATTGCATCTTGTTCTAAGGCAGCCAAGAAAACAGATCTTAGATTCTCCTGCCATCTCATGTTGTAATCAAATGCAGATTAAACTAATAACATCACATAAGCAGGTGTACTCAAGACTACCAAAGTCAGTAGAATTAAGTCATTCACAATACTCAACCTACCAACAGCTCCCTCAGACATTTCTGAAATTACACAAACAACACAAAGATACTATGTCAAAACAGCAGTCAAAAGTAGATAGAAATGAAGCAAGAACTGTAACAGAAAGAAGAAATAGGTAAACCATACAATCAATCAGATTCAATGCAAGTGATTCAGTTTTGTGATTTAAAAGAAACAGAGCATTCAATTTTTCTTGAGTCTTTGCTTCAATATGGAAAAATGGTAATAAATACATCCAAGAGCCATAAGGAACATGATAAAGCCACCTAAGTATAAAAAACCCTTCAAAGCATAATCTGTTTTTCAACATGACAAAGAATTGTAGAAATGAAATCCACCCAGATAAATGGGAGCCCTCACTACAAGCACCATTTACTGCTACTTACTTTCCAGAAAACTGTTGCATAAACTTCTTTGATCCTCCAGATGATTATTTACTCAGTGGAATAAAGTAAAAACATTAAAGATAAATGGGATTTTTTCACAGAAATCGCATAAAACCCCTTACTGTCAAGCAGAATTACACATAAAACCTGTTCTTAAAGAAAATCTCACTATAACAGAGGGCAAGCAAATAAAAACAAGGAGTGGTTTCAAATACAACTACACTGGCCTCAAAACAACCAACACACTGAATTTCCAGGAGGTACCAGCAAAACACTCTGTTCTAAAATATTTAATTTACAATTGCAAAATAATATTTACGTTAGGATATTGCCACCTAAAATAATATTCACTGTGCAGCAAAAACAAGAGAGCTTCTTATGCCCACAATTAGCAAATAAATTGAGTCAAATTATAATTTTGAATTTAATAATAATTTAATAATTAAGTAAGTAAATATAATTTAATCCTTAAGCACATGCTTAGCCTTTGAAACACAAGTAGTCCCACTGAATTAATAACTGGTCCCAGGCATCTTCAGCATCACCTTGAAGCAATAGCTACAGCACCCATGCGTGCAGCTGAGTAACACTGTAATCCATTCTACTGCAAAACTGCTTGGCCACTTAGCAGTTTTACAAGTTGAGGACAGAATTTTTATTTGTAGACTGCGTGAGTAAAAAATCTCCCTCTCCCCTGACCAGAGATTATTTGGCACATGAACAGGAATATCTCATTCTCATACTCCAGGGAGTTTTAACCTGCCTCTAGCTAAAAGCTATACAATCTTTAGATTGCAGCAGAGTGTAAAAATCACTCTAATTAAATCAAGTAAGAACTGGTTTGACTAGTGTTACTGATCCCCCAAATAATTAAAATCAGTTAAGAAAAGTCAGAGGTTTGTACTTAGCTATACTTAAACTTGGGCTAAATTTTTTTAAGTAACTTTTGCAATTGAACAGCTATAAAGCAAACTTAAAGTAAGCTACAAGAGGAACCCGGACGGTTCTGAGTATAAACTACCACATAATACAGTTTCAGGGCACCTTTTTTTTTTTTTTAAATAAAATTCCTCCTGGCTTTGCATTTGTTCTAAGATGTAGTGGCTGTATCTTAGAGCATGCCAAATTTCATTGCAAACCAGTTGAAGCCTGACCTAAGGCAACTGCATTTCTGATATATGTGAACAGAACCTAGTTTGTACTGTCATGTATACTTACACCTATTTACATCACTTTTATTTCTGTGCTGTATGATGTACCTCTTTTACACCGTTGTGCTCCCATTGTTGCACCCTGGAGGCCTTTCAGGGCCCAGCTGAATTATCCTGGAGCAAACCTTTCAGAGGAGACTGACAGCATAGCAGGTTTCTTTCCAGTGCTAACAAAGTTAAAGCAAAGCAATGACAATACTCTGTGTGTTGATAAGCTCCAGATGCACACTATGCAAATTTAAGAGAAGGCAGCACAAGAGCAGGAGACATTAGTATATAATTGCCGAGCCCACTTTGTCACAAACTGGTGCCCCAAAGCTTCTGAACACCAGGTAGGATGGGAAGGGGTAGAAAGTGAGTGATTTCTCACACAGAGCAGATAATTTCCTGTACTGTGCACAAAGTCTGATTGGTTTCCTGTCAGAAGAGTCGGGTCTCTGAGTCTTTTGATCACTTTCCTCTGGCCCTTCATAGTTGCTCTGATTAGAGATTGATCCCCATGCTGCTCTTTGATCAGCAGCTCCAGCAGTCTGCAGGTGCCATATATCATCACATTAACAGGCCACCGCAGTATTAATCTCTCCCTTTTAAATTTGTTAGTGCACTGTATAGTCTACCCACTCACAGAGCACTTGCAGAGGTCTCTGAAACTTTGCTTTCTGTTAGAAGATATGACGTAGAATACTTTATCTGGGGAGTCCCAAGTTCAAAGTTGAGAGAATTGAATTAGCCACGAATCTGCGTTTCTGCTTTATTTCATTACAGTTCAGAGAGTTTTGAGAGCTCCCAGCTTGGCCTTTTGTGTTAGTTTGTGCCCAGGGAGAAAGCTTGTTCTAGCTGACATGCTAAGTACTAAATTTTTCAAACACACCCCCCTGCCTCCTGCCCCGTGCATTAAATTCCAGGGTTTCCATGAATGTATGCTAACAGCCTTAATTTTAGATATTCTACAGTAAGTGTGGTTTCATGCAGTATATAACGTTACAGTTTGTAAAGTATTCTTTAAAATGACTTCATAATAGCAGATCAAGAGGACAGGCGCTTAAAAATCTGAATAATGTAAATCATATGGAGTTCAGAGGCTAAGCAAATTACACACCCCGAAGCTGCCCTTGCTGTATGAAAGGAGTCTTTCTCCAGCTCTGCGCAGCCCCAGCCCAGGGGAACTTGCATTTGAGAGTTTTCTAAACATTTCAGGTACACTTGAAAGCTGAAAGTAATTCTCATTTCCTACGCAGGATTAGCTCGTTTCCAGCCCGTATAAAATACCACTCATTCACGCACAGACACAAAAACCCACCCCCCGAGAGCGAAGCATTTAGGGTACAAAGGTGCGCGGGTCGCTGTTGGGTCTGGGTTGTTGGTTTTGTTTGTTTGTTTGTTTGTTTTTTAGCAGGGCGAGGCGGTGGAGGAGAAGGGGACGGGGACGCATTTTGCACCTCCAGTACCGCAGAAGAGGGAGCCGCCGGGCCCCCCCGCGGCCGCCGAACCGCTGCCCTTTTAACCGGAGCCAGCGCTGCCCGGAGCCGGCGGGCAGAGCCGGCTGCCCCCGCGCCCCCCACCCGCGGGGCCGCGCTCCCTC
>VZRX01021803.1:46256-63975 GCA_013398075.1 Notiomystis cincta
GCCGCGGAGGAGCGCGCACCTGTCAGCCGGCAGCAGCGGCGCGGGGGCGGGCGGGGGGCGGGCAGCCCGCGCTCGCACACCAGCACTTTCCTCGCCCGCAACTCGGCGGCCGCGCTGCCAGCTCGGGCCGTGCCTGTCGGCTCCCCCCTCCCTCCCACGCCCGCCGTCCCATCACGGCGAGGGCGGCACCTGGCGCGGCCGTTTACGCCCCGGGAAGTTGTCGGTGGGAAGAAGGAGGCGAGCGGGGCGGCCCCCGCTGCTGCCCCCTCTCCTGCGGCCAAGTGGCGGCCGCAGAGGGGGNACAGGTGCCGGGGAGGGAACCGGGGGGGCTCTGTCCCGGCCCTGTCTGCCTCACGAAGAGAACTCCATCCGCCGTCCCCCGAGGAGGAACCGAGGTCACCGCGGTACGGAGTCGGTTTGTGTGTTTGGTAATTAGGCCGAGGTGCTGATTTACCAGTATTTGTTTACTGAGTTGTTATTATGGTAATTGGGTTTGTGCTTGAAAACTTTATGCTTGGTTAAACATTTCATCTACCATCCCCCTTGGTAGTGGGAACTAAAACATTGAAAGGAGGTTTTAAAAAGTCTCTGAATACTTTTTTTTCTTTGTTTGTTTGGTTTGGGGTTTTTTTTGTACTAGAAATTGTTTTGGTTACCCTGAACTGATGCATCTAACAGTTACATAAGCAGATGGAAACATACGTTCAACTCTTTGTAACTTTCTCCGCCTTGTTGCAATGCCCTGTGGTACTTGGTGAGGTAAAGCAGACAGGATTTGGTTTCTTCTTGCTGTTTCACCAGAAACTAGAACTGAGATCATGGCAAAGAGTATTTCTCTATTAATGCTGAGGACTAAAAGGATGGATGATGTTCAGCACCCATATAGCTCTTTGCGAGAGATGGCATTTCTAGTTTGCTAGAGAACTTGAACTGTGGCTGTGTGGTGGGTCTGGCTAACATGACCAAACACTAACTGGGTACCAGGAGTCCAAAAGAAGCAATTAGGACAAATCTCTTCGTCTTGATTGACAAGTTTTGGGAGCATTTCTTAAATTTTTTACTTCAGCCCCCATAGTTCTAAAGTTGTTTTGGGGATGGATGGGGCACCTATACAGCCATATATATTTGGGGGGGGGCTATATAGCCATGATATGTGCAAGACACACAAGAGAGAAACTGAGTCTGCATTGCCAGAGTCTCAAGCACACACTACGTAAATTTCTTATCCTTTGACCCAGCTCTTTCCATTATATAACTGAGCTGTTTCTTTGCCTCAGCCAAAGTAACTCTTGAGACAGTGATAAACAACCCCTAATAAGTGACATATCTCCAGTAGCAACTGAAAGCTGTCCAGCCAAGTTGGGCTGTCTTCTGAATAGCAGACTTGGAGCATACCGTAAATAGCAACCCTTCACTTACAGAGCATGAAGACAGAAATGGACTGCACAAAGCAGACTATGTAGTTACTTTTATTATTGTTATCCTTATACATTTTTTTTTGCTTCACTGTTATTTTTAAATGGAAATAAAAATAACATGTACCACTTTTCAAGTCTCCTACCCTGATGATTACAAGCAGTGTTTTGGGTTTTTTTAATCAAATAAATGAAGTATTACACTCTAGCTTAAATTTCATTGCCTGAGGATTTTATGGGATTCTTTGGAGTACTGATGGTAAGTTCACTCTGAAAAACATGGACCTAATGTCTTATGCTTTGTACATGAAAAATGAACCATCCATTGGAAAATCTAGGCTGCATCAGACCTGGGTTTCATCTGGAGGGGCTGGACCATGCCCAGAGAAGAGCAGTGGAGGGTGGTGAAGGGTCTGGAGCACAAGTCTGTTGAGGGAGATCTAGGGTTGTTTAGCCAGGAGAAAAGGAGGCTCTGGGGAGAGACCCTACTGCTATCTTCAGCTGCCTGAAAAGGAGGCCGTAGCAAGGTAGGGGTTGGTCTCTTCTCCCAAGTAATAAGCAACTGGATAAGATGAAACAGCATCAAGTTAGGTCAGGGGAGGTTTAGATTGGGTGCTAGGGAAAACCTCTTCACGGGAAGGGTTGTGAAGCACTGGAACAAGCTGTCTGGGGAAGTGGTGATAGTGATTCCTCGAGGTGTTTAAAAGATATATAGATATGTCATGTAGGAACAAGTTTTAGTGGTGGTCTTGGCAATGCTGGGTTTGTGGTTGTACTTGGTCATCTTGATCTTTTCCAGCCTAAATGATCCTATGGTTCTGTGGTCCTGGCTCAGACTTTTCAAAGGAAAATGCAAGAACCCACATAGTGGATGAATTTGGAATAACACTGTCTAGGGAGGAAGCTTCCATTCTAAACCTCCTGAAATTAAAGACCAGGGTATATTTTTGATCATTAAGATTTGCTTCTTTACAAAAATGCTTTTGTTGTCAATTCCACCCAAAATATCATGTGAGGTAATCTCTATCCTTACAAATGTCCAGTCATCTCTAAATTTATGTTAAGTATTTAACACAAGCTATGTTTATTTTTAATGTTATTGCTCTCCAGTTTCATCAGGTATATTTATGTGCTTGAGTTATGAAAATAAATCATTTATATTTACCTTCTTTACTCTGTTCATGTTCTGTGTTACAGCTGTATCACATCCTTTCCCAGCTTGGCATTTTTACTATGGTTTTCACATGAACACCTCTACACTTCCAAGGCTTCTCAAGTGCCATCTGGTTTTGTTGTGTTTTTTGGGGTGGGACAAACAGAACATGATGTTCCAAGTGAAGGCCTAACCTAAAATTATATAGTGAGTGAAGATAGAATATTTCATTGTGCATAGTTTCTCTTGTTCATGCCTTTAACTTTTTATATGATCTACTCATGTAATAACCCTTATTGGCATTAAAGAAGTAAATGTCTAGATAATTATGACAAACTAATGGTTATGTAGTTCAGATAATTCCTGCCAGTGCATATTGCATTGCCCATACTGAATTTCACTGGAGACCATGATGCCAATGCAGCTAAGAGTTCTGGTGATGCAATGCCCAATACAAATTCTTTTCTACCTACATAATAAATATTTTTAGCTACATAGAGCTTTATGTTCCTAAGTTTTCTCCATGATTAGAACCACGCTCCAGTTTTTGGTTTTTTTATCAGTCACCTCACCATAACTTATCTCACAATTATTTAGTTGACACTCTGTAGTCTTTCAAAGACTATTTTCCCCAAATGTTTTGTAATGTAGTCTATAAAGTGGGCCTCAATTATTTTTCAACTTAAATATTGCAACAGATGTTTCTCTGTAAATTGTGATATTCAAACTGTCTGAGATACAGTCTTTGCTCTGTAGAATAGCCACTGATTTGACATATTTTCAGATTGTTTTATGACTCTGTTTTTTATCATCTTCATTTAGAACTATCTTTGAAGGAGTATTTCTTTTACTTGAATAAAATTTGAACTATCTGGATTATCCCACAGGAATTTATTGTGTTGAGACTTAGCCACCATAGAAGGCAACAGAAATTTGGCTTAGGATATCAGAGACTTATTGTGATGCTGTATAGCCTTCCTGAGCTATAAATATCCTTGAAATAAAGTGTGATTATTATTAACTGAAAGGGTTACCATTAAAATACACATTCATCACACAATCTTCAAAACCTTTACGTACATCAGCAAATAGAATTCCCCACACCAAAGTCAATTTAATATGGTCACAGAGCCAACAGAGGTGGATGATCACACGTGCTCCACACCTTGTCCCTTCACCACTTTGCAACAAGAAAGGTTTCCCATTACTTTTGGAAGTGGGCTGGAATCAGCAAGGTGCATAGATGTTCACAGACTGCCCTTATTGGTTTGAGCTGATGCCAAGAGATATGGACTGATTTCAGGGAGCTCTAATATCCCATGCAAGTTCTGTGGGGAAGTGTAGTATTTCGTTTTCTTATAGGCTGTTTCAGAAAGACATTTCTTCCCCTCCAAAAGCATTTCTCTCCTGAGAAGGAATGGGGTGAGGAATACAGTGTTTGGGGAAATAGCAAAAGGCTGAGATATAAACTCATTTTTAGGCATGATATACAAGCAAAGCTGTACATCAAACAAAAATGCTTCTGGAGATCTCTATGTCTGCAAATGCAGTTACTTCTATCAAATTGCTGTCTCAAAAGAGCTAAAGCTAGACATTTATGTACCTTTGCAAGACTATGGCCCACTCTTCAGAAAAGCCAATTGATTGATTCCCTTTTCTCTCCAAAGCTTGTTTCACTTCTTAATAAGAATAGGGCAAAAAATTAATTAATACATGTGTACCTTTATATTCCCATATATTCCAAATGCACTTGTATAATCCTTGTAAGATCATACTAAAGGCAAAACAGTATTTTGCAAAATTTAGAATATAATTTAGAACTAATAAATATCTGCTTATCCAGACACACAGGCAAGTGTCTGCTTTTGTGCAAGGTGCTCATGATTTCAGTGTAGTTGCACATGAATTAGTTGCTGGTATAAAAGGGCTGAGCTTAAAATGCTTGTGTTCACATGATGGAATTATTTTTAATTATTAAATTAGTTATTAAATATTATGTTTTATTAAAATCTTTTTATGGATGAGTGATAAATACGAAAACAGAAATTGCGTTACAAACATTGATTGCCTTTTAGAAAAGCAATAATAAAATGTTCTGCTCTCATGATCACCAAGCAATTAGAAAAGAGGCATTTGTGCAAATAAACACAACTCTTGTTATCTTACTCATGTGAGGTGAAAAGGCTGTGTATGGAATTGAAGAGAATATCATCCCTGGGTTAGAAAGTACTCCTGTAAATAAGGTAACAATAAATTTTAGTGTTTCAGTCTTATTGTCTGTTCCTACTGAATTTGTAAATGAGTTGAAGATTTGTTGCCCCATTTCCATGCTACATTCGAAAATATAATAAAGAAAAACGTGAAGTCCAAAGAGACTTCAATTATATTGATGCTTTTGTTGTGTGGACTGCTCAGACATGAACAGAGAGGAAGGAACTCCAAACATAATTTGGTCACTTAAATCACACCTCTAAATAAAAGGCGCCATTTCTATTTTGCAAATTCTAAAATGAGACTTGGGTCTTAGAAATACACCTAACAATATGCATTTGAAAACAGATTTCTAAGCATATCACTGTTGTTCTGCTCAATGGTGCGTAGCTTAATCATTTTCCAAATGTCTCAAACATTTGAGATCAAAGTCCTTATTGTACTTTTATGTGGTTTCCACTTATAAGCATTGTTTTAGAGCATTCACATATAAGAATTCCAATGATTTAATCAATTACATACCCATATATAATCCAAGTTACAATGCAACTTGGTTTTATATAGGCTGTGGGAGCTACACCAGGAGACAAGGAAGGAGGCCCACTAGAGGTCTCCCAAACTGTTTAAAAGAACACAACCCACTTCTGGCACGTGCAAGCTCGTTTGGGTCTTGATGGGCTTCCAAAGACAGCATGTAAAATGTGGGCTGAGGAGGTCACTTGTGCCTTGTAATGTGTTTGCTGAACTTCAGCATGGACTACACCCAGCCTGAAAGGGCAGCAGCTGCCAGTCTGAAAGTCAGTGTTTCCCCATGGGAAAGGTAGGAGTGTTCTGGGTGCAAAGGTCTCTCTCTCTCAAAAAATTCATTTTCTTCTGTGTGCTTTCAGAATAGATGGTCCTGTCATTTTAGACCCCCTTCTGATACATCTCAGTATTCAAATGCCTTGCGCTCTTAGGCACACACTTGAGCAAGTGCACAAGGACTTGAGTAAGTGCCCAGATGACAGCTTTGCTCAGGTACTCATGAATGTTTACCTATTTATGACTATGTCTGTGATGCCTTTGGTTATTTATGTCAGAAGGAAGCTTTCTGGCTCCTTATTAATCAGATGACATCACTTACTGATGACTAACATCTTTTGTTCAATCAACGTGCATGAAATCCTGTCATGATCTCAACTGAAGACAGTATGTCTGTGTCAGCTCTAAAGAACTATTAAATTTTGGATAACTATTGGTCTTCTTTCCTGTCTTCCTTTCACTGAGCATTGCAAGATACAGATATGCAATCAGAATATAAATTCTGGTTAATATTTCTAAGCATTACTGACCACTGCTGTTTGAAAAAAATAGTAAGTGTCCTGTGGTTATTAAGTTGCAGCACTATATCCAGATTCAGTAACATTAAGGGTAAACCATATTATTCAAAATATATCTAGATATAAACAGATTATTCCAAACACTGATAAAAGCCACTTATAGCATTACATGATTTTTTTAATACTGAAATAATTCTAAGCTATTTATATATAAATATTCAATGGCTTTGAAACTGCTCTTCAGAGAAATGAAACTCAGCAGAGAGTATTTATGGCACAGCAGCATAATTTTGCCAACAATATTTGTAATTTATCTAGAACTTAACAGCCTGAATGCAGATTGTCTATCAAATAGTTATACTGAGATCTGTCACATTTATTTGAATGGAATATTTATATCTATTGAGTTTGAAGTAGAAAAATAACATGTCTTAATTTACTATATGTTGTAGGCATGTTATGTTTATATTATTTAGAATAGTATTGATAGTAAGAATTTTGTTTGTTAAACATGTTTAATTGAACCATATTTTTTGTGTAGCTGTTGCACTTCAGTCCTCTGGTACTTCAGTCCACACAGAGCAAGAGTAATGCTGAGACAATTACATACTTATGAGCCCTCATTTACGTACAAATTCAGCTGAAGAGAACAGGAATCGTATTAACAGCATCAGCTTCCAAACAGCATTATTTAAAGGCTAAACTGAGATTACAGTTTAATTGGTTAATGAGATCCTTCTAAGAAGATATGGCAAAGAAGTCCATAGGGTAGAGAACATCAGGAATCTAACAGGAGTAGAGGAGTAACGGTGAACTGAAGAGCAGGAGCAACCACCCAGGAATGATGAGGCAGTGGAGCAAAATTTCTGCTACATATGGAATTTCTGTCCTCCCTAACCCTGACTCACCACTTTACATTTCCTCTTATTTGTCCTTTTCCTGTCTCTTCCCTAGCCTTCCTCTCTATCACCTCCTCCCTTTCATCCTTCTCAATTAATTAGTTACTACTTCTACCACACTCGTTATTTAATTAAAGTCTTGTCCTCCTAATCTTCTCTCTCCACACTTGATTTAAGTATTAGCTTTCCTAATCCACCTCCTTTCCTTCATAACTGGTCCACCGATACTCCCTAGCACTCAGATTTGTTTCCTCTTGGTACTTCGCTCTGTTTTATTTCCTATCAATCTCCAGGCCAGATTTGCTTACCACAGCAAGCCTTTTTATCCCCATTTTCATCTCACAGAATGACTTTTCCACACCTTTACTCAGGCCTTCATTGCATTGATTTGTTCATTGTAGGCTAGTGGAGTGAATCAACTGGTGCTGCAGACCCAGTATCCACACCATGGATATGCTGGAGAAGATTTTCCAGCATGCTTCCATAAGAAAGTCCTAATTCTGCAAGACAGCAATGAGATGATAACCAGCAGTAAGATATATTTCAAAAGGTGTCTTTCTTATCAAAACTAAACTCCAGTGTAAACATACCTGCTATTTTGTCTGCCCCAACTGTTATGACCCTTTTCCCAGATCCCTCTTATTTTAACTTACAGTACATACATCTCCTTATTGATGGAGTATCTCTGCCTCTGCCCAGCTTCCCTGTTCCACACCACACAGAGTCAACTGGAGAGAACATGTTCTAATGATTCACCTGAATCTAGGCTTGGCATCATCTACAGAAGCACACCAGAGTTTTATTTAGGCCATCTGGAGCTTTTCCAGAGAAGAGATGAAGACCTTCCAAGGAACCCGTCTGTAATATTTAAGAATGTACAGATCGAATGCAAAGTTTAATTTTCCAAGTTACTTAAAACTGATTAATTAATGTTAAAAAAAAAGGCATAAGGCACATGATAAAAGTAGTTGATATCACTTCATAAAACATGAACTCACCAAATTCACCAGAAATTTCAAAAAACTTTTAACATGGGGGACATAAAAATCACGAACACTGAATTTCTCATCAGTTGCTTCATTCACAGAACTATCTAATTTATTTTGGCAGAAATAAAGTTCAAAATGGAACACTGAGGTTTTCATCCCACGTATTTTTCTAAAAGTCTTTTAAAATATCAGGTCACTTTAGTAAACAGCAACAGTCCTTTTATTTTCAGAATTTTTAAAAAGATCTCATTAAAACCCATAATTCATTAATATGTTTTAATATGTTTTAAAAGCAGATATAGATTCTACCTTTTTTTTTTTATAAGATCAAATGTTATTGCTAAGGGGTGAGCAGCATAGTTCTACCAAATATTTTCTTCTCCTTCCTACATAAATATAAGTAGATTTTCTGCATATTATAAATATACTAGAATAATCTGAGATACTGAAGAGCAGTTAAAGTTTTACTTAGGTACACTGCAAAAGAACATAGAGTAAAGCCTACTTTAGTATGAATATTTCAAGTCATACATTCATTTTTGTATCTAGAAATCCAGGTAATGCAGCAGCAACTGGACTGCCAGCTGGACAAGAGTATGAAGAATATACGAATGATGCATTATTCATACCAATAAATTCCCATTGTTATTTCCCTGCCAATTCACTGAATGGAAATACACTACAAAGGAAAATAATTTTAAAGCTTTTTCCAGTAATTTTTCAAAGCTATCCCACAACTAAACACTGGAGTTCATGTCATCCAGTTAAGAATGCACAATATTCCAGAGTATTGCCAACATTTTTTTTTATTGTTCAAACACTAGCATCAGTCTCTCATTCCTACAGCACCACAAAAAATAAGAACTTCAGCTTCACAGCCATGTGGATCACAGATCATCCCATAAAATATGTTTAGGTTGACAGTAGGTCTTTGAACTACTTATTTCATATTATGTTTCTAATACTGTTGTATATTGTGCCCTGTCACAATCCATTTTGAAAAGAATACCACTCCATTAATGTTCAAATTTATAAAAAATACTCTTTTCTCCTTAGACTATAATCTATGTCTAGTTAGGTATTTAGAGTGGATTTGTAGATGCACACAATAATACTCTCATTCCCTGGTGCTCCTACAGCATGCTGGTTACTGTCAATAGCCCAAAATTTAGCATTTAACAGGAGATAGAGGAGCTGAATATGCTGAGGTTGTCAGCATCTTTTTGGGTGGAACTCAGTACCTCACACGATTATGCCTCTCTTCAGAAAGCATCTCAGCAATTCCCAGAATGAATGGTGTGAATAAGGGTGGACCTGAAGAAGCTCTTAATCAATGCAAAATAAGAATATTATTACAGGGACATATTTTGAAAGCATAAATCAGTTTTGAGATGATAGTTCTTAATTTACACAAGGGCTCCCGATCTAAATTGATTTATAGTACCAGATTCCTAGTTCTTCCCACTACACTATTGGATGAGAGCCTAAAAACTTCTGCACGAGGAGTCCTATCACACACATAGAAAGAGTAAGCCTGTTCATGCCTGAATAAAGCAAATATGACTTGATCCTTTGTAGCTCAACACATTTCTGCTCAATCCTGTGAACCACTGAACTGAGTAATGTTAATTCCATTACATTCATTAAAGAATCAAAAGCAAAGCTAAGAAAGAGTGCTCAGTCCTTCATGTAATTGGAAATTAATGAGAAAGATAGTTCAGTAGTGGGTTCCCTGCATTCTATTCAGCTGTCCTGTTTACAGCCTGATGAATGGATTTTGATCTTTTTTTGATGCAAGAAATAATGAAATCTCTATTTTCAGTGCCACACCTGGTCATGACCAGCTAAGTCATACTAAAGCAGAATGATCACTGAGAGCAAGTAAAGCTACAGAAGCTGAGTTATTTCCTTTTGTGTTGTCCAGTTTGTATTCCGCTCCTCAGTTTTCAGGACTCTGGCATTTCTAGTCTTTCCCACCTATATTATTATTAATTGCCTGTGTACTTATTGCTACCTCCAAAAATATTTTGTCACATAAAATTAGTTGTTATGGTTGTATATTTCAAGCAGAAAAGTTTTGCGTGCAGTAAGTTTTAACAAGTGATTATAGTAATAGCTTTCTTGTGCCTGTTGTATATCCTAGGAAAGCAGAAGGAATTTCACTTTGGCAAAGACAGCAGATGATTGCCAATAGACTGTCCCTTTCTATTCTGTTGTAATGCAGCAAAATTCTGCTTTTGGAAAGATGAAACAGTGCTGGGTTTGTAGTGGAGGCTAGTTATTATTTTAAGAGTATTATAAATCTCTTCTACCAAATTTATAGTCATGGACCATATTTATACTTTTAGCAATTTCCAGGAAAGCTGTTTGTGAGGATAATGCAATCAAACTGGGACTCCTCCAGCCACTGAAAGATGATCATTCAGTCACCATGCCCCTTCACCCTGCAAACTGTAGGCAGTCAAATATCCTTGTACTCAGAAATACCAAGTTATTGTAAATGTACTTTTAACGTCTGCAGTTTTAGTTAAGAATAATATATGGCTTTAGGTAACTTAGGGAAATTAATGCTAATTGAATAGATGAGAAGAATGTTATTCATTGCACAGACTAATTCAAACTGCTAATGCAGTTATCAGATGGAAGTCAGATTTGTCATATCAGTTAATTCTTATATGAATATTATGGTATTAAGAATAGTTGCTACATGTTGAGACAGTGGAAAACTCTAAGTGCTTTTTGCAAATCTGTTCCATTTCTTTTTCCAAGGTTGTTAGCTTTGATTTGTAGTTCTTTATCTTATACTGAGTGAATTTTTTTCATGCAGGACCAAGTGCATTAATAGCTTAGAGCAATATTATGAGTTATTTTAGGTAAATCTGCCCATAGAATAATGTTTGCAGCTGCTAAATAATACCATTTTGGTACTCAAGGTTATTAAATCAGGTTCTAACTTGTAATGACACTATACAAGAAAAATAAGCAATATAATAAACTATATAATATTTTGGAAATTAATGAGTTTAAGAATCTCTCAAGTATTCAGTGTATAAAATAAACATTCATGCCTCACTTTGCAGATGTGAACTTGTTCATTTTAATGTATAGCACATTACAACATCCAGAAGGAAAAAAGGAAAAAAAAAAACCCAAAGCCTTCCAGCAACACATTCCCTTTTCTGTAGTCACTCATCACTCATCTCTGGTATATCTGGTATATCAGGGACAAAAAGCAAAGAAAGTAAAGTATAAGAATCACTAAGTGACATCTGACATTTATTCACTTGGAACTGCTGAAACAGCTACAAAAAATGAAAGCAGAGTGGAAAATTTCACTACAGAGAAATCACTATGGGGATTAAGCAAGGTCTAACCGATTTGCATGCGAAGTTGTGCTAGCATGATCGTGCTACTTTTTGAATGTCAGCTCTTGTATGTTTGCAGTACTACATTCTGCCTTCAGGAGGTATCAGTCCTCTCAAATAGCTAGTTTTTTCACCTGGCCCAGCTCAACTTAAATCCTGACTAATCTTCTTCCTCCCCATGACAGGTTTGTCTGGATCCTCAGTTCAACAGCACCATTGTGGGGCCATCCACAGGCCCCCCAGTGTGTGGGCAGGTAACAGCTTATCTGCAACAAACTTAATCAACACAGGATTTTGAAACATTACCCTAAGATATTACCTAAAATTCTGAGGAAAATAGACTTGAGATGGAACCATTCCTGCACTGAGAGTGTTGTGCTCCTATGATGCACCTGGTAATTTGTGTAGCTGACTTTTTTGGCTCTAGTTTAGGCTTTCCTACATGATGCTCTGTTATTGGGATTTTAGAATCATACATTTTGTTCTTTCAATTGTAAGTTTACTTCACCATCATCTAAGTTACATTTTAGCATACTTATATTCCAGCCTACTAAACTCTGATATTCACATCAGCTGAAAAATAAATGTTTCTGCAGGTATGGAAAAGTCT
Source organism: Notiomystis cincta (assembly GCA_013398075.1). Taxonomy (NCBI): domain Eukaryota; kingdom Metazoa; phylum Chordata; class Aves; order Passeriformes; family Notiomystidae; genus Notiomystis; species Notiomystis cincta. The sequence continues at coordinate 58,218 of VZRX01021803.1, forward strand.
GTGTTAGTACAGCGTCTCCAGTGAAGACTATATACTTTCTATTCCCAAAGTAACTGAGGAGACTGGTAAGCAGCAGCTACTAAAAATAACCAAGTCTTACTGACTTGTGCCCAACCCAAGAAACGTGTCTCAAGGGAATTTCAATATTTGTGTTAATTTTGCTTAAGCCTGGACTAATAGAGAAGATTTATAAAATTGGAAAAAGCAAGTGGTTATAGTTCCACCTTGATGGGACTGGGATATAACATAATCATTGCCACATCATAGCCTGTGGCAAATAAAATCTGAAGTTATCTGTAAATATCCAGTTCCTTAAAAAGGGGGATTAGAATGATCTAAGTCAAAAGAGATGCATTAGCTTCACTTTGATAAATTAATAGAGAACTAAGGGTGATTAGATTTTTATCCATTAATTGAAATCATTCAACACTGTTTATAGCAGAAAGGATTTGTTGACTTATTTTAGTGAGAATACACACTTTGTTGCTAAAAGTAATAGTTTTGATAGTGTTGATGCAAAATGCCTCATAGAAATTTGAATGTATGATGTGATACAATAAAACCTCTTAATTAAAAGATGAAATGTAAAATCAGCAAGGAATGGAAGGAAGAGATGCTTGGAGCCCTAGGGGCTGTAGGCAAGAACAGTATCTTAGAATAAGTTCTCAGCTTCATCATTCAGCAGATGTTAAGAACCCAGAAAAGCTACATGATACCATTTAAAATCTGACCCTTGAAAGGATAGGTGAGGCACATTACTGAAACATAGAATTGATTTATTTACAACTGTGAAATGAGGGCAGGATGTGTCCCAGTACACATCTACAAACAGAACATAATATGAACATGCAGTGAGGTGGGCTCATATCCAACCAGCTGGCAAATTTCAATTAATTGGAATTAATTATCTCTCCAAATTAGGAGAATATTAAAATGCTTCAGTTCTATGTAATTCAGGAGAGTGAGGCTTCCCATTAAAGGAAGGTCTACTCATGAAAAGAGTGCCCAAAGGGCCATCTGGCTCACTAGTAAATAGAAAGTTTACTTTGATGAACCACTCCTGTTACCCTCCACCCTCAGTGAAATCTTTCAGACCTGACTTTGTCTCTGTGACTGTCTGTGGTGCTGTGGCTCTTGCTGGTTTGGACTCAAAGAGTGAGTGGACAATTAAAAAATGGGTGTGCCAGTCCCCTTTTTCAAAATACCTAGAAGCCTTTTAGTCCAGTATACAGATTTGAACCCAACTCTCAAAAGAACCTTCATGAGAAGAAACACTCCCTTGCCAGAAAAAGCACTTTGCTTACTGTGTAAAGCTATGTAGTAGGAGGCATAGATCAGAACCCAGTGAGGCTGAGCAGCATGGTGAGCCTGGATCACTATGTAGTGGATGGCAGCAGTAACCATTGCAGTAATGAGTAGAAGGGAGAGGCAACTGCCCTTCCACCTATCATTTAAATGTATGTGCAGTTAACCATAGAGATTCTAAGCCCTAAGACAACTTTCTTTTTATTTTCAGCTATAAACACACCTACATGACAATCTATGTACAGGCAAAGAGGAAATTTTCTTTGACTGTGGATTTACCTCCTAGCTATCTATGGCAGTTTATTTCCCAGAATATGCACTGTTGAGAACCCAAATTTTGTGTAGCAGTTCTTCTTATGTATCATGCAAGGGAGGCTTTGCATATCACTCCATGTGTGCTGGTTTTGTCTGGGGTGGAGTTAACTTTCTTCACAGGGGGTTGTGTTTTGGATTTGTGCTGAACATAGGTTGATAATATAGAGATGTTTTTTGTTATTGCTGAGCAGGGCTTACAAAGGGCCAAGGCTTTTTCTGTTTTCTGTATAGACAAGCTGGTGAGGAAGTTGGGGTGCATGGGAGGTTGGGAGGGGACACAGCCAGGACAGGTGACCCAAACTGACCAAAGGGATAGTCCAGATCAAATGGCATCATGCACAGTATATAAAGCTGGGGAAGATGAATGAGGGGGAGATTTGCAGTGATGGTGTTTGTCTTCCCAAGTCAGTGTCGCATGTGATGGGAGAGCAGGTAAGAGGCCGTGTGGGACTTGGTGGCTGGCTGAGATTAAACCACAACACTGACTTGTAAGGACCACATTTAAATAAGGTGCTGAAAAATTCAATTTTGTTATGGATTTTCTAAAAATAGAGCTTTCTTTGATTACCAGGTCATTTTAAGTTACATCACAATGTGACCATGGCGATCAGACAGCATGTACTTATTAAAGCTGACATCTGAAGGCTTTTCCAAAAATAAATTCTCCCTTTGTAGAGAGGATTTCTCAATCACCTTAATCTTTTATGGTATTTGAGGATAAAAAGACTCTCCAATGACTGGAAAATTTCCACAAGGATGTCTGGAAAATTGCAAAATAAAGACCTATATATGATTCATGAATTGACTGTTCATTCATTACATTATCCCATCGTACTTTCTAGCTGAGGACTGAGGGAAACATGCACTGCACTATTCAGCTTGCAGGTTCTATGTCTCCATATATTAGATCCTTCCCTGATACATCAGGAGGTGTTCTTCTACCACGTGAATCACCCATAAAGGATGTGCTTGCCCTGCCTGCCCCAAAGGGAACCCCCTCCACTGCTGGCTTAGTGGTTTGAATACTTAGGAAACAGAAAATCTAGGTTTAATTACCTTTTCAACCTGATGATGGCCTAATCACACCTACTCTAAGAGACTATGAGGAAAGAGATGTTTTCTAAGTGATCCTGTAAAGTGATGTTTGTGTTCAGCAGTGGTTTCACTGGATGACAAGAAGAAAGCATTGGCTCCCTAAGTCTACCTAATATTGTTTAGTGTGGGCAAGGGAATACTGAACTCTTATTTGTACATTTCTTTTTAGTTTAGTGGAAACTATGAACACCAAATTAGGATTTTCCAACTCTGTTTTCTCTTTTCAGTGCTGTAACAATTAGAGAGTAGAATCACATTCCTGGTTGTTTGGGGTTTTTTTTCTCTCTTAATAATCTTGCATCCTTTACACAGTACCATTTATTCAAGAGGAAAGGCTTTAGATATTTCTGTTGTTTTGTGTTGGAAACAACTCATATTTTGTGTATTGAATGGGAATTCCAGGAAACTGTTCTATGTACTCTTCTCTTTCCAGTCTTGCTTAAGAAACACTTAATCTCCTGACTGTTCTGGGAGCCTGGGAATCTTCCCACACCACTTTGGTTCTGAACAGAAAGAGTGCACTGAGCATCTGGAGAAATTCAAAGGCTCATCAAAGGAGACAACAGCCAGCTTAGGTGCTGCTAGTGTCTACATTAAAGCTACATGGTTTTGTTGTCTTTAGTTGAAGTAGCAGGTAGAGTCACAAGTTGTGGTATCGGACAGAGGCAGAGCAAAGTGCTTCATTAATCAATCAGGCTTATGAGTATTTAATTAGCTTAACTATGTTTATAGAACTGGGTAAGTAACTTCATTGTTTCTCAAATGGGGAAGCTGATGCATAAGGAAAATAAGAAGCTATTTTAACATAAGTATTCTCTGCTCCTAACTCAAATTGGAAGGCCAAATGTATTTTTTCCTGCTTTTTCTGGTCAGGCTTTCAGTGAATATTAAATAATGAAATTATACAGTGAAGTTTGCCAAGAGGCACAGAAATTAATACCTAGAAGAGACTTCCTGCACCATTGACACCTCCCTTACCTGATAGCTGTGTTTTAGAATTTTTTTCCTGGAACACTGCCAACAGTATTCCAAATGAGATTTCCACTTGCTTTTTTACTTCTCCATCACTACTCAAACTACTAAATCTAGTTGGAAACCACTAGTCCTCAATGCCACTAATGTATTCCAATCTTTTCTGCATTGCAAATCCTAATAGGCCTAATTCTTACAGTTTCCGCTATAGCAGAAATTCTTAGTAGTATCTTTTTCTCTGATTTTAAATTCATATTATTTTCCATTTCACTATTATTTTTCTAAACCTCACAATCTTTCCTCATATACAATGTTATCCTCCCCTTTCTTCACAATTCCCCTCATCTTCAGTGTCAGAAAATTTTGCTAACATTAAGTTTTTATGGAAATAAACATCATTTAAGGGAAATATGAATTAAAAATCTAAATGAAACACACCTCTAAAGTTAGTTTAAGACAGTGTAGAATAAATAATTATCTTTTTAACATTTTGTCTCTCAGCAGAATATATTCCAATTGTAGGATGGATTTAATCAGGATGGTTACAACCATATCTTGGAATCTTGAAATAAGCTACATATAATTAATATTCCAGAAGCTCCATGCTGCTGTATGCTTCTTATTTGGGGAAAAAAATAATGCAAACACAACAGCATATATCAGATTATTATTATGTAAAAGTCCTGCTTGTAAGTCCAAATACAGAAGAAGAAAAATGATGGTCCTAAAGTGCCATCATTTTATTAAGAAGCAAAACTGGATTAGAAAAAAGTCTGGAAAAGTAGTGTCATAACTACTGCATGATACAGTCATTCTTAAAAAACCAAGCCAATAATGAACTCATCTGCCGAACTAAGAGCTCTCTGCTTATGCTACTGAAAAAGTAGCAGGGAAAAGTTTCAGGGAAAACTGAAAGAAGTTGAGGGAAAGGTTCTGAGAGACTACATTTTTCTTTTTTTTTTTTTTTTGAAGAGAGGTGCAAACAGGGCTTAGGTACATAACTTTCATTTAAGATGAGTTGATATTTTCTGACCCAAATTAATCAATTTTCCTAACTTCTTTATGATGAAACTATACACACTTTAGTGAATTTTAATCAAGTAGGTAGAGTTAATTGAGTTCCTACAAGGCTTGCCAGGCAGGCAGATTGGCAGCAGCAATAGCTACCCCTGATGTTTTCACAAGGGGTTTGGGTTTTCATGGCCCAGAGATCTGAAGCAGATCTGGCCAGGCTGTGTTTATGAGCTGCAGAGCTGTAAAAGCTGACCACATCTATTAATGTCTTAGCTTCAAAGAGGTAACTGGAAAGCTGTGTCTCACCGGAGCAGGCAGGTTCCATTGCAAACCAGTGCCAGCTCGGGTTTGCCTTTTCATCTGCAGCAGGTCAGAAGCAGCTCAGCAGTAAGGTTCAGCCTCTCTGCCTGGGCTGGAACTGAGGGGTAGGTGGACACGTTAGGGGAAAGAGACTCTGTTATCTCTGCCTGTAAGCAGCCATTCTGGAAGCTCAATCCTACATGTAGGCTCAGTCAGGGAACAAAAAATGGAGAGAGTGCAGCGGGCTCACCACGCATGGTGTTCGCTCAAACACTGCAAATGCAGTTTCCAGTAAGGAACTTTCCTGGAATTTCTGGTTGCAGGTCCCTGGAATGACATTAAAGTTACAAAATATTGGAATTTCCCAGTTTTACTCACAGTATGAGTCAAAAGTGGATCTCAGAATTAATAGTTTGAGAGAAACCTCTTGCAGGAATTCTTAGGAAAATATATCTTTCCACCCCATACCCCCAGAAATGTCAGTAAATAAAAATGCTACACAGAGACCTGGAGCTTAAAGTTTAGTTAGAATTAGGGCCACACATTGGCATCTACATGGTCTAGTTTGACCAAGATCTCTGAAATGGCATTGCCTCATGTAAGATCTTTCTCCATTTCTTCTTTGTTGGAAACATCTCTTGATGTTTTCAATGTTTCTTATTTCTCTAAACTAAAAGAGGTTTGGTTTGGTTTGGTTTGGTTTGGTTTGGTTTGGTTTGGTTTGGTTTGGTTTGGTTTGGTTAGGTTTGGTTTGGTT
>VZRX01021817.1:0-23803 GCA_013398075.1 Notiomystis cincta
TATTTTTAAAGCCAATTGTATTAGAGAAAAAATTCTCTAAGGTTACCATTACCCCAGAAGTGCCATAGCAGAGCCTGATAATCAGCCATTTAGGTGTGTATTTGGAAGATCCATCAGGACTGCATTTCCTTCAGTGACCTTGTGTTTCTGGGCTCTGCATAAGCATCATCTGCCAGAGAACCTCATATAAAGATCCCTCACGTAAAGGGAAATTGTACTAACCCAGTTTTTATAGAGAAAGTAAAGGAACAAGACAATTTTTACTGTTAATGTGTGTCTCTTTGTTGCAACAGCTAGTGCAAACTTTTCTGTTTCATAAAAACACATTGAAGAAAGGATGTTGGCCTTATGTGACCTACCAGAGCTGGGAGCCAGGGCCAGAATTAGGACTCCAGTTCTCAGCTCCCAGTGCTGGATTCTCCTTATTAAATGACACCTCATCATTACAATAATGAGATCATCCCTGTGATTTAATTACCTTCTCCTTGTTGCTGCAAATCCTCAGTGTGGCAATCCAAGCACTTGCTTTCTAAGGTTAGCAGGAACACAGAGGAGCGTTTCCTGCCTTGTGAGTGATGTGTATCACCTGCATCTGGCCTGGCATCAGCTTTTCCCTGCTGTGGCCCTGGAGAAGCTGAACTCACAAGCGTGCCCGTGGTCTGAGCAGTGGCACTGCCAGCACTCACCTCCTCCTTCAGACATTCAGATGTGAGTTTAATTATGTAAACCTGTGGGCTTCCTCAAAGGCTGCTCATGCCAGGGAAGTGAAGCATATACAGGATCAAGGCTTCTGAGGCTACAGCTCATTTGCTTGTTGCAAAGATGCTGCTTTTTAAGGTGCAAGCCAGGAGGAAGTTCCCTGCTCCGAGGGGGTTTGGACATGATGGGATCTGACTCTTTGTCCAGCTCTCCTTGGCTTTGTACAAGAGACACATTTGCCTCCATCAAATTAAATCACAGCTCCTGAGAGTGAGGAGTCGTTACCTCTGGGAAGACCTGTTGCTTCTTGTGCTCCGAGTGCTGTGGCAGAGTCAGGGCAGCTTTTATTGCACATAATTCACTCCTGATTCATGGAGGTAAACAAGGGGTCAGGGGAGAGCATTTATTAACAAAAATCCACCACAACTTTGTTTAAGGACCAGGCACAGGGGTGACAGCAGCAGCACCACCATGGAAGGACCACACGTTACCCACTACCATTAAAGTTATTCCATGAAATGAAGAGCACTGGAGGAGAAAAGCCTGGAATGACTCCTCGGGTGATGGCTCCAGGCTGCTCCCAGCTCTGCCTGCAATTCCCCAACTCTCCCAGGGCTGGCTGGGGTTGCATTTTTGGCAGCCTCTGTGGCCCTGGGCGAGACTGGAGATGGCTGAGTTTCTGGGTGTGAGGCACAGGCAGTTGTGCGAGTCACGGCACGGCTCGTGCAGGGATCACTCCCTGCCACGGCTCCTGCCAGCCCTGGCTACCAGGGCTACCAGCACTTCCCAGCACGACTCCTGTTTGTCTTGGCACCATCCCCTTGGGTATGTTGGCATTCCCAGTTAGGCAGCCCAGATCCTGAGGAATGTGTGTGATTTATGTGCTGAATGTTTTGTCCAAGGAAGAATTTAATCCCATCTTGGGAAGATCTACAAGGCTATGTCTTAACTGCACAAACATTCTTTTATAACTTCTTTCACTTCTCATATCTCAGGAAATTAGGTCTCATCCCACTTTTACATTCATTTTCAAGATGTGTTTAGCTAGGTTGCCTGAGAGACAAACAAGCAAAGCTTCTTCCTCATTCCAGGTGCCAGTTTTCCATCTCTGCCCCTCCTGGCTGGACAGTGGTGCCTGGTATGCCTGAGCAGATGCCCCAACTTCTCTCTTCCCCAACCTTTCACCACCTCATTACAACTTTGCTCCATGCTGTCACAAAGGAGCCAATAGCTCCCCAGGGCAGGGTTGTGTATCTGGGCAGACTGGGAGGGTCTAGCATACTTTTCAGTGCTGGAATAATTAACAATTAAGACACTAATTAATAGTTCACATGTATTTCCACTGGCATTTGAAGCACTTTTCAATGTCTGGGTGAGTAAAGGTTCCTCTCATATTTAAGTCTAGAGTAATAATGCTAGAAGAAAAAAAAATCAGAGGCAATCCCTCCTACATCCCTGAGAGATGTGGAGACTTCCCATTAGACAGACAGATGCTGCCTTTCCTCCAGACATCTGGGCAAGGGACCTTTGATGCTGATGGTGGGAAATGTTCTTGGCTTGCTCGGGCTGGGTGAGAAACCGCTGCTATCTGAGACGGCGACTTTGCCGTGTCTGTCCTCCCACCAGTCACTGGGACTGCAGGAAACCATGAACTGGGAGAGAAAAGCCACTCAGAAACTGCATTAGGATGTGCAGTGGGGGAAATATCCCATTAGTATTGCCAGTATATCTGTATTTGTTCTAATTGCTCAGCTCCTTTGCTTTCTCTCATCAGCACATGAACTTGTGCCCTTAGATGAGTTCGAGCACTGATGCCAAACACTTATGAAACATGAAACTGAGGATGGAAAATACCTTGCTTCTATTTATTATAATGCACCTCCTGCAGAATTTTGTTTAACACCCCTCTCGCCATTTTCCAGAAGAGGGAAAAGGGAAGAGGGAATTTTACACACAAGTAAGTGCAAAGCCAGCCTTTTACCCAGGTGTGATGTTCAGGTCATATGCAAAAAATCCCTGCTTTGCTAAAATCATCATTTCCCACTAGAAATCAAAGGCAAAAAAAGTTTGGTGGAAAAATTTCTATCCAGTCCAAGTGTCAGTCCCCAAACTCGAGCTTAGCTATCCTTTGTGGGACAGATAACCATCAGACACTCTGATCCTGAGATAATATGGCCATGTACAGCCTCACACAAACAGATTGACTCAAAGTCCAGGGTTTAAAATGTGTTCGACTCCAGTGCAGTAAAATCAAAAGGGAAACAAGAAACCTGAAGCAGCACTGCCATCGTTAACTCGTGGTGCTGCTGCCATGAATGTCATATTTGTGTGCCTGGAGTGCAACTGAACTCCTCAGGGTGGTCTTTTATGTACCTGTAAAGCAGTGTCTACATGTACAGCACTCTGTAAATAAATAATGCTCAGCAATAACCCTTAATAAAATAGGCTGGATGGTGGGGCAATTTGGCTGTTCAGCTGGATTGCTGCTGACAATTCAGAGGGCTGATTTATGGCTTTGAGGTCATTCTGGGAAATATTATACCATGGTTTTGTCATCCTGTTGCCATGTTTTTCTGATTATTTGTATATTTTTATGTTGAGCAAAGCAAGCACCATTCCATTATGCTACAGACTTGAAGTCAGAAGAGAGCATCACAGTCTTCTTTGTGCTCCAGCTGTTTCTTGCCAAACCATGGTTTTCCATTTGTGGTCTGTGAGCAATGGTGGGTGTAAAGGTGATTTCAGAAGGATCTGTAAAAGGATTTGTTTTCCCAAAGATCTCCACAAGCTTCTGGCTTCAACAATATCTCAGAAAATATTGAAACCTATTTTGAAGGTGTCAAGGAGCAGGGCCCTCCTTGTGTTCATCACCACCAGATGTTTGAATCTTGCTTTCCACTTGGATCTCTCTCTCTCTCCAGACTTCTGGATTTCATTTTGGCTTTGTCTGTTCAACAGCAGAGTGCTGTGCTGAGAGCTGCTCTGGTGAGGTGGTTTGCAGCCTGCAGCACTGGGATGCCTGGTGGGACAGTGATTATTCCTGAAGATTTCATTATATCTTCACTATATGTTCCACTATCAAGAGGGAAATTAAAGGAAATTCCATGAAGATCTTGAGTGGACTCCATGAAGGAGGCTTAAAAGTCCACCAGTCTCTGCCAATGTGGTTCCCTTTCCTGTTCCCACATTTAATTATTTATTTTTTTAAATTCTGGAATGGTTTGGGATGGAATGGACTTTTACGATTGTCTTTTCCCAACTTCCCTCTCTGGTGACTAAGGACATCTCAGCTAGACCAGGTTGCTCAGAGCACTGTCCAAACCCACCTTGAATGTTTCCAGGGATGAGGCATCCATCAGCTCTCTGGGCAGCCTGTGTTTTACCACCCTAACTGTAAAAACCTTCTTCCTTGTCTCTAGCTTGAATTTACCCTCCTTCATTTTAAGACCATTACCCTTTTTTCTACCACTACAAGCCCTACTAAAAAGTCTTTTTTCCATGTTTCTGCTATGCCCCCTTTAAGTCCAGAAAGGCCTCAGTAAGGCCTTCCCAGAGCCTTCACTTCTCCACAAGTTGTGAGCAAGGCATGCTGACCAGGCACCTGAGATTCTGTAAAATCATTGCAACCATTGCATTTCTGATCACTTCCTACCTTTAGTGGTTCAATTTTGTTAGGTAAAGCTCTTGAGTAGATCTGAAGGTGGAGCATTAATCTGGATTTCTGCACTGGGACCACAGCTGTGGTGTCACAGTGGAGTAGAAGAGCTGAGTGAAGAGGCAGATTGAAAAGTATCCCTGGGAACCCATTCAGACAGCTGTAGCAGAAACCTCAGCACCCTCTGCTCAGGTTGCTGTTACTGGACACCAAACTGATCAATAGTCAGTGGGCTGCAGGGACTGATTCACTGTGGCCTCAGGAAGATGAATCATGTCCTACACCTCTGCTTCTGCCCACTGACTATAGGGACCTTGAGGGGCTGACACAGCTGAGAACATGTCTGGAGCTGGATGGGACAAATATCATCCTCACTGACTCTTCTAACCTCAGGTTCATGCCTGTCCCATCAGCTAGTCCCCTCCAGAAACTCCAGCCTCAGACCCTGAAGATCTCTTGCTTCCACTCCTCTGCTTAAAGGGCTCTGAAAGCCAACCAAAACTTCTTATCTGAGACAATTAGAAAAAGGCTTCTGATTTCCATTTATGTCTCACTTTTGTTTTGCTAGGCAGAGCAAACCAAACAACTTCAGTCTCCTGTCACCAGACACTGCAGCCAGCTTTCCGCTGCACCTGCTCCGGTATAAAGTTGCATAGTGACAATTCCCCATCAGCAGTGATGTTTGGAGATCTCTATCAAGGCAGGTGTTCAGCAAATGGCCTCTTTGTAGGGGGAGTACCCCACTCTGCTAATTGCCAGCACAAGAGCAGTACAGCACAGTGACACCAGGCTTTGCAGCCCAAGGCTCTTCGTGGGGTGAATATAATCTTCTGCTGCACCTGTAAATGTGTCTTAAGAATGTTATCAGGCAACTACACAAACTGGGTGCAGTACAAAATATTTCTGCTCATCAAATGAATTGGGCAGGGGCCACTTTGGGTTGCCTTTGCAATGTTGTGGGTGAGCAAAATCATCACAAGTAGAGTGATAGCAAACACCAGATAGACCTGTGCTCCTGCAATCTGCTGTATCAGCACGTATGGAGCTGGAAACTGGAGCTGGACAGCAGGCAGAGACTGGGATTTGTGAAGCAGCTGGGCTTTGATGTGTTTGGTCTTCCTACTACACCCTCTTCTAAGTGGAGGAGGTGCTTCTCACTGTACTCCTTTCTGGCATTACTATGAGACTCATTTGGCTGAAGTTTGCCTTTATCATATGAGTTATAGAGATGTGCAAGTTTTGACCCACAAAGATTATAAAATGTCTTCTAGAAATTAGTTTATCCCACCTCTACTTCTCTGCTGCATTTAACCATTAGGAAGGATCATCATAATAGGCATTAGCAAAACAGCAGACAGGNTGGAATGGTTTGGGATGGAATGGACTTTTACGATTGTCTTTTCCCAACTTCCCTCTCTGGTGACTAAGGACATCTCAGCTAGACCAGGTTGCTCAGAGCACTGTCCAAACCCACCTTGAATGTTTCCAGGGATGAGGCATCCATCAGCTCTCTGGGCAGCCTGTGTTTTACCACCCTAACTGTAAAAACCTTCTTCCTTGTCTCTAGCTTGAATTTACCCTCCTTCATTTTAAGACCATTACCCTTTTTTCTACCACTACAAGCCCTACTAAAAAGTCTTTTTTCCATGTTTCTGCTATGCCCCCTTTAAGTCCAGAAAGGCCTCAGTAAGGCCTTCCCAGAGCCTTCACTTCTCCACAAGTTGTGAGCAAGGCATGCTGACCAGGCACCTGAGATTCTGTAAAATCATTGCAACCATTGCATTTCTGATCACTTCCTACCTTTAGTGGTTCAATTTTGTTAGGTAAAGCTCTTGAGTAGATCTGAAGGTGGAGCATTAATCTGGATTTCTGCACTGGGACCACAGCTGTGGTGTCACAGTGGAGTAGAAGAGCTGAGTGAAGAGGCAGATTGAAAAGTATCCCTGGGAACCCATTCAGACAGCTGTAGCAGAAACCTCAGCACCCTCTGCTCAGGTTGCTGTTACTGGACACCAAACTGATCAATAGTCAGTGGGCTGCAGGGACTGATTCACTGTGGCCTCAGGAAGATGAATCATGTCCTACACCTCTGCTTCTGCCCACTGACTATAGGGACCTTGAGGGGCTGACACAGCTGAGAACATGTCTGGAGCTGGATGGGACAAATATCATCCTCACTGACTCTTCTAACCTCAGGTTCATGCCTGTCCCATCAGCTAGTCCCCTCCAGAAACTCCAGCCTCAGACCCTGAAGATCTCTTGCTTCCACTCCTCTGCTTAAAGGGCTCTGAAAGCCAACCAAAACTTCTTATCTGAGACAATTAGAAAAAGGCTTCTGATTTCCATTTATGTCTCACTTTTGTTTTGCTAGGCAGAGCAAACCAAACAACTTCAGTCTCCTGTCACCAGACACTGCAGCCAGCTTTCCGCTGCACCTGCTCCGGTATAAAGTTGCATAGTGACAATTCCCCATCAGCAGTGATGTTTGGAGATCTCTATCAAGGCAGGTGTTCAGCAAATGGCCTCTTTGTAGGGGGAGTACCCCACTCTGCTAATTGCCAGCACAAGAGCAGTACAGCACAGTGACACCAGGCTTTGCAGCCCAAGGCTCTTCGTGGGGTGAATATAATCTTCTGCTGCACCTGTAAATGTGTCTTAAGAATGTTATCAGGCAACTACACAAACTGGGTGCAGTACAAAATATTTCTGCTCATCAAATGAATTGGGCAGGGGCCACTTTGGGTTGCCTTTGCAATGTTGTGGGTGAGCAAAATCATCACAAGTAGAGTGATAGCAAACACCAGATAGACCTGTGCTCCTGCAATCTGCTGTATCAGCACGTATGGAGCTGGAAACTGGAGCTGGACAGCAGGCAGAGACTGGGATTTGTGAAGCAGCTGGGCTTTGATGTGTTTGGTCTTCCTACTACACCCTCTTCTAAGTGGAGGAGGTGCTTCTCACTGTACTCCTTTCTGGCATTACTATGAGACTCATTTGGCTGAAGTTTGCCTTTATCATATGAGTTATAGAGATGTGCAAGTTTTGACCCACAAAGATTATAAAATGTCTTCTAGAAATTAGTTTATCCCACCTCTACTTCTCTGCTGCATTTAACCATTAGGAAGGATCATCATAATAGGCATTAGCAAAACAGCAGACAGGCAGAAATCTGCATCCCTAGGTAAAATGCCCTTCCCCTTCCCATCTCCCCTCCAAGACTATTCAGCTACATTGAAAAAACACATCTGAGCTTTGCAGCTTGACTTTCATGTTTGCTCACAGCCAAGGAGCTGAAAGGCCTTGGTTTTGAGAAAGTGAATATGAAAAAGCACCTCCTTAGGCAAGAGGAGATTTGCAGTCTTTGTCATCTCGCAGGCCACGTTCATTTGTTACTGATGGGAAAAAGCATCTGCTGGATGAGGGAAAGAGATGATCCCCAGCCAGCTTCCGTTTGATTGCTCCTGCCAGGCATCTGCAGGAGATGTTTTTTTGCTGGAAGCCAAATGGGTGCCATAGATAAGCTTTCTCAAAGGCCTGTCCTTCTCAGATCGTGCTGTTCCACTGGTGGCACGCTATGAAACGAGCCCGGCCGTGCGCGGGCCATGTGCGCCCAGCCCAGCTCCCGGACGTGGAATTCCCGCTCCTCGCCAACTTTCCCCTAAAGCTTCGTTATTCCAATAAATCACAGAGCTGAGTTATGGGGCTCTGTTTGGTGGGGGCTGCTTTTAATTGCAGTTTTAGGAACTGTGGGAAAGCAGAATTAATGCCATATGTTTTTTAGGCTTTCGGACCAGTCGCAAGGTCTCGCTTTCAGTTTTGGCTGGGATTCAAACATCGCAGCGAATTTTCAGGTTCCTCTGTGTCAAGCCACAGAGAGAGGGGGGGGAAGGGCAGGAGGGGAGATGGTGGCAGGGTGAGGGATGGTGCTGCTGAGAGGTGCTGTGCTGCTGGCCTGGAGAGGCACAGAGGAAGGAGAGAGTGCTTCCAGAGGAGAGGAGCAGCACTCCAGGTAAAATCCATCTCCTCCTGGCCCACAGCCTGGACAAATGAGGCTGAAACTTGTGACAAAGGGGAACCTGCTAAGATGGGGAATGTAAGACAGAGTGCTGTGGTCATTTCCCTGGACACTGTCTTCTCTCACACTGCTTCTTTCACTGATTTTCCTTCCCTCAGTGCCCCCAGTGCTGAGGGACGTGGTACCTTCACTCCTCTCCCTACCAATGTCAGGCTGTGGACCTGAGTTTGGAGGAAGTTCAAGGTAGGGCTTACACACCACAGGACTGATTTTGTGAACACAGATAAACCCTTCAGATGATGGGAGAAATATCTCAAGAGAGCCAGGCTCCCTTTAGCTGTTTGAAGCCTTCTGGTCCCAGTCCTCGTGCCCACTGTCTCTGGTTCTTGGTAGTTCTTGTGTGAGTCCAGTTGCTTTCTGTTCAGAGAGGACATGACCATGCCCAGCACTCCAGGTCAGCAGGGGCTACCTGGCAACTCACCACAGTCTCTATCTGATAAGGTTTTGTGGACTCATACACTTAGCCACATGAATTTGCAGATCCTCACACACACTCACCGGGGCTGAAAAGAGGTAATTCTGCCTTTTCTCATGCAAATCAGCTGACCCTGTTGATCTGAAAGCCTGGTCCAGGAGTGCTTTGAAACATCTTTCCCCTCCATCTCTCACCAGTGGTGCACAGAGCAGTCACTGCACCAGACACAGAAATAAGAGCTCTTGTGAGAAAACAAAAAATACAGCATTTTGTAAGCTCTGGGCCTCTGGGAACTGAGGCAGGTGAGAGGATGAATGGTGAACAAAGTCCCAGCTGAGCACAAAAGACACAGAGGCACCTCTCCATTTCCCCCCTGTTGCTGGGACCTTTGATGCTGGGCCACAATCACGAACACACTTTTCTCTCTGCTCTTCTATTCTGACTTGATTTCCTTCCAGGTTTAAAATATCCTGCAAGCAGCATGTGATGCCCTAGTCAGGAGTGTTGGGGGGAGGAGACGACTCTTGTCCAGGTGGGAACCCATCCAGCACGTGTGGCCCTGCAACCAGTTATTTGGAGCACGACTAATTAGTCATCAATGGTAAATAACAAAAGGATGACTCCGGCCCAGCCGAGGTAAATAATTAGTTACCTCGTTTGTTAAATGGCACGAGGAAGGAGAGATCTGTCAGATGACTCAGCTCTGATGAGGGGGGGAAAAATGTGTAAGGTCACAGTGAATATATGGATTTTCCAGGTCTGAGGATGATGTTGCCCAATGTAGATGTTGTCGGCAGTGTTACCAAAACAGCTCATGCTGAAATTTGTCCAGCAACCAAAAAGCACCTGACTGTAATAAGAGAAAGGTTGTGATGTGCATTAAAAAGGGTCTGAGGGATTGTTTCTACCAGCTCTGAGTAGGTGTAAATACCTAGGTCTTGCTTCTAGGTCTTGCTGATTACTGGAAATGATGTAATTTTTGTAGAAAAAATAAAGACTTCACATCAAAGAGAAGCTTAACATTGTTTTTGACAAAATCACTATCATAAAATGCATACACATGAGGACAAAAATGTTCATGGAAAGCTTTCAATGAAATATTTTAGCAGATTCCATTTCCTCAGTTTCACTTCAGCAATGTTAAAATGTTTTCGTGACATAGAGAGGTCTTGGTTTGAATCATTTTGCATTGCATTGCAATATTAATTGAAATATTTTCAATGTGTGTTATATTTTATTGTGCTGGGGTTTATGTTGTGTGTGCCTTTGCTATGTTTAGTTTTGACATTATCAAAGTGAACTGTTTCAATCGCATCAGACCAAACGGCTTTTACATTTTTGTTCCATCAAACATTTTAAAATTTTATGGGTTTTTTGCTCAGATTTGCAATGATAAATTGGAAGCAAATTTGTATGTTTCCTGGAGGACAAAAATTCTAATATCCAGCCAGCTGTCTGTGTGTTTAAAGGGAATCTGTGTTTTCTGGACATTAAATTTGCAACTTTGGAGAGCTGGTCTCTCTCCCAGCTCCACTGACACCCTGGAGATGTCATTTAGGGCTTGACTACACGAGAAAAGTGACTGTAACAGGTATCTGTGATCACCCAGAGCACATTTGCTCCATAAGAAGGATGAATTCTTCTCTACAGTAGCTCTCCAAGCTATATCACTCACCCTAACCTGGAGCTTTCAGCCTGTGCAAAATGCCAGTTGAGGTCAGATGAATCTTCCTCCACGCTGACTTCGAGAGAAGCCCAAGGTGAGCACCCAGCTGAGGATGCCCAACATTCCTGTGATGAATCCCCCTGCTAGTGCCTGGTGCAATGAATTTTGGCCCAGCCTCAGAACAGCTCACAGCCATGAACAAAGCTTTTGGCTACACTGGTGTCCCCGTGGCTGCAGAGTTGCAGCCTCTGTGGGGCAAAGGGGGGCTGCACACTGAACTCCAGACAGCCACAGGGGCTTAAAGCAAAGCACCACTCCCACCATTTGGTCTGGACATGGTTTCAAGCCCCACAATTGGTATGGAATTTTGAATTCCCACCGAAATTTAACTCCCCAGCCACCTCCCTACACAAAAATCCCTCGATCCACCAGTCCATCTTATTTTTCAGCTGTAAAATGAGCATAGTGCTAAAGCTTCCAGTCTCAGGCTGGTGTATCCAGGTGTACCAGGAGCATCTCTTTCCTGGTGTGAGTTCAGGGTGAGTGCAAAGGAACTTTGGTCTTGTTCAGACCTCATTACCACCCAGTATCACCCACCTCTCACAACATTTGTCTTTTGGGTTTCCTGCATCACGGAGACATTTTCTTTCCGAGTGGTGGAACTCAGCATCACTTAAATCCTTAAAACACCTCCATAGCAAAACAGGTTGCTTTTTCCCTACCACTTTGCCCAGTCTGACTGTGCATCCAGTTTGTAGATCTGCACTGATGGCATCAAGCCACTCAGGGCTTTAGGACAGCACTGGGCACACCTCAGTGTGATTCATCCCACTGAGACCCAGGACAAACCCCCATCTGACCTGCTGGGAACAAGGTGACGAGCAGGAGGATGTCCCCTCCCTCATGTAGCTGGCTGGGGAGCAGAGGGTGAGTGGCCAGGACAAGAAGGGACAACCAGGACCACAGCAGATGTTTTCCCATCCCATCTGGTCTGAGCAGCAGCCCCAGCAGCTCTCTGGAGATGGTGAAAAGAGGAAGAGCTGTCAAAGACAGACAACACGGAGGTTTCAGTTGTGCATTTCTGTTCACCTCAAAGACCTCACTGCTTTGTTTTTGCAGTGCCTTCACATGCAAGTGTTCTGAAGCACCTTCTCATCTGGGGAACCCCTCAGGAGGTCTGCAGACCAAATGTCAAGTCCCTCTTCCCCTCCACATCCAGGATGGATTTGTAAATCACTTTATTGAGACAGGAAGTGTGATGGGCTATTTGCACTCCCCTTTCTAGCAACTCACCTTGCTATAAAATGGTCAAACCTTGGCCAAGTTTGGGACACAAACCACAAACCTCTTCTACATCTTCTGCCTTGTTTTTGAAGATTTGAAGATTGTGCACTTCTTTGCACACCTTTTTTTTTTTTATTTTTTTTTCCCCTGGCTTCTTGGGCTTGTTAAATAACAAAACAAAAGATAACAGCTCAAATAAAGTTGCACCTGCTTGGCACCAGCCCAGCTCTTTATCACCAAAAGGGTGTGCAGGCAGAGAGGGGCAGCATGTGGGTTTTCTCCTGTGACTCAAAAAGGGCAGAAAAGCATTAGAAGGGGCTGATTTTGAAACTGGTGTGAAAAATTGTTTGACACCTTGTGCTCCTTGTCTTTCAAAGTGATCTGGGCAGCTACCTCCCTTCCTGCCTTTCCAATTCAAAAAGCAGCTCTCAACTGTGAGGTGTTTCCTGCTGCTCCATTTCTGAGATTTCTCCTCTTCATAGGTGCTACAGAAGGGCATTGGAGCTGCTGCTCTGGGTCACATCAAAGGCAGAAAAGACAATTAAATAGTATTTCCCAGCGGCCTGATGATCACCAGGCTCCCTCCCTTCCACCTGTTGGGCACTGGATGAGGCTTGAGCTGCATCAACAACTCAGCAGAGGTTTTCCTTCCCTCAGGCAAAAGGTGCACATGGATTTCATGGAGAATTTGGAGTATGCACATGGTTGGACACTCTGCTGCTCTCTGTGTTGGGCCTGGAGCCCTTGACAGCTGGGTCCCACAGGTTATAAGAAATCAGGAAGTCATACAAAGGCAACAGACCAGCAAGGGCTGTGGTTGCATGAGACAGCAGCACATTTGAGCAGGTATTTTGCCTCTTTTCAGCCCAAGCCCAAGTGCTGAGTATGCAGAGCAAAAGGTCACAGCAAAAAGCACCTTTGGGTTGACCAGAGCCACAGCATCACGATGTAAAGCAAGGCAAAGAGCAGATTTCTTCCTGCCCTGTCACTGCAGACCAGAGGCAGACAACTGTGAGATCAGTCCTAAAGGAGCTGGGATGGGATAACTGCTCTTTGGGCAAAACTTCCACAGCAGCCAGTCTGGCCAGGAGACAAAATGAGAAATTCATTACCAAATTACCTCCAAGCCCATCCCACGCCCCAGTGTTTAGCAGGAGTTTGAGTGCTCTTTTCACCTCCCACCCTCCCAGGTTTTATGAACAGCCTAAAGGACATTAACATTTTGTTTAGCACCTTAATTATCAGTGGAGGAATTTATGTGGACAACCCACGAAGAATTTATCCTCCCTTTCTGAAGGAGGAGCTGTGCCCAAATTTACTCCAAACAAACCTACCTCTAAAAGCACCAATCTGTGTGGGAGCACTAATTTTGAAATAAAAAGGACTGAATTTCACCAAAGATTGACTTTCACCAGCAGGATGGAACATGGCTTTTCAGATAATGTGCAACACTGATGAGACAAACAGTCCAAAACCCAAATGTATTTATTTTAGTGCAGAATTTACATACAGAAACGTCTCCAGAGCATTTACTGTGTGACTTAGAGAAAACAGCTTAATCTGGGGCTTCCATTTCCTCTTCTTTAAAGTGAGGGGGATGCTATCTATGCATTTTTCTGTTTAAATAGCATGGACCAGGTACATCAAGCCCCCCTGTGCTGCAGTCCTGGGATTTACTCAGTGGGCATCAGTGGGAAGGGGATCAAAACTTTGGAGGGGCCATGAAGCTCCCCATCACTTTGGATGGCTGTAGACACAGAGGTTTGTCATTTAAACTATATTAACAGACAATAGATAGAAACAGTCACCCACTCAAACTGCCTAATTTTCATTATCTTAAGAAAAAAAATAATCAGAGCTGTTTAATACAGGCTGCTCACCCTCATATTTAGCATGTGGGGGATTTCTACATGATCAAAATCCTCACACTGTCCATTAGCCCTGAATCTTAACATATCACTAAGATAAGCAATACCTTTTATACTTCTAGAGCCCCAGCCACAGCAGTGGCTTTTTGGGGTGTCTGGCAAAAGCTAAATTACTAATGGTAAATGTGGAGTTAAGAGCAGGGTGAACAGTGGCTGGATTTTACATCCCTGTTGCTGTGGGCAGGCAGGCAGTTTCAGAGGGGAAAATTAAAATAGCACAGCACAAACTGAGAGGAAACCACCTTCCCTGGCAATCAGGAAACCAAAACCAAACAAGGGTTAACTGGGCAGAGCCCACAGCACTGGCTGTAAGTGGGAGGCTTGGGCTTTATTTTATTGTTGTCATTAATTTCCTTCCTTTTACTTTCAGTAGAGGAGCACAGAGTTATTTACATTAGACACAGCTGTGCCCCACTGAGGTATATATACCAGAAGAAACTTCAGGAGTAATAGAAAAAAGCAGCTGAAAGGACAGGAATGATTTCTGATGCCAACACCAAGACCTTGAGCTGTTTTTTTCCCTTTGAAGCACAGTGTGACAATGCCAGTACCCCAGATCTTTGCTGGTCCCTCTGTAGGGTGTCAGAAGGAGGGATGAGCCACTCTCACATGATGGGACACAAGATGCCAGTGACATGCCAGATTATTTTCTTTAACTGTGCTTGTGTTGCAGAAATAAGTAAGTAAGAGAAAGGAGTAAGAGAGGTTTGAGCTGTAGGTCCCAGAGTTAATGAACTGGAGCAGATCATGCCCCTTGCAGACATCTCTGCTCAGAAGAAGGCTCTGTGCCCGTTTCCATTTTTGCATGTTGGAGGGTGGGTTCCTTTCCCTCAGAGCAGGGGGATGGAGGCAGCAAAGCCTGCGTGGCTCTGCCCGAACCACTCCCTTTCTTCATACATTTTCTTTCTTCCTCCTCTTTGACTGTCTCGCCTAATTAGATTATTAAAACACGTGCCTTTTGTGCAGCTCCGGGGCCGGTGGGGACCTGACCTCACCCGCGGCTCCGCACACAAACCCTCGCTCAAAGGAAGGGACGAGCTCCCGCAGCCACCTCCACCCTGCTCCCCCGGCTCCCCGGGACCTTGTTTATCTCAACGCCAGCTGAGTTTCCCAGGGAAACCCAGCACAAGGCGTTTGCCAGACGATCCCTTTGTGCAGCTGAGCCGAATTCTCTGCGAGACTGCTTTTGCCCAAATCACGGTGAATTCACCGGGGCTCGTGGCTCCTCTGCCCAGGCTGCTCCTCCAGGGCATCCCTGCGTGGAGCCGCTGGGAGCCTCAGCGGGAACCAAAGCATTTCACACTCCTGGCACATCCAAAAGTCAACGCCTCACTGCTGCACGGCTTCCCTCCCACCCAGGTTTCTGCACAGCCGGCCAGAGGCTTTATTTATGGGCTGGGATGCTCAACAGTGAAATGGTTAGAGCTCTTGGCATCGGGGGGTCATAATTACCTTCCAAGTTAACACCCATTGAGATGAATGGGAGCACACCCTTTTCTGCGGGTGTTATTGTTGCAGTCTGCCTGGCTGTGGACTCAAAGGAGAGAGTTTACCTTGGTTTGCAACCAGAAAGGCTGGAAAGAGCCTCTCCCTCTCTCTTTTCTCAGATAGGAATAGGGAAAGTTTGCTTTTGCAGATTTGCGGGGTGGGGAACCTGGGGGAATGGTGAAGCCATATAATTTGGGTCTGGTGTTGCTGAGCACCTCTGAAGTTGCCTGGCTTTGGAGAGCAGGAAAGGGCTGGAGTGCTCTGGGAACTGAGCTCCTGGGTTCCTGTCAGCAGCAGGGGAAAGCTGCTGTATTAACTTTTCCTCACATCTGAGAAAAGGCTGGAGCTGCTCAACCCCAAAACTGCTGGGGTTTCCCACACCTGGCTGCTGCAGGAACACCCCAGGGTGGAGCAGCCACTGTTCCAGCAGCACTGCTGCCCTGTCCATCTGAGAGATGGAGCCGGGCTGAACCCAGGGCTGCAGCGTGGTTTGGACACCCCCTCCAAGGGCATCTCCCTGCCTTTCCCTCCAAACATCTCTGGCAGGTGCCATAAATGATGGAAAAGGGGTAAACCCCAGTCTGGAAGGAAACACCTCCAGCCTGTGGCTGCTGCAGCCATCAGGTGTTCTGGGTACAGCAGAGGAGCTGCCAACCCCACGGTGGAGGAGATGTTTGCCCCACCTGCCTGCCAGAAGCTGCTCTCCCCGAGCAGAAGGAGTTGGCTGGGGAGGCAGAATGTCTGCTCTTTAATCCCCAGTTCCCATCCTGGCACACTTTACCCATTTCAGCACCCGTTACCATTCCCTGGGAATCCACAGTAGGAGCAGCTAAAACCAGCTGGGATCACAAACTGGTGCCTGGAGGCCACGTTTGCAGGAGGAGATGTTTACTGAGCAGCCCAGGGGGACTCCACTCCACTACCTGGTGTTTTGTGTCAGGATAACAAACTCTCCTCAGGGCCTTGTGTGCACTTGAAAGGGTTCAGGTGGGAGAAGCAGCAAAACACCTGTCCCCCAGGGAAGATGCAGACTTTGCCATCAGAGGAGAGCTTTGGTGTGGATGGGCTGGAGCAGTTCCTAGAATAAAATAAACTATCCTGGCACAAAGGTTTCTTCTCTTGGTTAGCATGAGTTATGTGTTTATCAGGGGAGCTAAGGCTCTGTAACGCTGCCCACCCTGCTCACAGCACGACTAGCATGAGTGCAACCCAGGGAATATAACAAAAAGCAAGCAAAAATACCTTTACCCCTCCACCATGCCCCCTTGCAGCTGCTTTCCCTTTAAGGTGCAAATGAGAGTTGCAAACCCCTGTGTGCCAGGGGTTGTTTGCAGGAAAAGTTATGCTGGCCAGGGGGCTGAGGGTGTTTTCATCCACACATTTCAGTGTAATAAAACAAGGCTGTGGCACAGGCTGCCTGGCGTGCAGCAGGAGCAGCCCTAAGGCCTCAGGTGCTTGGGATTTAAATCCCCTTGGAGCTTCCCTGTATTTGTTTGTGCAGCCAAGGCCCCGTGGGGATAATGGTTGGATGCTCTGTGTGTGCCTGATGCAGACACACACCTGTATGCACAACCACAGCCACGGCTGGACAGACCACCCCAGGGCAAACTGTTTCCTATAAGCACCTCCTTCAGCTCCCAAAGGCATCAGAACCAGGGTGGTGAGGGGATCTGGGCACCCCATAGTTTGGCAGCACCCATTTCTGGGGATTATTCTCCCCCTGACCCCTCTGCTCCAACCACCTGGCCATAGCCAACCTCTGTACCCTGCAAAAATCACACCTCAAGCACAGCTGCCAGCACATGCAGGTCCAATTAGTTCAAAACCAGGAGGTGAGCCCCTGAATTCCTGAGGTGGGAAAGAAAACCATCTAGTGTGGTCTCATTTGCTTTTCTAATGGTTACCCTTAATCAAAAAGGCTTCAAACACATTGAAAATAAATTCCAGTTAATAAAGTCCTGTAAAGCTGCAGACTTTGAAGAGGTTTGGTTTTAAGAAAAAAACGTTGGCAAAGGACAGGATTGTCCAAGGAGCTGGAAAAATCTGGGTGTCATTTCTGCAGAAACGAAACTGCAGCCTGTAAACACCTGAGTGGCCCGAGAGCAAGGGAGTTAAGTGAAATCACATGATCTTCTATAAAAACTTTGGGAATCAATGTGAACTGGTTCTGTGAGCTGAGGATAATGCAGACACGTAATAAATAAGGAAAGAGAAAGGTGGTTGCAAAGAAATCCACTCCTAAGTAAATCCTTTTCTAAACACGCTGGGGATTGCTCAGCCCGTGCTGCTGTGACCGTGCTCCCCATTATTTTCCAGACCAGGAGCAGATAAAATATCATTAAAATCCCTCTTCCCACCCAGTTACACCAAATAAAGAGGTTTTGCCAGCCTGAGAAATTTGTATGCTTGCAACCAGAGATGCAAATCCCAGTGTGCCTGGCAAATCCCTGCATGGCAGTTCTCAGTTTTGCTCAGGGGTGACTTTGCTGCACTGTTTGTTTTTCCTGGTTCAGCTGGGAGTCAGGAGCTTTATGTAAAAGCAAAAGGTGATGCTTTGCTCAAAGACAAAGTGCTGCTTGAGTGATCATGGGCTGCTTCACAGACAGTCTGAAAACAAGAACCCAAGAACAACTGGCGCAAATATCCATGTGCAAAACCACATTAGAATCATAGAATCATAAAATGGCTTGGGCTAGAAGGGACCTGAAAGATCATTTCATTCCACTCTCCTGCCATGGACAGGAACACCTTCCACTATCCCAGGCTGCTCAGAGCCCTGTCCAGCCTCACCTTGAATATTTCTGGGGATGGGGCAGCTTCTCAAGGCAATCTGTCCCAGTGCCTCACCATCCTCACAGGAAAAAAATTCCTCTTAACATTTAATCTAAATCTCCCCTTGTCCTCTATCAGCCCATGCAGAAATTACTGTGGACATTTTTTGCTGAGAGCTGTGTGAGCATCACCCTCCAAATTCAAGTTGTTGCAACAAGTTACGTGTCTTTTGTTTTCAGAGCCCTGACCGTGGAAAATGCCCACAGCAGGGCAATCCACAGGCACCCACAGCAGCTCAGCACCAGCAGCTTTTCCTCCTTTTCCCACAGTTCCCTGGCCTGTTCCACATCCCATGAGCGGGGCTGGAGTGATCCCAGGTATTTCTGCACCGAGCTGCAGTGGTGGGACAAAGCTCAGGGGCTGCAAACCTGGGTGAGACCCAGCTGTGGCCCACAGCGATGGGCCAGGGCTGAGCAGGGTGAGTCAGGTTCGCTGGTGGGAAAAGTCACTGTGGTTTCGTGGCTGGAGCCCAGGCCGGCGCAGCAGAAGAGCTGAGAGCTCTTGCTCCATCTGTCACCAGCTTCCTCTGCGAGCTGGAGTGTTTATTCACACACTTGGAAAAGAGCTCAGAAAGCTGTTTTCTTTCCAACCCAGCTGACTGTGCCTCGGATTGAAACGAAGCCGGCGGGAGAGCGCGGCGCAGCCTCCCCTGGCCGTGCCCACGTCACGGGGGGAGCTCTGCTCTGCTCGAATTTGCAGGCAGTGGATTTGGTCAGACTCTCATGGTCACCTTCCTTGCTTCACGGGACTTCCCTCTCTGCAGGGCTCTGCTGTCAGCTGTGTAAATTTGCTGAAAAGCAGAACTGCACAAATAACTGATAGAGGTGAGGGGTGGCCAGACAGAAAAGAAAAATTAAAAAAAAATCAACGTGTTTGCCGTGGGGTAACCAGAAATGGCATTTTAATGAAGTAACTCTGGTTTGGGTCAAGCAAGCACTTTGTCCGACCACAGTGATGCCTTAAATGTTTTTATAAATTGCTCAGATAATTTGTTAATATGAGAGAAGCTTCAAAGAGAAGTGAAATATTTCTGCTAAAATAAAAATAACGTATTTTATTTTTTTTCACTCGGGAACAATTTCCTGAAATTGCTTTCAGTCGGTGAAACATTGCAGTCAAGCCCATCTGCATATTTTGGAAGAGAAAAAATTGCTTTCTTCCACCTCACATCTTCCCTGGCTGTTAACTTAACTGTATCCTCACCCATTTCAACCCCTTTACTTGCTTCCTCCTTTTCTCCCGTAACAAATGTGAATTTCCTGTCTTTTTTTTTTCACCCTGCCTAACCCGTTATCTGATCCGTACTCTCTGAGTCCTGACCTCTCCTTCCTCCAGCTGACCTCCTGATACCCATTTATCTCCTGCTCCCCAAACCCACCTCTTCCCGTTTTCTTTCCCATAGCCACGGGTTGCGGAGCAGCCCAGGGAGGGGTCGGCTGGGCGTTACAGGAATAAGAGCAGGGAGAAAGGAATAAATCCAAACCCAAGCTGTACAGGGCTGGGAACAGAGCCCTGTGGCAATATTCCCTGGACAACCTGAACTGAAACTCTGAGTCCTGCACCCTGGGATTGTAGGTGTGAAGTTAGCATTGTTCAGCGTTAACCGCCAAGGATGTGGATTTAAATTAACGAGGTCCCTTCCTGACACTCATTAACCCTGCTCAGTGTTAGGTGCCGTGAATGGGGCACTGGGACTTTGCCCTCCAGGTTGCTCTCTGCCCCGTGAGATCCCAGAAAGCCTTTCCAGGCTCCTTAGGCTCCCCAGCTGCTCCTCACAGCAAACATCTGAAGGTGGCCGGGAGCCAGCGCCGGGCTGGGCGGAGGTGTGGGTTCACATGGCCCCGATCTGATCACGTACGGCCAGCAGGCATCGCTCATAAGGGCCAGGGCTCCTCGGAGGGCAGCTCTGCAAGCCAGCAGGACACAAGAAAGGGAGCTAAATATTCCCTTCCCAACTCCACAACCCTTTTGTTCACAGCTTGCTGCCTCCCTCCTTGCCTTACAACAGCAGCGCAGTGGGACATCTGAGCCCTTCTCCCTGGCATCCAGGGACAGGACACGTGGGAATGGGTCAAAGCTGCACCCAGGAGGTTTGGAGCAGACATTAGGAAGCATTTATTTACTGAAGGGGTGGTCAAACACTGGAACAGACTTCCTAAAGTGGTGGTCCATGCCCAGGCCTATCAGTATTTGAGAGGAATTGGACAATGCTTTACATTTGATCAGTCCTGAATTGGTCAGACCAGATGATCATTCAAGGTCCCTTCCAGATGAAATCCCTCTCCTCTCCTCTCCNTCCTCTCCTCTCCTCTCCTCTCCTCTCCTCTCCTCATGAGGACAGGTAGGGATCTGAACACTCACCTCTCAGTAATCATGTTTGGACAGGGTTAAATCTTCAAAGGCTCAGTTTTTACTCTGGTGTTTCCCAATCCAAATTCCTGTTAAACCCCAAAAATACCCCCAGCCACTTGGCTGCTCAACGAGCACAGCTCCTGACCCTCCTGGAGCCACAGGCAGAACCTCAGAACCCACTGGTGCTTTAATCCACTGTCTTGGACCTTCCCAGTGGGGTTGCCCTGAAGTGGGAGCACCAGCCCTGCAGACATGCAGCAGCACATGGGGTTTTTGGTGTGGGGGATTTTGTGGTCTTGGGGTTCCCCGAGGCACAGGACATGTCCAGGGTGGGGAGGTGGCAGGGTCCTGTGTGCCACCACCTTCCTGGGCAGAAAAGCTCTGCTTAAACACTGTGACACCAGAGATGAACCAACAAGTGGCCTGAGGGAAATGGTGGTCACTGAGAAGAGTTTCAGTTTTGTCTAAATTTTCCATGGAAAAATTCCCCTTTTTCAGAGAAAAGCTACATGCCCTTGTGTTATGGGGAAATACAACTGTGTACATATCCACACACTGTTATACAAAATGTAAACACTTTTCTGGGTGTATATGCACACCCAGATATGTATACATCTCCATGGATATATTTCCATTTGAGGCATTCAGTCTTTTCTCCAGGAACAAGTGTTTCCAAATTATAGTGAGTTTATTTGCACAAAAAGGATGAATTTAAAATCCCTTTAATAAAAACCTAATCTTGAAAAGATATTGATTTTAAAAGAAAAGCTTCAGCCACTGCTACTGATCACTATTGGCAAACCATCCTCAGAGGAGCATTCACTGTCAGGAATGGGGAAACTGAGGCTTTGCTGCTCATTCTCAAACTAGGTGTCAAAAGGGAATAAATGGACCAGGATAAGGATTTTTTTTTTTTTTTTGAAGAAGAAATGTGTCTGTGCTAGGGCTTTTACTTATGGTGGGGAAGCTTTTCTGATCTATCTTCCTGTAAATCACCACCTGGCACAGCTCCAGTGAGAGTCTCCACTGAACCACCCATCAACAGGTGACTCTGGTGTGCCCTGGCCTGACCTCTTCATTTAAGTAGGCTGCATTTCTCCTGGTTTTCTGGAGCTCCCCAGATCCTGCCTGGATGTGTTTCCTGCTGCTGTGCCCCAGAAATGTGGCTCTGTGGTGCAGTTGTGCTGGTCAGCCCTTGTGCACACTGAGTTTGCTGTCCCTCTCTCCTGAGGCTGCAGGACTGTGCAGGTGCTTTGCAGGACCTCAAAGCACGGTCACTCTTCACTGTGACACAAGGAATAAGCAACTGGAGACACAAAACAACACAAGATCAGCAGCACTTCCCTGCCTGAGTTGAGTTTTTCCTTGCACTCTGCTGACTGTATTAATATATCCCAAAAATGTCCTGTATCTTTCTCCTCCTACACTGAGTTTTTCTTCTAAACCCCTCACTGATCCCACCTCCTCTAAGGAAGGTTTCTTTTCACTATGCAGGTTCTTCAATTCAAAGGATGCCTCTGCTACACAAAAAAATCCTGCCTCTTTGTTCTTCCTTCTACACAAGTTTCCTTTTAAGTGGCTGGAGAGACCTTGATTTCTCTAAGTGCCAGAACCCTTTGTCAGGTTGGCTCTCTGATCAGGCTCCTCGGTGGAGCTAAATCCCTTGCCAAGCTTTCCCACATTTAGCCAACAGCCCCTTTGAGCTGAGTCTTGAAAAACTGGCTTGTCCTCAGCAGCAGCTCCCTCTTTGTCCAACTGAGCTCCATTTGAATGTGTAATCATCAAAGTTTAATGAGGCTCTTTTGTGAGCCTTATACCAGGTGGAAGCATTTTTAGATTCTTTTTTTCTTGTGGTTTTTGGCTCAAAAATCTGTAGGCAAGAAGAGAAGAGAGTAAAGAGCTCCATACCCAAAGCAGAGGTTGCTGCTTGATACCTGCCTAAAATTCTGCAGGAAAAATGCACCAATAATTCAGACAAGGTGCAAGAAAAGGGAGGATGGGTCAGCACCCACCACCTGGGAGCTGCTTGGGGCTTGAGCAGGATGTGAAGAGAGACAGCAACAAACTATGAACTGGAGTTGAGAAAGCTCTTGGCTTGTTTGGAGTTAAGAGTTTCCAGCTATATCTTATGAGAGGTAGTTGAAGGAGCTGAGATTGTTTAGCCTGGAAAAAAGGAGGCTCAGGAGAGATGTTGTTGCTCTCTACAACTGAAAGGAGGGTGTAGAGAGGTGGGGGTCAGTCCCTCCTCCCAGCTAACAAGGGATAGAACCAAAGGAAATGGCCTCAAGTTGTGCCAGGCGTGGTTTAGATTGGACATTAGGGGATATTTCTTCACTGAAAGGGTGGTCAGGCATTGGAACAGGCTGCCCAGGGCAGTGGTGGAGTCACCATCCCTGGAGGTGTTCAAAAGATGGGGATGTGGCACTTGTGGACAGGGTTTGGTGGTGGTGCTGGGCCAACAGCTGGACTCAATGGTCCTACAGGTCTTTTCCAACCTTAATCATCCTATGATTCATCTTTACACACTTTGCCTCCAGCCCAGCTCTCAGCTACTGCATTTGTGCCCTATTTCTGACCCTGCCAGGAGCAGAGGAATCTTAATTATGAGTCCATGGCCAGAGAGAAGGAGCTTTTCAACTTACTATTTATCTACCTTGGAATAGACTCAACCAACCCTCTCCTGGAGCTCCACAAACGTGAAAAAAAATCACTTTAATGAAACACTGCCTGTCTTTTCAGCTAGCTGGTGCCTCTGGTATG
Organism: Notiomystis cincta; assembly: GCA_013398075.1. Lineage (NCBI taxonomy): Eukaryota > Metazoa > Chordata > Aves > Passeriformes > Notiomystidae > Notiomystis > Notiomystis cincta. Next base: position 23,155 of record VZRX01021817.1, read on the forward strand.
TCTGCTCTGATAATTAGATCACAATTTAATCACAAATTCTCTGTTGCTTCAGGGTTGACCTCTGCAGGTGCAGCAGATTTCTCCAGTTGAGCCTCTAGCCCAGGAATCAGGGAGGGGGCTGGGGGTTGATAGCTGTGCCATGAAGATAAGTTATTTTCTCAGAAAAGGTGAGTTCTGGGCTGACACAAGGTATTAATATGCATTTCATCTGGGCAGGTGACTTCTATGAAGATTTTTTTAAGACTTTTCCATCTCCAACCCCTCTGGACCTAATCAGCCCCTGAAGTGAAGTTCTCAGCTCTCCAGTGGTCTCCTGAATGGACTCACTTCTGACCATGGTCCCAGAGGAGTGGCAAAGCATCCAAAAAGGGCTCAGGTCGAGGTGGATGTCAGGCAGTTGAGCTGTCAGCAGGTGCTTTGTGGCTGGGGCTGCAGAAAGCACAGGCAGCCTGTGGCACTGTCTGGTGGAGCACCAGGGCTCAAAGGGGCACCCAGGCTTTAACTTTTAACTCAGCTCAGTGTCTTGAAGACTCAGACAGAGTGGGAGGAAATTCAACCAGAAGTGAGGAAGGAAAGCCACAATATAACGTGCTAAATTCTTGGAAATCAGGCTTTAAAACCAGGTATTATTTCCTCTTTTTTTTTTTTT